>PYUH01003976.1:3398182-3453074 GCA_016808085.1 Suaeda aralocaspica
GTTTGAAAGACAAAAAAGTCATTGTGAGATGTTTATACTATCAAACTCATTGTGAGTTGTGGGAATTCCTCAATTAATAGTAATTATAATATTATTACAAGATCATACATCTTCATTTTTTAGGAATTAAACCATCTATACATTTGCATTTTCTTCAAAATATTCATTTGTCTCGATCTACTTGCACTGTATTAGACAAAATAGGTGGACTATTCCAAATGCATATTTTTGTCTACGTATAACTCTAATATTACTAATATTGGCTACATAGTCTAAATTTGAGCAATCATGTTGCTATAGTAACTAACAAGTACTCTTTTTAATTTTATGTAACGTTCTCAATCGATCTAGTCAAAGTGGTATGAAACGACAAACTATATAATACACTTAAGTATTAGCAATAACTATGTAGGGATAGATTCACACATATTGTGTTAATAGTTATCTGATGAACAATATCTTTTAGCAACGGAAAAACGAACTTCAATCCTTTGAGGTGTCTTAAATGAATGTATTAGAGTTGAAACTAGCTCACTTAGCTCATACTAGATTACTAACTACTATTAATTTACATTAATATAATTATATATATTATTATTTCTTTTTTCTTTGAAGAAAAGCCTTTTATATATATGCATATACATTACTGCTACGATAACTAATTAATTAGTTACGAAGTATTTAGTTGTTAGGTAAAAAGAGAAAAAAAAATCTTTATTGGGTGATGGGAAAGAAGCAAGGAAACAAGTAAAAATTAGTGGTATCCAAAGTTGCCACCTTAAGTAGAAGCAAAAAATGGAAGAAATAGAAAGGGGAGGAAGCAAAACCTACACAAAGCATGTGAGCAACTCCTCAAATGCGGCCACTTTGAAAAATTTTATTCACATGCACCCAATTCAATGTGGCTGGTAGGCAGCCTGCCCTTGTTGTAGGCCCTTTGGCGCACATGACATGGGGGCGTTAACTTTTTTTTTTTTTATTTTTTTTTTCTCTAGATCACAATCCTTGATCACTGGACCCAAAACACTATTTGGCTCTTATAATTATGGTATTACCAATTATACATTCTACCTCCTTTCGTTTTCAAAGGACACCCCAAATCATGTAGGACTATTATATTAAGGTCGGGTACTATCGATCTCTTCCTCGTTACTACACTACATGTACGTACTCTCAGTAAATGGGTGTCTTGATTTACTTGGCTTTTACCTTTTCTTTTAACTTATTATTTAGTCATATGATCGATGAATTGATGAATTTATTATAATAAGATAAGAAATCTGTCTTAAAGGTTTGTCATCTTCTCAATATAGTGTGCGTCTACTTTTGAATGATTCTTAGTTCTCGCTACTCACCTTAATTATGACCATAATGCATGTGCAAAAAAACAAAAGATATTAGGGGTGTGGATTTCAGCTTTTGTGTGGCTTTTTCAATGACTTTTGGCTGTTGATTTTTTGGGTTGGTCAACAGTTAAGAAAATGTTTAGATTTTGACTATTGTGTTAGTTTAACAGCTGTCTTTTCAGCTAAAATAAGCTGCTAATACCGGCTTTTCATTCAACACTTGACAAAAATACACTTGAGGTATAGCAATTAAGTGTATTTGGAATTAATTATAAAATTATTAAACATTATTTTACATTATAACAGTCAACAACCAAATTATCCAAAACATATAAGGAATCCAAACAGGGTCATCAACTAAATGAAGAGGAAGGGCATACAGTGGTATCTGTTGTTCATCCCTCCAAATATTGTTGACCCTACTATTACCTTTATTTCGCCATTTGACACTCTATAATATCATGTTTAGTGTCTCTTCTTGTGCTGGATTTTGCATGTTTTTTGGGTCGAGACATTTTTAAAGCCGATAATAGCGATCCATGTGGACGAATGACATGCATGCTGATTTTTTTTCATCCTTTCTTGGATTATGTTTCACTTTGTTTCCTAAGAAAATCATGCTATTATGATATGATTGAGCTTTTAACCATAGTCATCCATATTAAGGAATAACGAGTAACTGATGATGGAAAGAGTATCCTATTTATTCTATAATAGACTGAATTTAACTCATCCTAGATTTAAGAGGAAATAAAATGAATTAAACTGACTGAAACAAAGATACAAAATTGAACCAATATATAAATTGCCATTAAATAAAGGAATACATGTAAAAAAAAAATCGACAAAATTGTTTATAATATTGTTAAATGCCCAAATCCATACATGTGATATGTGATTTGATCAAAGACACAACAAATCCAACATAAATGCACCCCAAAAATAAATCCTACTTGAAATTTTTATTCTCTACTTCCTCGGTTTTTTGACTTGCTATATAGTTCTCGGATTGCATATTTATGTAAGATAATAATTTATGGAGACTACAACTAAGAATAATTGAGAAAAAAGGAGGTATTAAGAAGAAATGACAAAAATAAGGGTAAAATAGGAATAAAATTAGTAAGAAAATGACAAAAAAGGATAAAGTTGTATATGTTTTATTGGGACCACCATCCAAAGAAGAAATGTAGCAATAATTAAAGATTTATCTTTTGGGTAATGTAGCAAGTAAATAAAAACAGAGGAAGTATATATATATCAAGTGGTCATAAATGACTATATTAGATTAATTTAAGACGGAGGTAATTAATTTTCTAAAAATAAGACTAAGAAATATTGATTCAATTTGATTTAAGCAAAAGTTAACTAGAATTCAAACCATGTGGATCAGGTCAATCTTTATAGACAAAATATTTATGTTTGTCATAATTAGGGGTGTGCATAGCGGGTACCCGATCTTCCGGGTAGTGTATTTTATACCCAGACCTACCCGAATATGTCGGGTACCCGCATAACGGGTACCCGGGATAATCGTGTCGGGTAAGCGGTAAGCGGGTACCCACAATTTTTTTCTCCGCTTCGTATAAGGCTTGTATAAATATACGAAAATTAATTGTGTTCTCTGCTTCCTCTACTGTATGATGTGTGACTAATATTAATATATGAAAAGCCTCATTGATAACACTCCTAACAAACACGCGACCGAATACAAACAGAACAATTATATAGAAGGAAGAGGGTGGTCGTTAGAGTATAACAATGAGAAAGATATGTAGTTTGGAGTTGTGGTAAAAAAAAAAGCCCAATTCAACTAAAAGAAAAAAAATGAACATAAAGTAAAAAATGGCGGGTATGGTACCCGGTTTACCAACGTTGGTGCCCGCACCGACCTGAAATATATGGGTACCCGCAAACCGTACCAATTCGCGAAATATTTTTCTCAAAAAATACTCGGTTTTAAGGGGCAGGTAGTGCGGGTAGCAGGCCAGGTATTTCAGGTCGGGTTTTTGTGCACACTCCTGTCATTAATTGACTACATAAATCCAATTACTACTACCATAACAATTTCACAATTGGTGTCTTCTCAAACACTCCTAAAGTGGAAATGTATATACACACAACAAATGTAATGCTACTTATTGAAGATCAAAACCCATGATAGTAAAGAAGTCATCAAATCAAAGTCCACTGTATGTGGTTTGTAGCACAAGAACAGAACAACAAGACCCCATGGCTGCTACTAACTAGCTCAAAATTAGTTCTATGCAAATGTATTATTACAGTTAGAGAGAGCTATCTTTCCTTTTTGCAGTAGCTATAATCCAATACTTTTTGAATGAATGATCAATCTTCAACAATATATATGCATGTGGATGGATGGATTTATTAACTTTGGGGCACATGGGCAGCTATCATAACATGTGTAGTATATTGCATCCTGCATGTGACTAGTGATGAAAATATCATAGTATGATGCCTGTATTGGAAAATAATATCCCGCCTTAAAAATTAATTTTGGCATTAACCTGGTAGTTTCTCTCATGCACAAATATAATTTGTGATGTCTATAACAAAAAGGGTCTTGATTTTACGTAATTCAATTATTACCATGAACGGTGTACGTATAATAATATATTTACCCCCTTGAATTAAATTAGTAATTAAAAGATACTTAAGTTTGCAAATTTAAGGTCACCTTTGTTTTATCTTTACCAAAAGGCTAAAGAAAACTGGCCACAGTTGACGATCTGAGAATGGATCCATGTACATGTGACTATGTGAGTCACCTACTATTAGAACATGTACTATGTTATGTATTTCAGAGTTACTAGATTCAGATTTGTGTTTGGAACTTAGGACAATTACCTATTTGACCTAGTATTAGGTTATATGTAGTCAATTGGTGTATGTGATTTTTGACCCTTAAAATCAAATGTGATTTGGAAATATTAATGAGAGTGAGATTAATGTATTGACTGGCTCATAAATTTTAGAGTTAGGTTAGAGTTAAACTGGTTGGATGTTCTGTTATATTATAGCATTGGTGGAATTTTCCAAAAATGAAAAGGAAAAGAGCTTAAAATAGAATGATGTGAAAGCATAATGATAAGACATTGCTTGATGTAATTCTCAAATTCAAGTGGAAATTCACACCTAACTAACAAGAACATTGTTTGATCAGTTTAAAGATTTTGTTTGGTTTAATTGAATAATTTTTCTAAATAATTTGACTATTTGTTTAGTGGACTATGACCGCGTCTAATTAATATTAGCAAAAAAATTTTTTTTAAAATATCTTGAGATAATATTTGTTCAATTTGCTTAACGTGGATTTACAAATATCTAATTTTTATTTTATTAATCTGTAAATATATATAAGATATTTCATATTTATTGTGAGTATTAATACATAATTACGGAGTGTTGATTTCCAATGATTGAAATTTTTTCTACCGAATACATAGCCAATCAATTTGAAAATTTTGAACTCAATGCATAGAGGAGCTGACAAGCTGCCTTATAGATGAGTGGGACTATTAATTAGCTTTTTCATAATTCTATTTGCAAGGTTTAGGATCTTGTTTTTTGAGAAACGAAATTATACAACTTTTTATTTATCTTTTTTTTTTTTTTTTTTTTTTTTTTCAAAACAGAAAAATTATAATTGGGCACATGAAGAATTGGATTTTTAGATAAAAGAGGAGTGAAGCAAAAAATGGGGCCAATAAAAAATTAACGAAGAAGAAGACGGTCATCGGCGTGGCGGAGGGCCCTAAAAAAGCAAGGGTTTCAAAGTGATTATAACTTATATAGCAAATTGACAGTAACTTAAAATGGGTCAGAAACACACTACACTAGTAGATTGATAAAAGGACAAACCATTTGCCTCCTTTCCATGCTCCTATTTTTGCATTCCATGCTACTTCTACTTCTTCTTCTCCTTCTACTTTTTGCATGATCCTCAATCACAATAATCTCATGCACCACATATATCTATGATATATCCCACCACTCAATGTGGGAGATAATGTATATGAGGGATTGAATTATATCATTTGTTTTTAGGCTAATAGAATTTGGAATGTGAGTGTGTGTTTTGTGTGACCCATCAAATGGTTTGTTCATGAGTTGATGAGTGAGACAAAAGCGGAAATGGAAACATATCATATGAGCAATCGAGATTTCAGTCTTCTTTGAGGAGTTAGGCACACTGGTCTGGACCCTCGGCTCAAGGAAAAATCAATATATCAACTTCTCGATACTAACAAGTTTAGTTGATAGAATCTAACATTGTAGTGAGGATACATTCAAAATTGAATTGCATTAGTATGGATATATACTACATTAGTGATCAAAATTTGTCAAAAAAAATAAAATTTGTAGGCCACTTGTATAGTTACGATTTACGATACTAAAAAAATAGAACTTAATTAACGAGCAGTACTCCACTTATAATGTGGAACAAATGTTGCCTTAGCCAAAACTTCCACAAAATAAATCATGATAGCTTCACAAAAAACATTAGGAAATTATACAAGGGTGTAACAACATGGACCATCAATAATGTTGCAATGATACAAAAACACTGCATTAATCAACAACCTCAAATGTTTAATCTCCCAATGATACTTTTTTAACTTGATTATATGACCCTTTCTAAAGAAGAATGATATGCAATCTATTTTACAACTAACAAAAAAAAAAAAAAAAAAACTCACAATAACATGGTTGAAAGTAGAAGAATTCAATAATATAATTATGCCCCTTAAAAAGGTAAGTCAACCGCCTTCCAGCACTTCACTACAAACATCCATTATTATGTACCATGTTCCCATTTAATGACTACTACTAAAACTATTATTATTATTATTATTATTACTATTCTTCATTCTAAATTAATTTCTTGTGAATGTTTGTCCAATGAACCATAACCTCTAAAGTATAACCTCCCTAATTTTATTTTTTTAAAAGGCAATAATAATTGAAATTTCACATGGGTAGAGCTAAAAAGGATGAAGAAAAAAAATTTAAAAAAGGAGGAACTAGTAAATAGCTCAAATTTAGAAAAAATAAAATAAAAAAAAGTAGCCAGTTGTACAATAGAATACATTCATTAATAAGAGGGGATTAAAAAAACAATAAAACCCAAAAAAAAAAAAAAATTAGCTAAGGCCTTAATACGAGTCAACTACTAGAAGAATCAATTTCCATAGAACGGAAGTCGAACCGGAAGTTGAACCGGTGAGAATTTCCGCAAGAGCAGCCATTGTTCTAACTTGCATTTGAAGAGCAGCTATATAATCAGTAGCTTCTTCTAGAAGATTCGGAAACGACAATTTCCGGCAACCGGGAACTAACCGCCCTAAAACCTTTACACGCTTTTCGAGTGCGGTAACTTCTGTTCCCGATTCCGTCGTCAACCGACTACTCCCGGTACCGGTGGCCGGCGGTAACCTCGATTTAACTTTCGCCTTTTTATGATTTTAAGCCGTAATTTAAGCCGATTCGTCAAAATGGCGCGGCTCCACCTGTAGCCCTTTGGCGGCAATGGCTAACGCTTTATCGGCGGCTTCGCGAACTGCACGCTGCCGGAAATGCCACAGGGGTGGATTACGGCGGCGGACGTGGCGGAGAGCGTCTAGAAGCTTGATGAATAGGTTTGTTGCTCTGTTGATGATCTCCATCTAATTACAGTTTGATGTACTGTGTTGTTGTTTGATGATTGAGTTTGAGTTGATGATGTATCGATTCTGCGTTTTTTTCGCACTGAATCTCTTGATGATGACGATGTATCTTGTTGTCTGTGCGTTGTTGTTCGTAGTTTGAGATTAATGACGCCATTATCAATAATTTGTTAGTTTTTGGCATGGAGTTTGAGAAAGGAGGTTGAGATGAAGTTCCTGATAAAAGGAGAAATTGAAATGTATATGTTAGAGATAACAAATAAGAAATTCGATAAAAGAATTAAATTAATGGATTAAACAAAAGATTTATTCACCTTGAGAAAATGTTGTTGTTGTTAATAGAAGTTGATGAAATGAAGTTGTTGAGAGAAGAACACAATAGGTGATGATGATGAATTCCTGGAAATTAATAAAAGAAATGATGAATATGAGATGAAAGATGATGATACCTTGAAGAGAAGGTGAGATTGAGAGATGAGGTTGTGTTATGGAGAGTTATTTATATGAAGTAGAGAAGATGAAGAGGAGAAGGAAGGAAGAAGGAGTAAAGAAAGGAGAAGGAGGAGGGTGTTTTAATACTTCGTTAGGGAGGGAGGAGTGGAATGTGAGAGAAGAGAAAGACACCACGGGCGTTCCTTTGATCACATTCTATTGTTCCTCTCTCTTTGTATCCCCCGTTTGGCGAGGTTATTTTGTCATCCATATTTCCCACTTTTCAACTTTTTTTTTTTTTTTTTTTACTTTCAGTTATACAGTTCAGTTTAAATATTTTTAGTTGGGATTTAGATGGTTTTTGTGAGGAAAGGACGGGGAGGGTGTATGTATGTTCAACTAGGAAAGAGATTGCAGGTCATGTGTGTTGTTTTCGACTTGCCGCATGTTTTATTTGTGATTGTAGGTGTTTACCGTTGAGTGGACAAATTCATTTTGGAACCATCGGGATTGTGAGAAAGAGTGGAGATGGGTTTAAGAGGTCGCGAGAATAATATGGCCTATAGGCTCTTAAGTTATACGAAGAGCAATCAACTCGAGAAAGGAATGAAGGATTATACCTACACGGAGTGGGGTTTGAGGTTAAGTTGAGTGACTTAACCATTTGATCATATAGAGGAATTTGGTAGAGTAGCGGTGAAAGTTAGGGATGGGATAGGGACAATGAAAATAAGTTTAACGTTGAATTGCAAGGAAGCCCTAGACTAAGATTGACCGTTATGTTCTCTTTCATATTTTTTCTTCTATAACGAACGTTTGAAGCTTAGATTTTTACTATAACAACATCGGTGTAATTAAAATAAAAGATACACATACATGATTTGACGTTAATGTGATGGGTCATTGAGAGTGCTAATAACTCATCAGTTACGTTCTATGAGTGGGGGCATTCGAATCTAATAAAATTTTACAATTTCGGCTAATGGCTTAGTGTAGGTTAGAATATGAGGGATAGAGAAGGAAAGTCGTAGGGTTAAATATTGCATTCATAAGTGCATAATAATGATTAAAAACCCTCTTGACTCTATTGAAAGTCGATTAAAGTCGAAATCGGAGGTTAACCCATGCTAATTGGCTTGTAAGAGAGATAGTGAATTTACAAGAGCAGGTAGTGACAATTAAAAAGTCTCGGACTTTTGAAAGTCGAAATCGAATAAGGATACATAACAAGTTTTTACAGGTTTAAAGCCAACATAGGGTCTTCCAAGGGCTGAGGTTAACAAAACGTGGGAAAAACATGGACCAAAACAAGAAAGGGTTTAGATGGCCCTTTGGAAGCTAAAAATGTAGCTTATCATTCACACTTTTCGATGATCCTAGGTTTGGGAATTGAAAAACTGCAGCAACATCACGAATGGTCATGAGACAACATCCAAAGGCAAGAAATATCAATGTATTGTTGGTTCTGAAATATATACGAGGGACATAGCAATTATCCAAAGGCTTAAATCGAGTGTATGGCCTCCTTGGGTTACATGTAGATGTGGGAGATATTTGGGAAAAAATAAACAGATTAAGCTGAAAATGACTCCCCCAAAAGTAGAAATGAAGCTTAGTTCACACATTTTAGATGTTTGTAAACCTCAGAAGAAAAGATGATGAAAAAAATTCATGGGTCAAGCGACTCAAGCTCCCACGCACAATTACTTAGGGACTGTTTGGTTTGAGGTAATAATCAAAGGGAATGGAATAACCTTCTTTATCCGTTTTCAGACTAACAACTAACTAAATTTAAAGCATTATCATTCCATCCTCTCATTTCCATTCTAAAATCATTCTTTTTTCCTTTGTCCAACCAAAGACCCCTTAGTGTTGGAAAGGACGTAAAACATGCCAAATTGCAAGAATGACCATTATTGACGAGTACAAAAAATTGAATAGGTAAAGAGTCGTGTGGCAAATAAGTTTGCATGTCTCAGCTCTTACACTTAATTGCGGTGAATTGGTGGTTTATCTGAAGTTTGTGTTAACATTTTTTTTCAGTTTTACAGTGGAGTACATGCATAGAACATTCAAATCTACTCCATAGTTAACTAGAATACTTTTACTTCTATATACTCTATATGTCTACCCGCATTTGAACAGCGGACTACTATTTATTTTCTCCTTTTGTTGAGAACTCTACTTGTGAATTGTCACATATGATTGAATGAGATTGATTAAACTAATTTATAGACTTGATTTATCACAATTGGTTTTAGAAAAGAACCTCTTTTAATTAAAGTTGGTTTGAGTTCTTTCTACTGTCGGGTTGCCATACCAATTATTTTAATATGAATTATAACACTTTTCATTAATATTTTCTTCTTATGGTACTTCCAATATTAAACCTCTTACAACTTGACCAATGTGTAATTAAATAATAATAATAATAATAATAATAATATTAATAAAATGATTAAAGTTATTGTTATATATATTATTGGTTTTAATTATTCGACAAATCAAAATAACATGTATCACCAAATCACTAACTAGATAATTTTCTGATCCAAGACGTTTATTTGTACAAAGTAACATCGTTCGTCATTTGTCAAGTATGAAATCGATCTCAGACGTGAAAGATTGACATTAGGGCATCATAATCGCACTAATTAATTGTTTTTAATGGGTTGCTAGATGTTGAGAAGAAATATATATATAGCGGACATGTAAATAATGTCGAAAACAAATCATATTTTAACCTTCCATTATTTAGTTTAACAAATGAATGGTGAGCCTACTAATCCCCTGATTAAGTCATTGATGATGAAATGCTTAATCCAATCACATTTGGACTTACTTAAGAGATAGAAAAATATTAGTGGAAGTGCGATAGGTCAACCTATCCATCTCTTGGTGTAAGTTACTATCTAATCTTATTATCTTAAGTGAAGACCTAATACCAACATTATCTTTTTATTATGACGACTAATTAATTAATTATGTATGCTGTACTAGTTATTAACTTAGCCCATGAAGCATATCAGTTTTGACATCACCAATATATAGTGATTGAGCAGTTTTCAATTCATCATTTCTGGCAACATGCAATAACCTAGGATAGATTAGTTCATAAGTGACATACACCTTCCGTCAAAATATCAGCTCATCATCTTAGGACTTAGTTGTTCTTACTTGTTACTGTACATGCTAACTTATTCTGCAAGTACTCTTCACTTGTTAGTAAAGTATTCTAATGACTAATTCTTTACAAGAATTATTAGTTGATGATGGATAAGCTAGCTTAGCTGTAAAAACAGTCTAACATCAATTTCTCTAAATTTCATTCATCTTGAATAATTTGTAATGATAAGTTAAATTTATAAGGGGTTGTTCAACGGTGGCGGAGCTAGTGCAGTGCACCCTGGTGCACGTGCACCACAAAGAGGGGGAAGAAAATGAATTCAATTAACCAATCGCACTTCAATAATCTACTCCTAATTCAAAACCTAATTCATTTCCTCTCCATATCTCTCTCATGGTGTGACGGCGCCGCTCGCGACACTCACCCGCGCTACCAAACTCCATTCCCTTCTCCTTCAAGGCTTCAACCAAAATCAATGACCCTTCAATCAAACTTTGACAATTCTACAGTCGCTATGACTATACCGTGGCACCGCCATCGCCTCACACGCTACGGGTTGCTCGTCGAGCGGTCGGATCGTGGGGTCCACGAATTCACGAGGCACGAGTCGCACGTGGACGATGGTGGTCCGAGGTGTCTTCTTTTCTCTTCTTTCTCACCTTCGCAAATCGCAAAGAACTGTTCCAACACCGGTGGTTCAAACCTGTGAATGAATCGACGGTGAGGCGGCTTTAAGATGAGGGTCTGGATCTCCTGATTCGGATCTTCAATCGGACACCAATAGAGCGGTCAGGAGTTTTTCTGACACGATGAGGGTTCTTGGGTTGTGGGTATGGCTGGTGGTGGTGGACCGACGGTTATGCGTAGAAGGAGCTCAGGTCGGTGGTGGTGATGGTAGTGTTGTGGTGGTTGGTGAAAGTTTGTATTTGAATACGTATATTATTTGTATTTGTACAGGTATTTAGATACTTGTATGTATTGCTACAATT
Source organism: Suaeda aralocaspica (assembly GCA_016808085.1). Lineage (NCBI taxonomy): Eukaryota > Viridiplantae > Streptophyta > Magnoliopsida > Caryophyllales > Amaranthaceae > Suaeda > Suaeda aralocaspica. The sequence goes on from PYUH01003976.1 coordinate 3,409,764, forward strand.
TTAATACAGTTTGAAATGACAAAAAAGTCATTGTGAGATGTTTATACTATCAACTCATTGTGAGTTGTTGGGAATTCCTCAATATAATAGTAATTATAATATTATTACAAGATCATACATCTTGCCATTTTTAGGAATTAAACCCATCTATACATTTGCATTTTCTTCAAAATATTTCATTTTGTCTCGATCTACTTGCACTGTATTAGACAAAATAGGTGGACTATTCCAAATGCATATTTTTGTCTACGTATAACTCTAATATTACTATATATATTGGCCTACATTAGTCTAAATTTGAGCATATCATGTGCTATAGTAACTAACAAGTACTCTTTTTAATATTTTATGTAACGTTCTCAATCGATCTAGTCCAAAGTGGTATGAAACGACAAACTATATACTACACTTAAGTATTAGCTAATAACTATGTAGGGATAGATTCACACATATTGTGTTAATAGTTATCTTGATGAACAATATCATTTTAGCAACGGAAAAACGAACTTCAATCCTTTGATAGGTGTCTTAAATGATATGTAATTAGAGTTGAAACTAGCTCACTTAGCTCATACTAGATTACTAACTACTTGTACATTAATTTATCACATATATATATATATATTTATTATTCTTTTTTTTCTTTGAAGAAAAGCCTTTTATATATATGCATTATCATTTACTGCTACGATAACTAATTAATTAGTTACGAAGTATTTAGTTGTTAGTTCAAAAAGAAGAAAAAAAAATCTTTATTGGGTGATGGGAAAGAAGCAAGGAAACAAGTAAAAATTAGTGGTATCCAAAGTTGCCACCTTAAGTAGAAGCAAAAAATGGAAGAAATAGAAAGGTGGAGGAAGCAAAACCTACACAAAGCATGTGAGCAACTCCTCAAATGCGGCCACTTTGAAAAATTTTATTCACATGCATCCCAATTCAATGTGCGTGGCTAGGCAGCCTGCCCTTTGTTGTAGGCCCTTTGGCGCACATGACATGGGGGCGTTAACTTTTTTTTTTTTTTTTTATTTTTTTTTTCTCTAAGATCACATTCCTTGATCACTAGGACCCAAAACACTATTTTTGGCTCCTTATAATTATGGTATTACCAATATATACATTCTACCTCCTTTCGTTTTTCAAAGGACACCCCCAAATCATGTAGGACTATTATATTAAGGTCGGGTACTCATCCGATCTCTTCCTCGCTTACTACACTACATGTACGTACTCTCAGTAAATGGGTGTCTTGATTTACTTGGCTTTTACCTTTTTCTTTTAACTTATTATTTAGTCATATGATCGATGAATTGATGAATTTATTATAATAAGATAAGAAATCTGTCTTAAAGGTTTGTCATCTTCTCAATATAGTGTGCGTCTACTTTTGAATGATTCTTAGTTCTCGCTACTCACCTTAATTATGACCATAATGCATGTGCAAAAACAAACAAGATATTAGGGGTGTTTGGATTTCAGCTTTTGTGTGGCTTTTTCAATGACTTTTGGCTGTTGATTTTTTGGGTTGGTCAAACAGTTAAGAAAAATGTTTAGATTTTGACTATTGTGTTAGTTTAACAGCTGTCTTTTCAGCTAAAAATAAGCTGCTAATACCGGCTTTTCATTCAACACTTGACAAAAATACACTTGAGTTATAGCAATTAAGTGTATTTGGAATTAATTATAAATATATTTAAACATTATTTTACATTATAACAGTCAACAACCAAATTATCCAAACATATATAAGGAATCCAAACAGGGTCATCAACTAAATGAAGAGGAAGGGCATACAGTGGTATCTGTTGTTCATCCCTCCAAATATTAGTTGACCCTACTTATTACCTTTATTTCGCCATTTTGTACCTCTATAATATCATGTTTAGTGTCTCTTCTTGTGCTGGATTTTGCATGTTTTTTGGGTCCGAGACATTTTTAAAGCCGATAATAGCGATCCATGTGGACGAATGACATGCATGCTGATTTTTTTTCATCCTTTCTTGGATTATGTTTCACTTTGTTTTCCTAAGAAAATCATGCTTTATTATGATATGATTGAGCTTTTAACCATAGTACTCCATATTAAGGAATAACGAGTAACTGATGATGGAAAGAGTATCCTATTTATTCTATAATAGACTGAATTTAACTTCATCCTAGATTTAAGAGGAAATAAAATGAATTTAAACTGACTGAAACAAAGATACAAAATTGAACCAATATATAAATTGCCATTAAATAAAGGAATACATGTAAAAAAAAAAATCGACAAAATTGTTTATCAATATTGTTAAATGCCCAAATCCATACATGTGAATATGTGATTTGATCAAAGACACAACAAATCCAACATAAATGCACCCCAAAAATAAATCCTACTTGAAATTTTTTATTCCTTATACTTCCTCGGTTTTTTGACTTGCTATATTAGTTCTCGGATTGCATATTTATGTAAGATAATAATTATATGGAGACTACAACTTTATAGAATAATTGAGAGAAAAAGTGAGGTATTAAAGAAGAAAATGACAAAAATAAGGGTAAAATAGGAATAAAATTAGTAAGAAAATGACAAAAATAAGGATAAAGTTGTATATGTTTATATTGGGACCACCATCCAAAAGAAGAAATGTAGCAAATAATTAAAGATTTATCTTTTGGGTATATGTAGCAAGTAAATAAAAACAGAGGAAGTATATATATATCAAGTGGCTCATAAATGACTATATTAGATTAATTTAAGACGGAGTAAATTAATTTTCTAAAAATAAGACTAAGAAATATTTGAATTCAATTTGATTTAAGCAAAAGTTAACTAGAATTCAAACCATGTGGATCAGGTCAAATCTTTATAGACAAAATATTTATGTTTGTCATTAATTAGGGGTGTGCATTAGCGGGTACCCGATCTTCCGGGTAGTGTATTTTATTACCCAAGACCTACCCGAATATGTCGGGTACCCGCATAACGGGTACCCGGGATAATCGTGTCGGGTAAGCGGTAAAGCGGGTACCCACAACTTTTTTTCTCCGCTTAAGATATAAATAAGGCATAATTGTATAAAATATAATTAAACGAAAAAATTAATATTGTGATTAACATAAATGCATTAACCTCTAAACCAATGTAATGGATGTAGCTGAACAAAAATAAATAATTAAATAAAATATGAAAAGCAAAAAATAATTGATAAACAAATCATAAAAAACAAAGCAACACCGAAAAGAATTACAAACAAAGAAAACATTATAAAAATAAGAAAAAGGAAAGAGGTAGTGGCTAGTTAGAGTATAACAATGAGAAAGAAATATAGTAGATTTTGGAGTTGTGGTAAAAAAAAAAAAGCCCAATTCAAAACTAAAAAGAAAAAAAAAATTGAAAAACATAAAAGTAAAAAAAAATGAAGCGGGTATCGTGTACCCGGTTTACCAACAGTTGGTGCCCGCACCGACCTGAAATATATCGGGTACCCGCAAACCGGGTACCCAATTCGCGAAATATATTTTTTCTCAAAAAAATACTCGGTTTTAAGGGGCAGGTAGTGCGGGTAGCAGGCCAGGTATTTCAGGTCGGGTTTTTGTGCACACTCCTGTCATTAATTGACTACATAAATCCAAAATTACTACTACCATAACAATTTCACAATTGGTGTCTTCTCAAACACTCCTTAAAGTGGAAATGTATATACACACAACAAATGTAATGCTACTTTATTGAAGATCAAAACCCATGATAGTAAAGAAGTCATCAAATCAAAGTCCACTGTATGTGGTTTGTAGCACAAGAACAGAACAACACAGACCCCATTGAGCTGCTACTAACTAGCTCAACATTAGTTCTATGCAAATGTCATTATTACAGTTAGAGAGAGCTATCTTTCCTTTTTGCAGTAGCTATAATCCAATACTTGTTGAATTGAATGATCAATCTTCAACAATTATATATATGCATGTGGATGGATGGATTTTATTAACTTTGGGGCACATGGGCAGCTATCATAACATGTGTAGTATATATGCATACCTGCATGTGACTAGTGATGAAAACTATCATAGTATGATGCCTGTATTGGAAAATAATATCCCGCCTTAAAAATTAATTTTGGCATTAACCTGGTAGTTTCTCTCATGCACAAATATAATTTGTGATGCTCTATTAACAAAAAGGGTCTTGATTTTACGTCAATTCAATTATTACCATGAACTGTGTACGTATAATTAATATATCTACCCCTCTGAATTATAATTAGTAAATTAAAAGATACTTAAGTTTGCAAATTTAAGGTCACCTTTGTTTTATTCTTTACCAAAAGGCTAAAGAAAACTGGCCACAGTTGATCGATCCTGACAATGGATCCATGTACATGTGACTATGTGAGTCACTTACTATTAGAACATGTACTATGTTATGTATTTCAGAGTTACTAGATCTCAGATCTTGTTGTTTGGAACTTAGGACAATTACCTATTTTGACCTAGTATTAGGTTATATGTAGTCAATTGTTGTAGTGATTTTTGACCTTTAAAATCAAATGTGATTTGGAAATATTAATGAGAGTGAGTAATTACTTGTATTGACCTTGGCTCATAAATTTTAGAGTTAGGTTAGAGTTAAACTTGGTTGGATTTGTCTGTTATATTATAGCATTGGTGGAATCTTTCCAAAAATGAAAAGGAAAAGAGCTTAAAATAGAATGTAGATGTGAAAGCCATAATGATATAGACATTGCTTTGATGTAATTCTCAAATTCAAGTGGAAATTCACACCTAACTAACTAAGAACATTGTTTGATCAGTTTAAGATTTTGTTTGGTTTAATTTGAATAATTTTTCTAAATATAATTTGACTATTTGTTTAAGTGGACTATGACCGCGTCTCTAATTAATATTAGCAAAAAAAATTTTTTTTTAAAATATCTTGAGATTAATATTTTGTTCAATTTGCTTTAACGTGGATCTTACAAATATCTAATTTTTAATTTTTATTAATCTGTAAATATAATATAAGATATTTCATATTTATTGTGAGTATTAATACATATATACGGAGTGTTTGATTTCCAATGATTGAAATTTTTTCTACTCCGTAATACATAGCCAATCAATTTGAAAATTTTGAACTCAATGCATAGAGGAGCTGACAAAGCTGCCTTATAGATGAGTGGGACTATTAATTAGCTTTTTCATAATTCTATTTTGCAAGGTTTTAGGATCTTGTTTTTTGAGAAACGAAATTATACAACTTTTTATTTTATCTTTTTTTTTTTTTTTTTTTTTTTCAAAACAGAAAAAATTTATAATTGGGCACATGAAGAATTGGATTTTTAGATAAAAGAGGAGTGAAGCAAAAAATGGGGCCCAATAAAAAATTAACGAAGAAGAAGACGGTCATCGGCGTGGCGGAGGGCCCTAAAAAAAGCAAGGGTTTCAAAGTGATTATAACTTTATATAGCAAATTGACAGTAACTTAAAATTGGGTCAGAAACACACTACACTAGTAGATTGATTAAAAGGACAAACCATTTGCCTCCTTTGCCCCACATGCTCCCTATTTTTGCATTCCATGCTACTTCTACTTCTTCTTCTCCTTCTACTTCTTTGCATGATCCTCAATCACAATAATCTCATGCACCACCTATATATCTATGATATATCCCACCACTCAATTGTGGGAGATAATGTATATGAGGGGCATTGAATTTATATCATTTGTTTTTAGGCTAATAAGAATTTGGAATGTGAGTGTGTATGTTGTGTGTGACCCATCAAATTTGGTTTGTTTCATGAGTTGATGAGTGGAGACAAAAGCGGAAATGGAAACATATCATATTGAGCAATCGAGATTTCAATGTCTTCTTTGAGGAGTTAGGCCACACTGGTCTGGACCCTCGGCTCAAGGAAAAATCAATATATCAACTTCTCGATACTAACAAGTTTAGTTGATAGAATCTAACATTGTATGAAGGATACATTCAAAATTGAATTGCATTAGTATGGATATATACTACAATATAGTGATCAAAATTTGTCAAAAAAAATAAAATTTGTAGGCCACTTGTATAGTTACGATTTACGATACTAACAAAAAATAGCTTAATTAACGAGCAGTACTCCACTTATAATGTGGAACAAATGTTGCCTTAGCCAAAACTTCCACAAAATAACATCATGATAGCTTCACAAAAAAACATTAGGAAATTATACAAGGGTGTAACAACATGGACCAATCAATAATGTTGCAATGATACAAAACAACTGCATTAATCAACAACCTCAAATGTTTAATCTCCCAATGATACTTTTTTTAACTTTGATTATATGACCCTTTCTAAAGAAGAATGATATGCTAATCTATTTTACAACTAACAAAAAAAAAAAAAAAAAAAAACACAATAACATGGTTGAAAGTAGAAGAATTCAATAATATCAATTATGCCCCTATAAAAAGGTAATTCAACCGCCCTTCCAGCACTTCACTACAAACATCCATTATTATGTACCATGTTCCCATTTAATGACTACTACTACAACTATTATTATTATTATTATTATTAATTTATTCTTTCTAAATTAATTTCTTGTGAATGTTTGTCCAATGAACCATAACCTCTAAAGTATTAACCTCCCTAATTTTATTTTTTTTAAAAAGGCAATAATAATTGAAATTTCACATGGGTAGAGCTAAAAAGGATGAAAGAAAAAAAATTTAAAAAAGGAGGAACTAGTAAAATAGCTCCAAATTTAGAAAAAATAAAATAAAAAAAAGTAGCCAGTTGTATACAATAGAATACATTCAATTAAATAAGAGGGATTAAAAAAAAACAATAAAACCCAAAAAAAAAAAAAAAAATTAGCTAAGGCCTTAATACGAGTCAACTACTAGAAGAATCAATTTCCATAGAACCGGAAGTCGAACCGGAAGTTGAACCGGTGAGAATTTCCGCAAGAGCAGCCATTGTTCTAACTTGCATTTGAAGAGCAGCTATATAATCAGTAGCTTCTTCTAGAAGATTCGGAAACGACAATTTCCGGCAACCGGGAACTAACCGCCCTAAAACCTTTACACGCTTTTCGAGTGCCGGTAACTTCTGTTCCCGATTCTCCGTCGTCAACCGACTACTCCCGGTAACCGGTGGCGGCGGCGGTAACCTCGATTTAACTTTCGCCTTTTTATGACTTTTAAGCCGTAATTTAAGCCGATTCGTCAAAATGGCGCGGCTCCACCTTGTACGACCTTTGGCGGCAATGGCTAACGCTTTATCGGCGGCTTCGCGAACTGCACGGCTGCCGGAAACTGCCACAGGGGGTGGATTACGGCGGCGGACGTGGCGGAGAGCGTCTAGAAGCTTGGATGAATAGGTTTGTTGCTCTGTTGATGATCTCCATCTAATTACAGTTTGATTGTTACTGTTGTTGTTGTTTGATGATTGAGTTTGAGTTGATGATGTATCGATTCTTCGGCGTTTTTTTCGCACTGAATCTCTTGATGATGACGATGTATCTTGTTGTTCTGTGCGTTGTTGTTCGTAGTTTGAGATTAATGACGCCATTAATCAATTAATTTGTTTAGTTTTGGGCAATGGAGTTTGAGAAGGAGGTTGAAGATGAAGTTCCTGATAAAAGGAAGAAATTGAAATGTATATATGTTAGAGATTAACAAAATAAGAAATTCGATAAAAAGAATTAAATTAATGGATTAAACAAAAAGATTTATTCACCTTGAGAAAATGTTGTTGTTGTTAATAGAAGTATGATGAAGATGAATGTTGTTGAAGAGAAGAACACAATAGGTGATGATGATGAAATTCCTGGAAATTAATAAAAAGAAAATGATGAATATGAGATGAAAGATGATGATACCTTGAAGAAGAAGGTGAGATGTGAGAGATGAAGGTTGTGTATGATGGAGAGTTATTTATTATGAAGTAGAGAAGATGAAGAGGAAGAAGGAAGGAAATGAAGGAGTAAAAGAAAGGAGAAGGAGGAGGGGTGTTTTAAATACTTCGTTAGGGGAGGGAGGATGTAGGAATGTGAGAGAAAGAGAAAGACACCCACGCGGCGTTCCTTTGATCACATTCTATTGTCTCCTCTCTTTTGTATCCCCCGTTTTTGTGCGCCGAGGTTATTTTTGTCATCCATTATTTCCCACTTTTCAACTTTTTTTTTTTTTTTTTTTACTTTCAGTTAATCAGTTCAGTTTAAATATTTTTAGTTGGGATTTTAGATGGTTTTTGTGAGGAAAGGATGGGGAGGGTTGTATGTATGTTCAACTAGGAAAGAGATTGCAGGTCATGATGTGTTGATTTTCGACTTGCCGCATTGTTTTATTTGTGATTAGTAGGTTGTTTAACCGTTGAAGTGGACAAATTCATTTTGGAACAATCGGGATTGTGAGAAAGAGTGGAGATGAGGTTTAAAGAGGTCGGAGAATAATATGGCCTATAGGCTCTTAAGTTATCGAAGAGCACTCAACTCGAGAAAGGAATGGAAGGATTATACCTACACGGAGTGGGGTTTGAGGTTAAGTTGAGTGACTTAACCATTTGATCATATAGAGGAATTTGGTAGAGTAGCGGTGAAAGTTAGGGTATGAGGATAGAGACAATGAAAATAAGTTTATAACGTTGAATTTGCAAGGAAGCCCTAGACTAAGATTGACCGTTATGTTCTCTTTCATATATTTTCTCTTCTATAACGAAAGTTTGAAGCTTAGATTTTATTACTATAACAACATCGGTGTAATTAAAATTAAAAGATACACATACATGATTTGTACTGTTAATTGTGATGGGTCATTGAGAGTGCTAATAACTCATCAGTTACGTTCTATGAGTGGGGGCATTCGAATCTAATAAAATTTTACAATTTCGGCTAATGGCTTAGTGTAGGTTAGAATATGAGGGGATAGAGAAGGAAAGTCGTAGGGTTAAATATTGCATTCATAAGTGCATAATAATGATTAAAAACCCTCTTGACTCTATTGAAAGTCGATTAAAGTCGAAATCGGAGGTTAACCCATGCTAATTGGCTTGTAAGAGAGATAGTGAATTTACAAGAGCAGGTAGTGACAATTAAAAAGTCTCGTGACTTTTGAAAGTCGAAATCGAAATAAGGATACATAACAAGTTTTTACAGGTTTAAAGCCAACATAGGGTCTTCCAAGGGCTGAGGTTAACAAAACGTGGGAAAAACATGGACCAAAACAAGAAAGGGTCTAGATGGCCCTTTGGAAGCTAAAAATGTAGCTTATCATTCACACTTTTCGATGATCCTAGGTTTGGGAATTGAAAAACTGCAGCAACATCACGAATGGTCATGAGACAACATCCAAAGGCAAGAAATATCAATGTATTGTTGGTTCTGAAATATTATACAGAGGGAACATAGCAAATTATCCAAAGGCTTAAATCGAGTGTATGGCCTCCTTGGGTTACATGTAAGATGTGGGAGATATTTGGGAAAAAATAAACAAGATTAAGCTGAAAATGACTCCCCCAAAAGTAGAAAATGAAGCTTAGTTCACCATTTTTAGATGTTTGTAAACCTCAGAAGAAAAGATGATGAAAAAAATTCATGGGTCAAGCGACTCAAGCTCCCACGCACAATTACTTAGGGACTGTTTGGTTTGAGGTAATAATCAAAGGGAATGGAAATAACCTTCATTCTTATCCGTTTTCAAGACTAACAACTAACTAAATTTAAAGCATTATCATTCCATCCCTCCTCATTTCCATTTCTAAAATCATTCTTTTTTCCTTTGTCCAACCAAACGACCCCTTAGTGTTGGAAAGGACGTAAAACATGCTAAAATTGCAAGAATGACCATTATTGACGAGTACTAAAAAATTGAATAGGTAAAGAGTCGTGTGGCAAAATAAGTTTGCATGTCTCAGCTCTTACACTTAATTGCGGTGAATTGGTGGTTTATCTGAAGTTTGTGTTAACATTTTTTTTCAGTTTTACAGTGGAGTACATGCATAGAACATTCAAATCTACTCCATAGTTAACTAGAATACTTTTACTTCTATATACTCTATATGTCTACCCGATTTGAACTAGCGGACTACTATTTATTTTCTCCTTTTGTTGAGAACTCTACTTGTGAATTGTCACATATGATTGAAATGAGATTGATTAAACTAATTTATAGACTTGTGATTTATCACCAAATTGGTTTTAGAACAGAACCTCTTTATAATTAAAGTTGGTTTGAGTTCTTTCTACTTGTCGGGTTGCCCATACCAATTATTTTAATATGAATTATAACACTTTTCATTAATATTTTCTTCTTATGGTACTTCCAATATTAAACCTCTTACAACTTGACCAATGTGTAATTAAATAATAATAATAATAATAATAATAATATTAATAAAATGATTAAAGTTATTGTTATATATATTATTGGTTTTAATTATTCGACAAATCAAAATAAACATGTATCACACCAAATCACTAACTAGTATAATTTTCTGATCCAAGACGTTTATTTGTACAAAGTAACATCGTTCGTCATTTGTCAAGTATGAAATCGATCTCAGACGTGAAAGATTGACAATTAGGGCATCATAATCGCACTAATTAATTGTTTTTCAATGGGTTGCTAGATGTTGAGAAGACATATATATATATAGCGGACATGTATAATATAATGTCGAAAACAAATCATATTTTAACCTTCCATTATTTTAGTTTAACAAATGAATGGTGAGCCTACTAATCCCCTGATTAAGTCATTGATGATGAAATGCTTAATCCAATCACATTTGGACTTTACTTAAGAAGATAGAAAAATATTAGTGGAAGTGCGATTAGGTCAACCTAATCCATCTCTTGGTGTAATGTTACTATCTAATCTTATTATCTTAAGTGAAGACCTAATACCAACATTATCTTTTTATTATGACGACTAATTAATTAATTATGTATGCTGTTACTAGTTATTAACTTAGCCCATGAATGCATATCTCAGTTTTGACATCACCAATATATAGTTGATTGAGCAGTTTCAATTCATCATTTTCTGCAACATGCAATAACCTAGGATAGATTATTGTTCATAATGTGACATACACCTTCCGTCAAAATTATCAGCTCATCATCTTAGGACTTAGTTCGTTCTTACTTGTTACTGTACATGCTAACTTATTCTGCAAAGTACTCCTTTCACTTGTTAGTAAATTGTATTCTAATGACTAATTCTTTTACAAGAATTATTAGTTGATGATGGATAAGCTAGCTTAGCTTGTAAAAACAAGTCTAACATCAATTTCTCTAAATTTTCATTCATCTTGAAATAATTTGTAATGATAAGTTAAATTTTATAAGGGGTTGTCAACGGTGGCGGAGCTAGTGCAGTGCACCCTGGTGCACGTGCACCACCAAAGAGGGGGAAGAAAATGAAATTCAATTAACCAATCGCACTTCAATAATTCTACTCCTAAATTCAAACCCTAATTCATTTCCTCTCCCATATCTCTCTCATGGTGTGACGGCGCCGCTTCGGCGACTCACCACCCGGCTACCAAACTCCATTCACCCTTCTCCTTCAAGGCTTCAACCAAAATCAATGACTCCTTCAATCAAACTTTGACAATTCTACAGTCGCTATTGACTATACCGTGGCACCGCCATCCGCCTCACACGCTACGGGGTTGCTCGTCGAGCGGTCGAGTCGTGGAGGTCCACGAATTCACGAAGGCACGAGTCGCACGGTGGACGATGGTGGTCCGAGGTGTCTTCTTTTTCTCTTCTTTCTCACCTTCGCAAATCGCAAAGTAATTTTACTTTAATTAGTCAGAAACTAATGTAACCATTTCACTCCAATTGAAGATTTGAAAATTCTCTAATTCAGTGGCGGTCCACGAAGGCACGAGCGCCACTCGCATGACTGCTGGTCTGCTGCTCGCCGGAGTCGCCCATTTGCCAAGGATTCAAGGTAATCATTCTTCATTCATTATTTGTTTCAATTTTTTCCATTTTAGAATTTTAGTTTTAGATCTTTAAGAAAAATGTTTGATTTTAACTACATTTGTTTTATTTTTGTTGTTGAATTAGATATTTGATTAGTTTAACTAATTTTAGTTTTGTTTAATTGTGTTGTTTATTTAGATAAGTTATTTACATATTTTCCTGATGAATTCATTTGTTGTTTACTTGATTTTTCAGATTAATTTCATTTGTTGATTAGTTGTTTTTTTTTTTTTTTTTAAATTTCAGATTAGTTAAATTAATTGATTACTTGTTTTCAGAATTTCAGTTTTTTGTTTAATTAATTTCAGACTAGATTGTATTTCATTTTACAGATTTTTCTAATTAATTTAGAAATTCAAAAATTAAGAATATCAGATTATTAGAAATTCATTATAATAATAATATTAGAGACTTAAGAGTATAAGAATATTAATTAGTTTTGAGTGTGTTCAATTAATGTCAGATATTTTAGAATATAAGAATATGAGAATTAATATTGCTTGAATATTTGTATAAGAAATTCAGTGTGTTCAATTGAATCAATTTTAGTTGTTGGATTGTTTCTTGTCATTCATAGTTTCAAATTTAATTCATTGGAATTGAATAATTGATGTTATGTTGTTGCTATTTGAATCATTTGATTTGTATACTTAAAAATAATTGTGATTTAAATCAACTAATTGGATAATTTCAGTTTTTAAAGTACTATTTTTTTGTTATAATTGGTATAATTTTTAAATTGAAATCAACTATACTCGGGAAAAAATTTATATCGATCAATAATTATTAGTGATCCACCATATCAGCGATCCTGACTCCGCCACTGGTTGTCAAGGTTGACGACAACCATTTAATTAAGTACAAAAGTATATTTGGTCGAAAATATATGCTTTCATATTATATATATGTCATAACCAAAAAAAAATTATACTCAATTTCACTTGATATTATTGTTTCTTTATGAGACTTTTAAATAATCCAAGCTAGATTTACGTTGCATGCTTGCACATATTATGTCACAATATATTTCTGATTAATTTTTCATGCATCTATATATTTTATTCGAAAACACCCTCTCTAAGTTTGACATAGGAACGAAGGACGATGAAAGTTAGCTAGTGTTTGGTTGCATTTTCAACTATCTATTTTAATCTTAATTCGAATTTCGTCAACATTATAGATGTATGTTATTCATCATCATCATTCTCTAGCTCTATATAAGTGTCTAGTTATATGACAAAAACAATTTTAAAAAAGCTATAATTAATAAGAAGAAATGGATGTACTCCGTAACATATATGTGACATGTCTTTGAATGCAAACATGTAAAAGGGGCGATATATATAACTAATTCAAAGTTTATATGTGTTCGTTCCACTAATTGGGTTAGAAGAACTGGGCAAAAAGTTAAGTAAAGAAAGGGTGGGGTTTAATCAACTTTTGGTTTTATTCTCAGCAATCATTAGAGAGTTGATGCTTGTTTAAATTAGCCTTAAAAAGGGAACAACTAATGAATACAACGTAAATCTTCCCATGTGGTTGTTTTTATACCTCTTTCTCACTACTTTTCTACTAATGACTTTCTTATCCAATATTCCAATCCAAAATATTATGGAGTGAATTGATAAAATGTTATATACATACATATACATATACATATATATATATATATATATATCTCTCATTGTACATATATATATTAAGCTATTAGTGTATATATATAGGGTCAAATAAGTTGAAAATAAAATTTACACACAAATTTGACTATGTTCATATTAGATACTCCTCAATTTATTTATTTATTTATTTGAGGGAAAGATACTCCGCAATAGAAATGAATAAAAACATGATTATATGATTTTTAAAAATAAACAACCTTTTAATAAGGGAGAGGTAATAAAAAGGAATGTAATATGGGGTTATTAGCTATGTAATACGGAAATGGATAAAGCTTCTAAAACGAAAGCGTTTTTGAAATGAGGAAGCACGAATTCTCGACAACAAGGAAAGGATGAAACGTAAGGTATAGTGACATTTTTTTTTGGGTTAGTGCTTGGTACTTTTTTTTTATGAAAACGACTTAGCCACACTTTTTATTGATAATAAGAAACAAATTACATCCTCAAGCTCATTAGGATATCACTCTCCTCGAGTAAGGGTATGTTTACTTCAGCTGAAAACAGTTGAACTGAACTAAACTGAGCTGAACTGAAATTTTTTTAATGAAGGATTAATGAGTAGCAAAATAAAAGAAGAGCTGAACTGAACTGATTTTAAGCTGAAGTAAACAGGCCCTAAGGCTCTATTCTTCTCAATTTATTTTTGCTGATCTGAACTTATTTTGGCTGACTGGACTTATTTTTGCTGAACTGAACTTATTTTTGCTGAAATCATTAATAATTTATTAAGGATTGAAACTGATTTTTGCTGAACTGAATTTATTTTTGCTGAACTGAACTTATTTCTGCTGATCTGAACTTATTTCTGCTGATCTGAACTTATTTTTGCTAAATTGAAACTAAGTAAAAATAAGACGAGGAGAACAGGGCCTAAGTGATTGGATTTAAATGAGCCATTCTATGCGCAACCATATTGGCTTCCCTATCAAAAGCAAAATGAAATTTGGGGAGAAAATGAGATGGATCCTCGGCTCTTCAAATGCCAAAAATGAATGCTATAATTTACAACTTTCGAAGTTTCTAGGGCTTAAAAAATGTCGAATATTTTGCATGGTATCCCGGGGTCAAAAGAGGGCCCTAGACAACTTGTTGGGGTTCTAAAGATCATAAGATTGACTCGATGACATAAAGAAATTTTTTTTCGAGAATCCTTTAAAAAGGAAACATAACAAATTTTTAGAGGCTAAAAACAATCATGGGTCACCCCAAGGTTATCAAAAAAAAGTGAGTGAAACTTGGGGAGAAAACAAGACGTAGCCTTGGAAAGCTTTCCTAAATCCAAAAACGAAGGCTATAATTCAGTATGAGGTTTTTGGGTCCTAGAAAAAACAACCGAAAATTTTACATTGTGTCCTCGGGGCCAAAAGAGGGTCGCTAACAACTTGTTAGGGTTCGAAAAGTCAAAAGAAGGTCTCAAAATAACAAAAAAGACAAGTGTGCCTTTTTTCTGGTATCATCTAAATTGAAAACATAACAGGTTTTTAGAGGCTAAAATAATCGTGGACGACCCCAAGATTATCAAAAGCATGTATGTAAAATTTGGGAGGAAAATGAGGCAAAGCCCCATAAGGCTCTCCAAAAGCCGAAAACGAAGGTTATAATTCATGGTTTTTGGTGGTTTTGAGGTCCCGAAAAAAAAAGGTGTCAAATTTTTTATAGAAATTACCGGAATAATGAAAGAGACAAGTGTGCACTTTTTCAAGAAACCTTTAAAGAGAAAACATTACAAGTTTTAGAGGCTAAAATTTAATGATCATAGGTCACTACAAGATTATCAGAAGCAAGTGACCGAAATTTGAGGAGAAAATGAGACAAAGCCCCGAAAGACTCTCTAAAAGTCAAAATCAAAGGCTTCACAGTTTTCGAAGGTTATGGGGTCCCAGAAAAAGTTATCAAAAAATTTTCATTGTTTAATCGCATGGTCAATTTAAAATTCCTGACAGCTTGATAGGATTCGAAAGTTCAAAGAAGGTCCTGAAATAACAAAATAAACAAGTGTGTCCTTTTTTGCGGGAATCCTCTAGGTAGAAATCATAGCAAGTTTTTAGAGGCAAAATACGATCATGGGTTACCCCAAGATTATGAAAAACAAGTGAGTGAAATTTGGGGAGAAAACGAGACGAAGCCTCGAAAGGCTCTCCAAAAGTCAAAAACAAAGGTTATAATTTACAATTTTTAGAGGATTCGGGTCCTGGGTAAAACTTGTCAAAAATTTTACAGGGTGTCCCTGTGGTTAAAAGAGGGTCCCTGACAATATGTCGAGGTTTGAAAGGTGATAAGCGAGATAATAAAAAAGACAAAGTTCCTCTTAAATAAAAACATAGTAAGCTTTTAGAGGTTAAAAAAGATTATGTGTCACCTCAAGGTTATCAAAAGCAAGTAAGTGAAATTTTGGCAAAAAACGAGACCGTGCCTTAAAAGGCTCTCCAAAAGCTGATAACGAAAGCTATATGTCACGCTTTTTGGTGGTTTCAGAAAAAATATTGGCCTAAAATTTTACAAATTGTCTCTTAAATCAAGATAAGACTTCTAAATCGTTGAAATCAATTAGAAATCTAATAACACGATATTGGAAAAGCAAGAAATACTCATTTTCGAGGTGTTAGGGGTGATTTGGAAAGATATACTAGGTAACTTGCTCACGTGTGTTAGGTCATGAAAGGAATATAAATTGGGCACTCGAGTTGGAGACATCAAGAAACGCTCTTACATAGTTGCATGTATATAAGTCACAAAGTTTTCGAAACGCTTTAATTAATATCACATGAAATTTTCTTTTAGGAAAAACATTTTAAATTTTAAAATTAAGTTTTAGAAACATTTTCAAAAGTTTACCAAGAATTTTCGAGCGTCCGAGTTTCCAATACATCAAAACTATAGTTTTAAGAAATTTCCATGATTAGAATTAAAGTGGAACGTGTTTGGCATTTCTGTAATAATGCTGTGTAGAAACTAGACACAAATGCACATTCATTCATTTTTAATTAAGAAAACAAGTAAATACGTAGGGTCTCTTTACTTCAACTTAAAATCCGTTTAGTTCAGTTCAGTTCAACTATTTTCTTATTTTACTATTCATTAATCCTTCATTAAAAAACTTTCAGATCAATTCGACTCCAATCAGTTCAGTTCACTTCAATCCAGTTCAACTGTTTACAGTTGAAGTAAACAGGCCCGTAATACATAGATGATATATAATCTGGTGTTCACTCCTCTATCTGAGTATTCCATAAAACAAATATTTTCTTTTTCTTTTTTGTAATAATAAAAGGGCAAAAAATAGAAGGAATGCATCTGAACCTGAGAAGAAAAGGTATTCAAAAAACATGCAAGCACATGCATTGCAGGAAAGTCCAGTGGCCTAGCACTATACTCCACATTATATTATATTGTGGTTGTTGGTGTTTCAAATATATGGAAAATTTAATTAAAAAAAGTCCAAAATTAAAATTTCAAAAATAGAAAAAAAATCCCAAGAAAAAAGAAAAAGAGGAAAGGGGGTGGAAAAAGCAACTTACAGGCTTTGTTTATAGATAAGCACCCCAACAAAAGTGCTCATTTAAAAGTTTTATTGATCACCTACAGTTTAGCAGTTAATTTTACTTAGTTGAGTAATGGAAAAATTATGAGTTACCGTTTTTTTAAAACTTATTTTTTGACTTACTACCTTTAAAAAAAAAAATTTTTGTCAGTTATTACTTTTCAAATTTTTTTTGTTAATGATGACCTCAGGCGAAAAATCCCGGTTTGATTGCCGGAATTAGCCTTTGAGTCAATTAAAAAAGGTTTTGTTAGTAAATATTTTGATATTTACACTCCATCCTCCCATCTTCACTTATTTTGCTCACTCAACATCAATTCAAAATCAAATATTCAACCTACCAATCATTTCAGCTTTTAAAAAAAAATTATACTGCCAAAAAAATTTATGTCGTGCAATTGGGAATTAAAGACTCTATAAATCGTGCTTCAATTTATAAAGGGTAGGTAAATTTCATCAAACTTCACCATTTTCAGTTGCGAGTTATTCTTTAGTTCACATTTTTTTGACTCACTCAAGCTAATTTTGAGTTATCTTTTCTGTAAATGGTTCATCAATGGCAACTGCGAATAACGAAGATCAGTTACACAATCTGTCAATTTAAAGGGAAAAAAATCAAACTTTACCAAAAAAAAATTGAGTTAATTTGGAGAACAAGAAAGTGAGTGAGGAGAGGGTTTTTGTTATGATTTAGTATTTTAGTGTTGATTTTATAAGAGGATGGAGTGAGGGGTTTAGATTAGAAATTGGAGGGAGGCAAGCGCAAGAGGGTGCAAATAGAAGTCAATGGCTAATTCCGGCAGTCAAACAGAAATTTTTTGCCTGAGGTCATCATTAACAAAATTTTTTTTTAAAAGGTGGTATGTGATAAAAAAAGTTTTAAAAAAGTGGTAACTGACAACTTTTCCTTGAGTAATCTCTAATATATAATTAGTCGATGCAAATAATTACACTTAATTTTGTTGTTAATTGTATTTAGTAGTAATGTGATTTTCATGTTCATTAATGACTTGGGGAGTCAACAATTTGGGAGGAACATTGATGCACTTATCAAGTTATCAGTGGGTAATACACATTGATTGATAATCTGTAATCAAAGTTTACATCAATCGTCAAACGAACAGCGGGCAATAGTCAATTGTGCGTAGTTAAATTAGCATCTAGCTTGCAAATTAGTCGATAAATCACTTCAAATAGTAAATCTTTATATAATGGAATTATAATTTATTCATATTCCCATCTCATTTATATTACTCCGTACCACGTACTCCCTCCGTTCCTTGACGATCATATCAGTCACTATTCATATGCTTCCCAATGCATGTTTTATATTGTTTACATATTTAGTTACACATGTATAAAAATTGTAACAATTGAATATTAATAATGTACTTATTAGCACGAATCAAACAAGACCCCACATGACTATATTTTTTCTTATACATCAATAGTTATTTATAAGAATCTCTTCACTTGTGAATAGTTAAAAAAAACACAACTGGCATGATCTTTAAGGAACGGAGGGAGTATCATATATTGGAAAATTCCTAATTTATAATCATATAGCCAACTTTAAGAGGTACGGAGTAATATATAAGAAGTATANAATTCAAAATCAAATATTCAACCTACCAATCATTTCAGCTTTTAAAAAAAAATTATACTGCCAAAAAAATTTATGTCGTGCAATTGGGAATTAAAGACTCTATAAATCGTGCTTCAATTTATAAAGGGTAGGTAAATTTCATCAAACTTCACCATTTTCAGTTGCGAGTTATTCTTTAGTTCACATTTTTTTGACTCACTCAAGCTAATTTTGAGTTATCTTTTCTGTAAATGGTTCATCAATGGCAACTGCGAATAACGAAGATCAGTTACACAATCTGTCAATTTAAAGGGAAAAAAATCAAACTTTACCAAAAAAAAATTGAGTTAATTTGGAGAACAAGAAAGTGAGTGAGGAGAGGGTTTTTGTTATGATTTAGTATTTTAGTGTTGATTTTATAAGAGGATGGAGTGAGGGGTTTAGATTAGAAATTGGAGGGAGGCAAGCGCAAGAGGGTGCAAATAGAAGTCAATGGCTAATTCCGGCAGTCAAACAGAAATTTTTTGCCTGAGGTCATCATTAACAAAATTTTTTTTTAAAAGGTGGTATGTGATAAAAAAAGTTTTAAAAAAGTGGTAACTGACAACTTTTCCTTGAGTAATCTCTAATATATAATTAGTCGATGCAAATAATTACACTTAATTTTGTTGTTAATTGTATTTAGTAGTAATGTGATTTTCATGTTCATTAATGACTTGGGGAGTCAACAATTTGGGAGGAACATTGATGCACTTATCAAGTTATCAGTGGGTAATACACATTGATTGATAATCTGTAATCAAAGTTTACATCAATCGTCAAACGAACAGCGGGCAATAGTCAATTGTGCGTAGTTAAATTAGCATCTAGCTTGCAAATTAGTCGATAAATCACTTCAAATAGTAAATCTTTATATAATGGAATTATAATTTATTCATATTCCCATCTCATTTATATTACTCCGTACCACGTACTCCCTCCGTTCCTTGACGATCATATCAGTCACTATTCATATGCTTCCCAATGCATGTTTTATATTGTTTACATATTTAGTTACACATGTATAAAAATTGTAACAATTGAATATTAATAATGTACTTATTAGCACGAATCAAACAAGACCCCACATGACTATATTTTTTCTTATACATCAATAGTTATTTATAAGAATCTCTTCACTTGTGAATAGTTAAAAAAAACACAACTGGCATGATCTTTAAGGAACGGAGGGAGTATCATATATTGGAAAATTCCTAATTTATAATCATATAGCCAACTTTAAGAGGTACGGAGTAATATATAAGAAGTATAAGTATGTCGTATTAAGTCTAGTTCCAATCCATTATCCTTGTTTGATTTTAATAATTATATCTTTGTAATTTGTTGGACAAAATCCAAATATATTCATAATGTAATAATTATTGCAAATTTGCAAGGATGTTTCATTTAGTGTTTTGTAGGTTTTGAAGTGCAACAAGAACCAGCCTAATAAGTAAAAACATTCCATGATTGTATTATAGTATGATAGTATCAATGTGAGACATAAGGAAATACATTTATATGCTCGACAACCTATGTCTTTTCATTGTTTCTGTTATTATCTTTTACTTTTGTAACGAATTTATGCTCTCACTTGTAGTCTTGTACGTCTACCATTGTCAGCAATCAATGAATACATTTTTCCTTTTTTTTTTTCCTTAATAAACTTAAGCCTTGATTAACAGTTCAATAATTACAATTTGTGAAGAGATATAAAAATGTCTTAAATTCAAGTATAACGAGCTTTTAAATTAACGGTAAGTCAATAACAAAGTCTAACCAGATTGACTGGTTGATTACTCACATTAAGAAATCGGTAAATCTAACATTTTATGCAATAATTTATGCCCCTCATATCGTAATAAACATATATATAGAATGCACTAATCTCTTTTTTTTTTTGTACCCCAAATCCTTTTATTTTTCCATTTCTTTTTAAGGTAAGGTTTATCCTTTAGTACATGGTAATATACAGAATATACATTTATAAAAGGGAATATAAAATACACTTTGTGGATCGCAGCTCGCATATGCGTTAGAATAGCCAATGTAAAAAATAAACCAAATGCTATGTGAAAGTGGCCACAGGCCCACAGTCCAGCTAATTTGAGGTAAGGCTGGAATTATTTATTGTTATTATTATTTATTTATTTTATTTATATATTTATTTCTTCATTATATTTATTTATTTTAGTTTAAATTTTAAAGAAAAATATATTAAAAAAAAAAAAGGAGTGGTGAGATCATGTGAATCTGGACTTAGGGATTTGAGAAACGACATGCCAGTGAAGTATGCCTCCTAGAGTGAGACCATTCTACTATTTTTTGCCATCAAACACAAACACTCATTTGTTGTTAACTCCCTCCATTTGCCTTTTAAAAATCATTGAAAATAATTAGGGTGGAACTAATTACCAACGTTATTTAATCAACGGGTACTCAAGTTACTAATCTTTGTTGTTCCCCACTCTAATCAGCAAGTAATTAACTTCCTATTCTAATCATGCATGCTAAACAATTCACTTTGAACGTGGTAATGCTATTGGATTTGGGAACAATGTCAAAAATTCATTTTACAGTCATTTTATAATCGTATATGCTTGCACCGTCATTTTATTTTAAACATTTGTACAAAGGTTAGTACATATATCCCTTAAAAAAAAATAAAAAAACAAAGATTAGTACATAAATATGCTAGATTAAGATTTCGATAGTGTAAGACTTCGGATCAGACCTATTATCATTATAAACTAACCCCAAAATAAAATAATAAATAATATATAATGATGATAATAATTATTATTAGTTGTATCGTACTAGTATGAAAGTAGAAAATTATTATTTGATTTATCTGAAATCTTGTGTTTAGCTTTGGATACCAATATTGATGCACGTATGGTATATAATTCTAATTACTCTATGAATTTATGAAACTCGTGTGAACATTTCAAACTTGTGTGTTAATCCACCTACATCCACGGCATGAAGAGAGTACATGAAATGTTCAAAGAAGTCGTACAAGCAACAATAATCTAATTTGCTAGATTGATTACTAATCAATTCGTTCTTTGATCATGTTAGATCATCTTGTTTATACTATACACTCAAGTGTACATAAATTTAGCTACATTCATTCAATCATAATTCATTAAAAAAAAAACCTATACTCTCACACTTGGGATACATTCGAGCAAATGAGTGAGTGAATACTTGCAAAAGAAAGAGTGGTTAATATAAAATTAGGGCATGAAAAAGTACAAAAAGAAAGGGGTAATCCGTAATTACAAGCTAAGTAAATTAATGAAATATAATGTTGCCTGAGGAAGCAACAAGTAAGTAGTGTGTCAGGGAAACATATTTTACTTCTTACCCATCTCTATCTGCCAACATATACAGCGACCAGACCATATCTTAGATTTTTCTGCTCCTGCGTATTAATTTGGGGTTATTGGATCACCCACTTACCTCATTAATTAATATAATTATAAAATTAATTACGTTTATATGATATGATTAGGCCATTTGATTATGACAACTTACCTCTAAATCCTTATCTCCTCTTTTAAGTTTTAATTAGTAACTGCTACTTAATATATTATTATATCAAGAGTCAAGAACCTTAATCTATTGTTACTATTACTGTTACATATTGAAAAATAATTAAAGTCCTAAAAAGGTGGCTTGATTTGATTAAACTCCAAAGTATAAGACAAAAATCCTACAATCAACTTAATTATTTTTTAATTTTTTGACAACTTGAAAATTTAACTTATGTTCTTTCTTGTATGTAGTCCTTGGATTGCATTTAAGATAAGATTAGGATAAGGTGAATGATTTTAATTAATTAAATTGAAATGTGATTAACTTAATCAAATTAAATCCAAGCTAAGCTTCTAGATATATATGTTAGTACAACTTGCAAGAAGCAAAAATAATAGTGTAAAATTTGTTGGAGTAGCTTTGATTTGTGGAAGTCAATTCCTTGAATATTTGTATCTTTTATTTTCCTGAAATTAATGAGAGTCAAGCGGCATAGTAATATGCTCATGTGCAAGTTTATGCAACTCTGCAAGTAGATAATCTATCCATGCATCACACATTTAAGATTGATAACATGTTAAAAAGTGTTGCAAGTTGGATTATATGTATGCTCATCCATTATCCTTTGTTACGGAGTATATCTCCCTTGGATGTCTATGTATTACCCACTTTTAGTGAATATTATCTTCAATTTTTATATTATAATACATGTTATAGAAGAATCAAGCAATAATTTCTCTAATATTAGAAGTATATGCAATCAATGTCAAATAGACACTATCTGTTACCTATAAAAATTTGTGAAATTATAATTGTATACATTTATAAGATCTAAATATTATATGTTATGTAAATGCACGTATAAAGTGAACTCAAACAGTTCTAAGCTCATCACTATTGCTACTCCTTTTCGATTCAAGATTCAAGATGACGGATGTAAAATACTTTAAAATCCCACCAATTATCGACAGCATGTACACTAATATAATTAGCGTATACATCATGCAAACTATGCATTATCCACTTGATAGAACATGTATTGCACATTTGCGCACATATTCAAAGAATTGAACTTTCCTGCCACAGTATAGTATATGTAAAATTTATAAAACAAATAAGCAATCAGAGTTAACGTCCAACAATGAACCTTAAAGTATTAAAGGGTTTAACGAGATGCTTACGGCAAGTAGAGTAATTATAAAAATTATACAACGGAAAAGAATGTTAGAAGTTGAATAAAGACAAAATGTTTTGGTGTAGCGACTAAGGCTTTTATGTTATCATGTCTTCATAATTACAGTAGTAACTTGGAAATGTGATACAATGTATATATACACTAACCAAAAAACTAATTCCAATCATTTGATGAAAGATCTTGCTAAAAAGATTTGTGTTACGTTGGTATTGTTTTGCTTGGTATGAAGGGGACTAACCTGGACTTGTCTGTATAATTTTCTTGAATAAAGAAAATAAAACTTTAGTTTATAATTATTCCATCGGAATCCATATTACTGGTGAAGCTTTCATGATTAATCATATAGTGATGGGCATGTGACACGAGAGTGTGGCGTTGGTACAAATCAATCCTTTGCTTAATAGATAAACAACATGGAATCTTTTATGTACTATAAATAATTGTATATTAAATTTTATTTCGGCTAAACTCTATATGTTTCAACAATTAGCATAAATCCGTAAATGACAATCTTAATACTCTGTAATACTTTGTACAACATGTTATTATATTAAATTTCACTGTGAAGATACTTCGGTATTGCCTCTATTTTTTTTTCTTTTACTTGCTATATAGAGATAAAAAAACTCTCACATATTTTGATCAAATGTAGCAACTAGCAAGTAAATAAAATAAAGAAAGTATTAATATTGACTTCTACAAAAGTAAAAACAAGGTTGCAAAAATTACATATGACGATTTGCAATTTTTGCTGTTAATTTTCACGTATTGCATACAATTGGACTAGTTCTTTAAGTAGATTATGACACAACATACGATCCCAAAACACATACTCCACATAAGTACAGACTACGGAGTATAAAACGACATCAAATAAAATAGGGCAAACCAGTCGAAGAAAGAGGTAATAATAGCCAAAACGGCTTCTTCAACTGAGAAACACCTGAAAATAAGGGCAAGGGCATATGGGATTTGGCTGAGCCACATTTAATTGAATATTTGAATGTTTCACCAAAACAAAACAACATAATGAAGACAAATTTTACACGCTTATCTTATTATTATTGTTTCAATTATTGTACGACTTAAACCACCTAAATGACAAAATTCAATAATTTCACAACAAACCTTCAAGGGGTAGACAAAGGCCAACAACAGATCTTATTAATTTAATTACCCTATTACAAACGACAAAAAGGCCAAATGTTTGTTGTACTAAAAGACTTTTCATAGGTTAACACATAAACTTCCATGGCAAAAATCTAGTAGAAGATTGAGCTCTATTTATGCTACCAATGAATTGCCAATTGCCATTCTTATAGTACAGAGTAACTTTTTCGGACCCAGATACTTAGGTGACAAATTTTACAAAATACTTGCAGCTTCGCCAGGAATGTGGCAGTCTTGGTCCCGAATGTTGATGTTTTAGTTACAATGACACGAGAAAATCGATAAAACTGGGAAAAAATGCTGAACTGCAACTATACATTAATATAATTATTACAGTGCAAAATGAAGGTTCGTATATACATGAATATAAGCTTTACCGATTTAATGCTCTCTCTATGTGTAATTATATACTCCTGTAGTAATCACAAATGAGCACAAAATTGTGAGTATACAGAAGGGAAACTATCAAGATTTACTCGGTAGTTGTAGGCTGTCTCTGGTGTCTTTAGGTTTCACAACATGTTCAAGAGTTATTTCCTTCGAAGATGATTTTGGACTTGCCTCTTCAAACTTAACCTCAAAAGCTAACGATTGATACAAACAAACTTCGTCTTCCTTGCAATAATAGACCTGAGAAGAGAAGGAAAATTCAGAACATTAACAATAGGCAGCGGACCAATTGATATAAACTATCCACCTGTTTCTAAACATATAGCCATTTGCAAAGTTGATATTTCCTAGCTGATCAGTTCATCAAGAACACAGAAATTATTTTCAACTAACAAATCAGGTGAAGCAACTGCCAAATGGAGCGGGAAGCAGAATCATACAAGCTGATACAGTACTGAACTCTTTGATGAAATCAATGAAGTGTCATCCCAAAATAATGCCCATCTACAAAAGATGGGTGGCTATATCATCAAGATGACTCAATGATCTTATGATCTCGATCAATCAAAATAATGCTCCACACCCAGACATCTCGGCAGCATTTAAGTCATGCAAAGGTTTATGAACTAAAACAACTCGATTTGTTTTTGATAAAATCAATCAAGTGTCTTAGGCTCTTGAGTAGTTGAGTTGGTATTGATGATGCTCAGGTTTCTATTATTTCATAGCATACCTTAAACAATACCTTAAAGGCTTGGTTACCATTGTTTAAAATTCCTCGAGGTTCGACTTTCAGAATTCCAAAATCCCTAACTGATTACCCATGTGCTCTCAATATTGGGGTTTTATTGTTGTCTTCCATGATGAAAACACTGACATTTACCCTCTGTTTTCCATTTGCTTCTAATGTTTAAGTTCATGATGCCATATATACCCACTTTTATGTTGGAGCATTTCCCATGGCATTGTTGGGATTTGGCCTTTCATGATGTCATATTTTCGGCCTTCGCATGTTAAACTTCAATCCCCAGCAATTTTAGTTTAACCCTTGGTATGGTGTTTCATAAGGTTTGGAAGGAATAAGTGTGCTTTTATACCATATTAAGTTTGCTAGCCTTCAATCTAATAGGTGGTTGGATTTGGTACTCGGATCTTTTAAGCTTCAACATTGCAAGTATTTCTAGGTTTTAAGCTTCAACATTGCAAATACTTTTAGGCTATTTTCCCATTGGAGCTTGTAGACTTTCTCAGCCTTTACACTCTACTGGGTCTTGACTTGTACGTTATTTGAACATTGCCTCTATTGGTTGCTTGTTGGAATTCCTTAAAAACAAAACTGTAACTTATTTTTTGAGGTATAACTATTTCTGAGCATGCATAAAAGTAACTTGAGGAATAGATTGTAAAAGTCCAACATAGACATGATCTTGCAAAGAAATAGAAGCATGCCTTGCAATTAATTCTTCCAGTGGAAGCTGAAGGGATGGTTCTCTTAAAATGAAGTGTGGCAGATCCTTCTGGGCTGAGACTCCCATCCAAGGGTTCGATATCAATTGCATCATCTAGCTGAGTTTCTACATTGAATTTACTGCGAGCTTCCTGCATATTGCAAATGGAAAAATATTGTGTTAGTCTCAGTCCCTAAGATGTGAAAAGATAAAAGAACATCTGCAAGGTGGAGAAAATTTATGCACCAGCGCATGTTTGAGTCAATTCTGACTGTAAAAGAGATTAGGGAGAAATTGACCTTTGAGAAATGGTACCCTTCAGGTACTGATATTCTGAGGTTCAAATTACCCTCAGTTGATGAACCACCGTTCACCATGACAATCTGTGTGTCGGGTGATAATCGCTTCCTCAGACGTTTCATGGTTTTTGTCCTTGGAACAGGAGGCTGCACACCTTTCAACTCTAATGTTAAAAGTTCAGGCTCTTCTTGTTTCAAGTCCATGTATCGAATTACATTATTGTTGGTATCAGCTATCAATAGTTTTCCTGCAGACAAAGCAACATCACTATGACAATTGTACTAAATTAAGAAAGCAGGCAGCATTAAATATTATACATATGAGGACAAAAGGTTTATATTTGATGTCACTTCATGGTAACAGCTAACAAGTAATAACCTTATAGAAGGTTTTGCCATTGTATTTTATTTTTTGTTGAATGGTGGGATCAGCATTGTATGCTACCTCATATTGAGTAGGATACAATGAATAAAAGCTCGTATATTGCCATGCAAAATAATTTCATCCAAAAGGTTCAGGTCAAAAATCAATTGACCTTGGGGAGGCAAAACGCCCAATGGCAATACCAGCTATTTGAATCTTTATCCGAAAGGATTATGAAGAGTGAAGAACAGTACGCAATGTAGCATACTGCAACTGCTCGTTCTAGAAAAGGAAAATTTGACATTGCAATACATATACTAGAGTGCAAAGTGTTAAAGGCAAAGAGCCTCACCAATGCCAGCTTCAACAAGTCCTGATGGTTCTGAAAGCTGCAAAAGAGAAAAGTAAATGCATTGATCAACAACAGACCAAACCTTCTAAAGAAGCTCCTCCATAATCCGAACCACCAACCTGATACTTCTAACCCTTTCACCAAAACAGCTACTCCTTACCAGTTATGGGGGGAAAAATTGATGCACAAACAATTGGATTCATTAAGTTAATCATCTGATTCACCAAGATTTTCTCAAAGTTAAATACGTAGTAAGTGTGAAAGAGGATCCTTCATTAATTTTCAAGGAAAATTAGTATTTCAAGGGTACCAACTAATCCAACTATTTGTGTTCCTATTTTCATGGTACCAACTATTTATTATACCACATAGATACCAACTATTTATTATACCACATAGATACCAACTTCACGGGTCTTTGTTAAGCATATTTGCTACAAATGAAAATTTTCATAGGTTTAACATCCCTATTTGTTATAAAAGTCACTTAGAGTTGGTCCCGAAAATTCAAAAGTTAGTGTGCATGCCAGATGAACATAAGTCATGCAATATTAAATATTAAAAACCCTGAAAATTTAGACTGAACTTAGGCTGAACAGTTTCCAGCTAGTTCATTATTTTCATTTCTTCCTCATTATTGTTTGGCATTGCTCCAATACAGGAAACTTAGGCAACAGCTAAAGAAAAGCATTAGATTTTGAATTTCCGTAAAGAACAAGATTTTCCAATAAAACCACACAAGTTAATGAGCCATCATTGACCTTTGTTAGGATAATCATAAACTAGGGGATGATAATAAGGCTAAAAAATAACTGAAGGAAACAGAGAACCATGAAAGAGAAAACTTTCACTGTCACCTCTAATGAATAGGTTGGGTTTCCGATTAGGCAAACCACTTAATATGTTTGACACCATATTTCAAATTAAAAAATAATGAACATTACAAAACTTAATTACCACAATAATTATCTCACCTGAGCTGCTAGAGATTTACCATCCTTAAAACCAGCTTTTCCAGTCCCAGCTAAGGTAGTGACTTGCTTCTTAGATGGATCAAGCCTCTTGATCTGATTATGAGATGCCAAACATAAGCTTTATTTCCAAACTTTAATTATCAAAGGCAAACTATAGTCTCCTGAGGTAAGGCTGTATGAGAGACTTTTTTAAAAATAGTATATAAGAGAACACATCACTGGCACTCACAACTGCAAGTCTGCAACCATCTTTCAGACTGCAGAGGTTAAGAGTGAAGCAGTTGAGATGATCTAAACACAGTTTTTGGTATTATTCATTTGTTAGATTGCCTTAAATTACCATAGGCACTCAAAATCCCCATGAATTTCATTTGAAGTTTATTCTTTGGTTGACACAAAAAAGGAGAAAACGGGGAATTCGTGGAAATGTTGACTTACCACAAAACATGGGAAATAAATTACATGTATCCCCTTGGTTAATGAAAATATATGGGAATATCAAATTCTCAAAATACCAATAAAAAAACTTGCTAAATTTTTAGCAATTGCATGAAATAATTTTCCAAGTATTACCAAGCGAAAATTTTATAGCATAGAGGTGGATCAAAGAAGCAACAAAAGAGTTCTTAATTATAAAAAATAAAAGCATTTTAGCTAATCTCAGTTACCTTGTGGTTATAAGAATCTGCAATATAAACTTGGCCATCTTGTCCAAAACAAACACCTAATGGATGTTGAAGAAGTACTTCAGCACCTATTCCGTCGTGATCACCAAACTGAAATAATAGCAGCAAAGAATCAAAAATAGAAGTCTGCCATTAGTACAAGTGATTACACATGCAAAAAAACAATACAAGATGCCCAGCAATCACATACAAGAACAGATTATAAAGAGAAAAGCTGATTACCTTGAACAAATTGTCAGAAAAAATAGGATCACCACCAGCCAGCAATCTGGAACCTCCTGTCTTGAGATCAAGAGCTCGAATAGAGCTACTCTCACTATCAGCAATATAAGCCTCTTTCGTATCTAGACATGAACATAATACATCAGAGTAAGATAAACCAGCACCACCACCTCTACCTCCCCCCCCCATGTGTCTCGGGGCCAAAAGAGGGTCGCTAACACTTGTTAGGGTTCGAAAAGTCAAAGAAGGTCTCAAAAAAAACAAAAAAGACAAGTGTGCCTTTTTCTGGTATCATCTAAATTGAAAACATAACAGGTTTTAGAGGCTAAAATAATCGTGGACGACCCCAAGATTATCAAAAGCATGTATGTAAATTTGGGAGGAAAATGAGGCAAAGCCCCATAAGGCTCTCCAAAAGCCGAAAACGAAGGTTATAATTCATGGTTTTTGGTGGTTTTGAGGTCCCGAAAAAAAAAGGGTCAAATTTTTATAGAAATTACCGGAATAATGAAAGAGACAGTGTGCACTTTTTCAAGAAACCTTTAAAGAGAAAACCTTACAAGTTTTAGAGGCTAAAATTAATGATCATAGGTCACTACAAGATTATCAGAAGCAAGTGCCGAAATTTGAGGAGAAAATGAGAAAAGCCCCGAAAGACTCTCTAAAAGTCAAAATCAAAGGCTCACAGGTTCGAAGGTTATGGGGTCCCAGAAAAGTTATCAAAAAATTTTCATTGTTTAATGCATGGTCAATTAAAATTCCTCGACAGCTTGAAGGATTCGAAAGTTCCAAGAAGGTCCTGAATAACAAAATAAACAAGTGTGTCCTTTTTGCGGAATCCTCTAGGTAGAAATCATGCAAGTTTTAGAGGCAAAATACGATCATGTGTACCCCAAGTTATGAAAAACCGTGAGTGAAATTTGGGAGAAAACGAGACGAAGCTCGAAAGGCTCTCCAAAAGTCAAAAACAAAGGTTATAATTTACAATTTTTAGAGGATTCGGGTCCTGGGTAAAATGTCAAAAATTTACAGGGTGTCCCGTGGTTAAAAGAGGGTCCCGACAATATGTCGAGGTTGAAAGGTGATAAGCGAGTAATACAAAAGACAAAGTTCCTCTTAAATAAAAACATAGTAAGTTTAGAGGTAAAAGATTATGTGTCACCTCAAGGTTATCAAAAGCAAGTAAGTGAAATTTGGCAAAAACGAGACCGTGCCTTAAAAGGCTCTCCAAAGCTGATAACGAAGCTATATGTCACGTTTTTGGTGGTTTCAGAAAAAATATTGGCCTATTTTCAAATTGTCTCTTAAATCAGAAAGACTTCTAAATCGTTGAAATCAATTAGAAATCTAATAACACGATATTGGAAAAGCAAGAAATATCATTTTTCGAGGTGTTAGGGGTGTTGGAAAGATATACTAGGTAACTTGCTCAAGTGTTAGGTCATGAAAGGAATATAAATTGGGGCACTCGAGTTGGAGACATCAAGAACGCTCTTACATAGTGCAGTATAAGTCACAAAGTTTCGAAACGCTTTATTAATATCACATGAATTTTCTTTTAGGAAAACATTTTAATTTTAAAATTAAGTTTTAGAAACATTTTCAAAAGTTACCAAGAATTTCGAGCGTCCGAGTTTCCAATACATCAAAACTATAGTTTTAAGAAATTTCCATGATTAGAATTAAGTGGAACGTGTTGGCATTTCTGTAATAATGCTGTGTAGAAACTAGACACAAAATGCACATTCATTCTCTTTTAATTAAGAAACAAGTAAATACGTAGGGTCTCTTACTTCAACTAAAATCCGTTAGTTCAGTTCAGTTCAACTATTTTCTATTTTACTATCATTAATCCTTCATAAAACTCTTAGATCAATTCGACTCCAATCAGTTCAGTTCATTCAATCCAGTTCAACTGTTTACAGTTGAAGTAAACAGGCCGTAATACATAGTGATATATAATCTGGTGTTCATCCTCTATGCTGAGTTCCATAAACAATATTTTCTTTTCTTTTTTGTAATATAAAGGGCAAAAATAGAAAGGAATGCATCTGAACTGAGAAGAAAAGGTATTCAAAAAAACATGCAAGCACATGCATTGCAGGAAAGTCAGTGGCTCGCACTATACTCCACATTATATTATATTGTGGTTGTTGGGGTTTTCAAAATATGGAAAATTTATTAAAAAAGTCCAAAATTAAAATTTCAAAATAGAAAAAAAAATCCCAAGAAAAAAGAAAAAGAGGAAAGGGGGTGGAAAAAGCAACTTACAGGCTTTGTTTATAGATAAGCCCCAACAAAAGTGCTCATTTAAAGGTTATTGATCACTACACGTTTAGCAGTTAATTTTACTTAGTTGAGTAATGGAAAAATTAGAGTTACCGTTTTTTTAAAACTTTTTTTTGACTTACTACCTTTAAAAAAAAAATTTTTGTCAGTTATTACTTTTCAAATTTTTTGTTATGATGACCTGGCGAAAAATCCCGGTTATTGCCGGAATTAGCCTTTGAGTCATTAAAAAAGGTTTTGTTAGTAAAATTTGATATTTACACTCCATCCCTCATCTCACTTATTTGCTCACTCAACATCAATTCAAAATCAAATATTCAACTACCAATCATTCAGCTTTTAAAAAAAAATTATACTGCCAAAAAAATTTATGTCGTGCAATTGGGAATTAAGACTCTATAAATCGTGCTTCAATTTATAAAGGGTAGGAAATTTCATCAACTTCACCATTTTCAGTTGGAGTATTCTTTAGTTCACATTTTTTGACTCACTCAAGCTAATTTGAGTTATCTTTTCTGTAAATGGTTCATCAATGGCAACTGCGAT
Source organism: Suaeda aralocaspica (assembly GCA_016808085.1). Classification (NCBI taxonomy): domain Eukaryota; kingdom Viridiplantae; phylum Streptophyta; class Magnoliopsida; order Caryophyllales; family Amaranthaceae; genus Suaeda; species Suaeda aralocaspica. The sequence goes on from PYUH01003976.1 coordinate 3,442,053, forward strand.
AACGAAGATCAGTTACACAATCTGTCAATTTAAAGGGAAAAAAATCAAACTTTACCAAAAAAAAATTGAGTTATGGAGAACAAGAAAGGTTGAGGGAGAGGGTTTTGTTATGTTAGTTATTTAGTGTTGATTTTATAAGAGGATGGAGTGAGGGGTTAGATTAGAAATTGGAGGGAGGCAGCGCAAGGGGTGCAAATAGAAGTCAAGGCTAATCCGGCAGTCAAACAGAAATTTTTTGCCTGAGGTCTATTAACAAATTTTTTTTAAAGGTGGTATGTATAAAAAAAGTTTTAAAGTGGTAACTGACAACTTTTCCTTGAGTAATCTCTAATATATAATTAGTCGATGACAATAATTACACTTAATTTTGTTGTTAATTGTATTTAGTAGTAATGTGATTTTCATGTTCATTAATGACTTGGGGAGTCAACAATTGGGGAACATTGATGCACTATCAAGTTATCAGTGGGTAATCACATTGATTGATATCTGTAATCAAAGTTACATCAATCGTCAAACGAAACAGCGGGCAATAGTCAATTGTGCGTAGTTAAATTAGCATCTAGCTTGCACAATAGCGATAAATCACTTCAAATGTAAATCTTATATAATGGAATTATAATTTATTCTATCCCATCTCATTTATATTACATCCGTAACACGTACTCTCGTTCCTTGACGTCAATCATCAGTCACTATTCATATGCTTCCCAATGCAGTTTTATATTGTTTACATATTTAGTACAAGTATAAAAAATGTAACAATTGAATATTAATAATGTACTATTAGCACGAATCAAACAGACCCAATGACTATATTTTTCTATACATCAATAGTTATTTATAGAATCTCTTCACTTGTGAAGTAAAAAAAAAAACAATGGCATGATCTTTAAGGAACGGAGGGAGTATCATATATTGGAAAATTCCTAATTTATAATCATATAGCCAACTTTAAGAGGTCGGAGTAATATATAAGAGTATAGTATGTCGTATTAAGTCTCGTTCCAATCCATTATCCTTGTTGATTTTAATAATTATATCTTTGTAATTTGTGTGGAAAAATCCAAATATATTCATAATGTAATAAGTATTGCAAATTGCAAGGATGTTTCATTTAGTGTTTGTAGGTTTTGAAGTGCACAAGAACCCGCCTAATAAGTAAAAACATTCCATGATTGTATTATAGTATGATAGTATCAAGTGAGACATAAGGAAATACATTTAATGCTCGACAACTATGTCTTTTCATTGTTTCTGTTATTATTTTACTTTTGTAACGATTTTTAGCTCTCACTGTAGTCTTGTACGTCTACCATTGTCCGCAATCAAGAATACATTTTCCTTTTTTTTTCCTTAATAAACTTAAGCCTGAATAACAGTTCAATAATTACATTTTGTGAAGGATATAAAAATGTCTTAAATTCAAGTATAACGAGCTTTTAAATTAACGGTAAGTCCATAACAAAGTTAACCAGATTGACTGGGTGATTACTCACATTAGAAATCGGTAAATCAACATTTATGCAATAATTTATGCCCCTCATATCGTAATAAACACTATATATAGAATGCACAATCTTTTTTTTTTTGTACCCCAAATCCTTTTATTTTCCATTTCTTTAAGGTAAGGTTTACCTTAGTACTGGTAATATACAGAAATACATTTATAAAAGGGATATAAAATACACTTGTGGATCGCAGCTCGCATATGCGTTAGAATAGCCAATGTAAAAAATAAACCAAATGCTATGTGAAAGTGGCCACAGGCCACAAGTCCACTAATTTGAGGTAAGGCTGGAATTTTTATGTATTATTATTATTTATTTTATTATATATATTTCTTCATTATATTTATATTTTTAGTTTAAATTTAAAGAAAAATATATAAAAAAAAAAAGGAGTGGTGAGATCATGTGAATCTGGACTTAGGGATTTGAGAAACGACATGCCAGTGAAGTATGCCTCCTAGAGTGAGACCATTCTACTATTTTTGCCATCAAACACAAACACTCATTTGTTGTTAACTCCCTCCATTGCCTTTTAAAAATCATGAAAATAATTAGGGTGGAACAATTACCAACGTTATTTAATCAACGGGTAATCAAGTTACTAATCTTTGTTGTTCCCCACTCTAATCAGCAAGTAATTAACTTCTATTCAATCTGCCTGCTAAACAATTCACTTTGAAAGTGGTATGCTATTGGATTTGGGAACAATGTCAAAAATTCATTTACAGTCATTTAATCGTATATGCTTGCCACCGTCATTGTATTTTAAACATTGTACAAAGGGTAGTACATATATCCCTTAAAAAAAAAATAAAAAAACAAAGAGTAGTACATAAATATGCTAGATTAGTTTCGATAGTGTAAAGATTCGGATCAGACCTATTATCATTTAAACTACCCCCAAAAAAATAATAAATAATATATAATGATGATAATAATTATTTTAGTTGTATCGTACTAGTTAGAAAGTAGAAAATTATTATTTGATTTATCTGAAATCTGTGTTAGCTTTGGATACCAATATTGATGCACGATGGGATATATTCTAATTACTCTATGAATTTATGAAACTCGTGGAACATTTCAAACTTGTGTGTTAATCCACCTACATCCACGGCATGAAGAGAGTACATGAAATGTTCAAAGAAGTCGTACAAGCAACAATAATCTAATTTGCTAGATGATTAAATCAATTCGTTCTTTGATCATGTTAGATCATCTTGTTTATACTATACACTCAAGTGTACATAATTTAGCTACATTCATTCAATCATAATTCATTAAAAAAAAAACCTATACTCTCACACTTGGGATACATTCGAGCAATGAGGTGGTGAATACTTGCAAAAGAAAGAGTGGTTAATATAAAATTAGGGCATGAAAAAGTACAAAAAGAAAGGGGTAATCCGTAATTACAAGCTAAGTAAATTAATGAAATTAATGTTGCCTGAGGAAGCAACAAGTAAGTAGTGTGTCAGGGAAACATATTTTACTCTTACCATCTCTATTGCCAACATATACAGCGACCAGACCATATCTTAGATTTTCTGCTCCTGCGTATTAATTTGGGGTTATTGGATCACCACTTACCTCATTAATTAATATAATTATAAAATTAATTACGTTATATGATATGATTAGGCCATTTGATTATGACAACTTACCTCTAAATACTTATCTCCTCTTTAAGTTTTAATTGTAAATGCTACTTAATATATTATATATCAAGAGTCAAGAACCTTAATCTATGTTACTATTACGTTACATATTGAAAAATAATTAAAGTCCTAAAAAGGTGGCTTGATTTGATTAAACTCCAAAGTAAAGACAAAAATCCTACAATCAACTTAATTATTTTTTAATTTTTTGACAACTTGAAAATTTAACTTATGTTCTTTCTGTATGTGAGTCCTTGGATTGCATTAAGATAAGTTAGGAAGGTGAATGATTTAATTAATTAATTGAAATGTGATTACTTAATCAAATTAAATCCAAGCAAGCTTCTAGAATATATGTTAGTACAACTTGCAAGAAGCAAATAATAGTGTAAAATTGTTGGAGTAGCTTTGATTTGTGGAAGTCAATTCCTTGAATATTGTATCTTTTATTTTCCTGAATTAATGAGAGTCAAGCGGCCTAGTAATATGCTCATGTGCAAGTTGTATGCAACTGCAAGTAGATAATCTTCATGCATCACACATTTAAGATTGATAAATGTAAAAGTGTTGCAAGTTGGATTATATGTATGTCATCCAATATCCTTTGTTACGGAGTATATCTCCCTTGGATGTCTAGTATTACCCACTTTAGTGAAATGTATCTTCAATTTTATATTATAATACTGTATAGAGAATCAAGCAATAATTCTCTAATATTAGAAGTATATAGCAATCATGTCAAGAGCACTATCTGTTACCTAATAAAAATTTGGAAATATAATTGTATACATTTAATAAGATCTAAATATATAGTTATGTAAGAGGCACGTATAAAGTGAACTCAAACGTTCTAAGTCATCACATTGCTACTCCTTTTCGATTCAAGATTCAAGATGACGGATGAAAATACTTAAAATCCCACACTTATCGACAGCATGTACACTAATATAATTAGCGTATACATCATGCAAACTATGCATTATCCACTTGATAGAAATGTATTGCACATTGCGCACATATTCAAAGAATGAACTTCCTGCCACAGTATGTATATGTAAAATTTATAAAACAAATAAGCAATCAGAGTAACGTCCAACAATGAACCTTAAAGTATTAAAGGGTTTAACGAGATGCTACGGCCAGTAGAGTAATTATAAAAAATTATACAACGGAAAAAGATGTTAGAAGTGGAATAAAGACAAATGTTTTGGTGTAGCGACTAAGGCTTTTGTTATCATGTTATAATTACGTAGTAACTTGGAAATGTGATACAATGTAATATACACTAACCAAAAAACTAATTCCAATCATGATGAAAGATCTTGCTAAAAGATTGTGTTACGTTGGTATTGTTTGCTTGGTATGAAGGGGACTAACTGGATGTCTGTATAATTTTCTTGAATAAAGAAAATAAAACTTTAGTTTATATATTCCATCGGAATCCATATTACTGGTGAAGCTTTCATGATTAATCATATAGTGATGGGCATGTGACACGAGAGGTGGGCGTTGGTACAAATCAATCCTTTGCTTAATAGATAAACAACATGGAATCTTTTAGTACTATATAATTGTATAAATTTATTTCGGATAAACTCTATAGGTTTCAACAATTAGCATAAATCCGTAAATGACAATCTAATACTCTGAATACTTTGTACAACATGTTATATATTAAATTTCACGTGAAGATACTCGGTATTGCCTCTATTTTTTTTCTTTACTTGCTATATAGAGATAAAAAATCTCACATATTTTGATCAAATGTAGCAACTAGCAAGTAATAAAATAAAGAAGTATTAATATTGACTTCTACAAAAGTAAAAACAAGGTGCCAAAATTACATATGACGATTTGCAATTTTTGCTGTTAATTTTCACGGATTGATACAATTGGACCTAGTTCTTAAGTAGATTATGACACAAAAACGATCCCAAAACACTACTCCACAAAGTACAGACTACGGGTATAAAACGACATCAATAAATAGGGCAAACCAGTCGAAGAAAGAGGTAATAATAGCCAAAACGGCTTCTCAACTGAGAAACACCTGAAAATAAGGGCAAGGGCATATGGGATTGGTGAGACACATAATTGAATATTTGAAGTTTCACCAAAACAAACAACATATGAGACAAATTTACCGCGTTATCTTATTATATTGTTTCAAGTATTGTACGAAACTTAAACCACCTAAATGACAAAATTCAATAATTTCACAACACCTTCAAGGGGTAGACAAAGGCCAACAACAGATCTTATTAATTTAATTACCTCTTACAACGACAAAAAGGCCAAATGTTGTTGTACTAAAAGACTTTCTAGGTTAACACATAAACTTCCATGGCAAAAATCTAGTAGAAGATTGAGCTCTATTTATGCTACCAATGAATTGCCAATTGATTCTATGTACAGAGTTAACTTTTTCGGACCCAGATACTAGGTGACAAATTTACAAATACTTGCAGCTTCGCCAGGAATGTGGCAGGCTGGTCCCGAATGTTGATGTTTTAGTACAATGACACGAGAAAATCGTAAAAATGGGAAAAAATGCTGAACTGCAACTATCATTAATATAACTATTACAGTGCAAAATGAGGTTCGTATATACATGAAATAAGCTTACCGATTTAATGCTCTTCTATGTGTAATTTATACTCCGTAGTAATCACAAATGAGCACAAAATTGTGAGTATACAGAAGGGAAACTATCAAGATTACTCGTAGTTGTAGGCTGTCTCTGGTGTCTTTAGGTTTCACAACATGTTCAAGAGTTATTTCCTTCGAAGATGATTTTGGACTTGCCTCTTCAAACTAACCTCAAAAGCTAACGAATGATACAAACAAACTCGTCTTCCTTGCAATAATAGACACTGAGAAGAGAAGGAAAATTCAGAACATTAACAATAGGCAGCGGACCAATTGAATAAACTATCCACCTGTTCAAACATATAGCCATTTGCAAAGTTGATATTCCTAGCTGATCAGTTCATCAAGAACACAGAAAATATTTCAACTAACAAATCAGGTGAAGCAACTGCCAAATGGAGCGGGAAGCAGAATCATACAAGCTGATACAGTACTGAACTCTTTGATGAAATCAAGAGTGTTCATCCCAAAAATATGCCCATCTACAAAAGATGGGTGGCATATCATCAAGATGACTCAATGATCTTATGATCTCGATAATCAAAATAATGCTCCACACCAGACATCTCGGCAGCATTAAGTCATGCAAAGGTTTATGAACTAAAACAACTCGATTTGTTTTTGATAAATCAATCAAGTGTCTTGGCTCTTGAGTAGTTGAGTTGGTATTGATGATGCTACAGTTCTATTATTTCATAGCATACCTTAAAATACCTTAAAGGCTGGTTCCATTGTTTTAAAATTCCTCGAGGGTCGACTTCAGAATTCCAAAATCCCTAACTGATTACCCATGTGCTCTCAATATTGGGGGTTTATGTTGTCTTCCATGATGAAAACTGACATACCCTCTGTTTTCCATTTGCTTCTAATGTTAAGTTCAGATGACCATATATACCCACTTTTTATGTTGGAGCATTTCCCATGGCATTGTTGGGATTTGGCCTTTCATGATGTCATATTTCGGCCTTCGCATGTTAAACTTCAATCCCCAGCAATTTTAGTTTAACCCTTGGTATGGTGTTTCATAAGGTTTGGAAGGAATAAGTGTGCTTTTACCATATTAAGTTTGCTAGCCTTCAATCTAATAGGTGGTTGGATTTGGTACTCGGATTTTAAGCTTCAACATTGCAAGTATTTCTAGGTTTAAGCTTCAACATTGCAATACTTTTAGGCTATTTCCCATTGGAGCTTGTAGACTTCTCAGCCTTTACACTCTACTGGGTCTTGACTTGTACGTTATTGAACATTGCCTATTGGTTGCTTGTTGGAATTCCTTAAAAACAAAACTGTAACTTTTTTTTGAGGTATAACTATTCTGAGCATGCCTAAAAGAACTTGAGGAATAGATTGTAAAAGTCCAACAAGACATGATCTTGCCAAGAAATAGAAGCATGCTTGCAATTAATTCTCCAGTGGAAGCTGAAGGGATGGTTCTCTTAAAATGAAGTGTGGAGATCCTTCTGGGCTGAGACTCCCATCCAAGGGTTCGATATCAATTGCATCATCTACTGAGTTTCTACATTGAATTTACTGCGAGCTTCCTGCATATTGCAAATGGAAAAATATTGTGTTAGTCTCAGTCCCTAAGATGTGAAAAGATAAAAGAACATCTGCAAGGTGGAGAAAATTTATGCACCAGCGCATGTTTGAGTCAATTCTGACTGTAAAAGAGATTAGGGAGAAATTGACTTTGAGAAATGGTACCTTCAGGTACTGATATTCTGAGGTTAAATTAACTAGTTGATGAACCACCGTTACCATGCAATCTGGTGTCGGGTGATATCGCTTCCTCAGACGTTTCATGGTTTTTGTCCTTGGAACAGGAGGTGCAACATTCAAACTCTAATGTTAAAAGTTCAGGTCTTCTTGTTGCATTTAGTCCTTTTTCAATTACTTTTTTCGCCCCTTTCCGAGCACCCCCTTTTTTTATTTTTTTTTTTACTGTATCGACACTTTATCTTTTCTATACTTCCTTTCATCCCTTATTTCTATCTCGTTTCGGTATCAGCTATCAATAGTTTTCAGGCAGACAGAAGAACACACCCCACCGATAAAGATGCAATAATGCGGTTACAGTAAATGCAAGAGAACAGCACCTCGGGAAAGCATATAAAAGATGCCAGAACCATTGCATGCCCTGCGAGGTACACAAACTCCCCTCTACTGGTTTGAAGCAAGGGGGACTGGAACAGACAGCCCTCCCCTTCTCTCTGAGCGGTACAACGAGAAAAAAGGGAACAACCTCCACAGCGATGAGTAAGGTCGGTGGACATGTGTTGAGGGTAGACGTTTGGGGGACCCGATGTGGGTGGGAAGTAAGAATGGGGTGACTAACCTTAGAACGATTGAGGTAGCGATAGACTAATGAAGTAAGAAAAGACAGGGATGAGACGTGAACTATTGAAACAAGCAAGCGGTCATACCAAATTAAAACGTCTTGAAGAGTACAAAATACACCGTAAATTGACCCGGGGGAAGGTCCAAATCACCAGAAAAATTGGCAACGAAAAGAGATGGGGAAGGCAGGGTATAACACGCACACGGAGGAGGAAGAGCGTTTACTCCAGAAAAACGCTACGCAATTAGCATAGGAACAGCTGCTCGTCTAGAAAAGGATAAATGGAAATTGCAATACAATAATAGATGCAAGTGGTTAAGGCAAAGAGCCTCACTCACGCCAGCTTGCAAAAGTCCTGATGGTTCTGAAAGCTGCAAAAGACGAAAATAAGATGTGCATTGATTCAACAACATACCAAACCTTCTAAAAGAAGAAAGAAGCCGACCACAAATAGGAGAGGCGAACCCACCAAATAAACCGATGTTACCCTCAACCTAAAAGCTACACATTTAGGGGGACAAAAGTGAGCAAAAACAATTGGATCATTAAGTTAATCATCTGATTCACCAAAAAGTGTTCTCAACGTTAACTACGTCAGTGATGGTGAAAGAGGAGCCTCATTGAATTTGGCAAGGAAAATGCAGCGTGATGTTCAAGGGGTACCAACTATCCCAACTATTTTGTGAAGTAATCTTGGTTCAGGCTTTGGGTACCAACCTGATTTTTTCTATCCACATACGAGGCAAGCCCCTCCCCCACAAAAACTAATTTTTTTAATTTTTCCAATTTACCCACATAGTACCACCTTCACGGGTCTTTGATTCAGCCCTCTTTGCTAAAAATGAAAAATTTTGCATAGGTTTAACATCCAGATATTGTTTAAAAAGTAAAGTCCGAAGTTGGAGGTCTCCGAAACCTTCAAACCAGTGAGCTGTGCATGCACGATGCAACAAATGGAAGGCAATATGTAAAATATTAAACCCGGAAACTTTCGATGACAAGGGAGCCGTCCTATCTATGAAAAGGGTCATAGAGTGGTAAGTCACGAGGCGAAATTTTTCGGACGAATGAGGGGGGGGTAAGGAGAGCCACAAAAGATAAGGGGACAATGAGGAAAGAATGAAGAATAGCAGGAAAAGCAGGAGAGGGAGGATAGGGAAGGGAGTAAGAACAAGAGGGGACAGGGAGAAAAACACAAAAAGGGCCCAACGCGAGAAAGAGATGGGACCTTGGCCCGTCTAGGACGAAAATAAAAAGATGCGGTCTATGTAGTAAACGTCGACATATGTGGAACTAAAAAACAAAAAAAAAAAACCAAAGAACAATGGGATAAAAGAGAACAGGAAGGATAACAAAGGAGAAAAAGGTAAAGTAGTGTGGGAAAACGGGCCAATGTGCACCCGTCGAAGGAAGAGGGGGGGGGGCAGGAGGAGGAAAACCACTGGAGGAGGGTGGACAACCAGAGGGGCAAAGGAAAAAAAGAAGGAAAAGGACAAAACCGAAGGACAACAAGAAGGAGAGCAACGGGGAGGCGAGAGAGGGAACAGCCGGAAAATCCCAGCGGGGAAGGGCCCAGCGAAGAGAGGGACGGGCGGCAGTCGAGAGGAGCAAGCCTCGGGAGAGGAGGAGGAGAGGCCGAAAACCATAAGCGGGATGGCCAAACGGGCAGGGAGCACAAAGGACAAAATATAGTATGAAGGCAGGTAGCGGGTTATGACTCCTGAATGAAGTGTGCTTTGGAAAAAGCAGGAGATAACTTGCCCTGAGCGAACAAATCCTGGCAATAAAAGAAGGAAAAGTACCGAGCAACAATATTTCAGAAGTAAGAGGTGAAGTAGTGGAAGCAGTTGAGATGATTATAAAAAATAGTTCTTGGTAGTATCTCATTGTTAGATTGCCTTAAATTATTACCATAGGCACTCAAAAGTCCCCATGAATTTCATTTTGAAGGTTATTGTGCGTTGAAACAAAAAAAGGAGGCAAAACGGTGGAATTCTGTTGGAAATGGTTGACTTACCACAAAAACATGGGGAATACATACATGTCTCCCCTTGGGAATGAAAAATATAGGGGAATATCATTTTGAAATGTCTCAAAATAAAAAGAAAAAAAATCAGGGATAGAAATTAGTGGGAAGCAGTCGAAAGTGAAAAGGAAGGTTCCAAAGGAGACACAACGCGGGGAAAAGTGCGAGAGCATAGAGGGGGAAGCAAAGAAAAGCAACAAAGAGGGCTAGTGATAGGAGAAAAATAAGAAATATGTCAAGGTTGAGATCAATAGACCGCGATACAATGGGGGGTTGGAGACCATGCAACGATGAAAAGGCTAATTCAATGGGGCCTAAGACCCCATGGGAAAAAAAAACACATTAATACTTAGGGAACTGTTGCAAGAAGCGATCCGTAACGACAATCTTAGTAACAGTTATGGTGATACAAATATAAAAGCGATTGCGTAATAGAATATGCCAGCAAATAAGACACCAAGTAAATAACGAATAGAAGGCGACAATGTAGGTACCCACAAAACGTGAGGACACATTGAAAAAAAAAAAAAATCCATAACCCAAAGAGGCCCAACAGCAATCTTAAAATTGATCAAGAAAAAGAGTAGAAAGATGAAACAGCGGAAGCCTATGAACCAAAGGTGTAAGCAAAAAAAGAGGATCAACACCAGCAGCAATCTGGAACCTCGCTCTTGAGATCAAGAGCTCGATAGAGCTACTCTCACTATCAGCAATATAAGCCTCTTTCGTATCTAGACGGACATAATTACATCAGAGTAAGATTAACCAGCACCACCACTCTACCTCCCCCCCCCCCACACCAAAAAAGAAAAAAAAAAAAAAAAACAACACACCACCCAC
>PYUH01003976.1:3453099-3472368 GCA_016808085.1 Suaeda aralocaspica
AAAAAAAAAAAAAAAAAAAAAAATCCACGAACACACACAAAAATATCACTGGAGCAATAACATGTAGATTTTGACGGAGTACCTGGAGATAACGAAATTCCAGAAGGCTGTGCAAATGAAGTGGTCCTAGGGCTAATTCAAAATAAATAAATAAAAAATAAGCAACAGCCATGAGAAGCAAATAAAAGAAAAAGACTCTTATTAATGGTTACTACACACCAACTTGAAAGAATTGAAGCAATAGGTATGACAGTTATGAACGGACATATTGTAGACCATAATAAAAGAGAGAAAAGTGAGAATAGTGATTGATTACGCTGTAAAATAACTATCAAGCATTGGACAGCCAGAAAGGGTTGAATCTTTCCCAACGAAACGAAAGCTAGATGAAACTTTCACGCAATAATATTCTGATAACCTTTTCCCTCTACTCTCCTTTATTTATAGTGATAAAACATAAAATTGCTCCTCTTACTAGTCACTACTTTAACTTGCTGAATTCTTCTTGAAGCCACTAATAACTAAGCTAATTAGCATAAACTCATAAACTACGCTTGGCCTAGTTTACTACCGCGACAAGTTACTATCAAGACTAAAAGAAATCAATAATTCATTATTGAGCAATGAGTTAAAAAGCAAGATGCAATATTAGCAAAGCAAATTATAAATGACCACATAAACCAAAATTTCCCTCATTTGAGAAGGCACAGAAAAATTGCGTCATCAAAATATAAATGCAGCACTATCAGGTCAACATTGACAAAGATGAGGTTGTGAGAGGCACAATAGGGATAAGCTCATACCTTGAACCATTCAAGTTTCTTTCATAACCATCACCACTAAAAGCTATAGTGATTTCATTTGATAGATTATGTACCCAGATCTGATGTTGCCCAGCCATTGCTATATAAACCTTCTCTTTGACAGGGTCATAACAGATATCCCATGGAGAGTTGAGGAGCTGAAATCAGATGCATAAAACTTGTGAACAGCAAGAATCTTCAAACAATTGATACAGATTTGAACAACCAAAAGTAAAAATTTTCTGTTTCTCTATAGCAAACAGAAAAATTCTAATATTCTACTCTAAACATGCCTGAGAGGTTCCTTTTCCTCCACCTTTGTAATCAGAGCCCTTCGTTCCATTGCCAGCAAGCGTACGCACCGTCTCATTGACAAAATCAATCACCCTGTTAAGTAAAATAAACATAAAAAAAGATGGAAGGTAACCAAACCTCGTGTAATCTAGCAGCTGGACCTAATGCTATGAAAATGTTTTCTCTACTATCTCCCACAAAAAATTCACTAGACACAATAAGGTTCTGAATGAGCTAAAGAATGGAAAGGAATTAAAAAGAGCAATGGAACCAATAAGATAATTGGGTGATGGTAGCTCTTTTCCTCCTTCAAAGTCCTACAATAGATGCAACATACAAATGATACAGCATAGAGATTGGCCATAATTTTACTTGTTAATGAGGATAGTGTTTAGTTTAAGATTCATTGACAGTCAGATAAAATAATGTAAAGAAGCAATGCAATTTAATGCAGAAAATTTATTGTTTCACAAGCATTGTTTCACTTCCACAAAACAGCAGACACTTTTTCCACACTTACGCTTATAACAAAGCAACCAGTTGGTTCTTACAGCACAAAGCAACCAAAAATTATATATATATACATGTATTGACAGACATACCTCAGAGCATGATTTTCAGTATCTGCAACATAAAGCACGTTCCTTTTCGCATTGTAAGCTAGGCCCTACAAACACACAACCATGCAGGATTATAGTTTGGGGAGACTGCAGAATTGCATATAGCTACGACTTAAATTCAGTAAGGCATCGCAGATACTGCAAAGAGAAGCATTTACATGTCCAAGAGTAGATTGTGTCAACTTCGTCCTATCATGCACTCACATATTTACCTGAGGTTTGTTGAAAGTTGCATCATCAAAACTGCCATCATGCAAACCCTCCTCTCCAGAGCTCCCTATTTGCGTGATAAAATTCCCATCCAATTCAGTGACAACCTGTTAATTGAGAAAAATACACACAGTTAACTAGAAGAGAAACTTCTCTGATCAATGTCTGCTACCAAATTGACAAGTTGCAAAAACATACAACCCATAAAGTTAAAATATGATCACATGTAGATAAACTGATGAACGTTCAAGAATACACAAGAACTGACCAAATGGACACACAAAGACTATAGCACACACTTAAAATATAATCTGAAATATCTCTTGATGTGCATGGCCTCATGTTCCACCAATCATCTCAAGCAGCACCCAATAGCGAAAACAGAGTTAGATCAAACGAAGGAATAACTTAGTAACTAGTAAATGCTCAAACCCCCACTCCATCCCCCAAACCCCCAACAAAAATTGGAAAATAGAAATAAATCCTATAATGTATGTTACTTGAATATATATATGAAAGAAGCAGGGATAATGGATTAAGAAGGGAAGGAGAACTAACAATGCGATTGTGGTTACTGTCTGAAATGAAAAGCCTATTATTAAGCACATCCACTGCCAGCTTTGCTGGAAACTTCAATGGAGAGGTCACCAATCGGGGATCATTGTCTTTTTCCAAACGTAGAGGAAGAGGTGTGTTATCTAACATCTTCTTCTCACCATAATATAGAAGCGCTGCCTCAACAATATCATCAAGGTCCTGAAGCCAAAGAAACCAAGGGTTATATTGTAATAGTTACTGCAGCATTCAAATGCATGCAACAAATATCTAGCCAATAGGATATTACACATTTCCGTGAATAAAACAATGGGATTAAGGGTAAAAGTCCAACAACAAAGCATGAGAATGAACTAAGCAGAACCAAATGTTCCACATAGAAGAAGAAAATTAGAGGGGAGGGGTTCTACGATTCTACTGGTCTACATATAAGCAAAAACACCTTTACTGATAAATGAGTATGGTCACCACAGCAATACGAAATAGACAATTAACAGTACCTTTCGGCGACCCTCTCCTGATATTTGTCCAAGAATCTTTCCATTTGGTCCAACAATAGCAAAGGTCGGCCATGAATTAACCCCTAACTCACGCCATAAATACATGTTTCCATCATTTACAACCTGCATTAATATTAAAAGAATAATGTAGAATAAACCAGATCTACAGTGGTTACAAAATGGAAGACATTATGGACAGCAATATAACATAAAATTTGGAATACTTTACTCAGATGACAGTAACGATGCTTCGTATCTCTCTCAATCCTTACACCTTGTGATTGAAATAGGTGGACAAGGAGTGAACGAAATAGATTTAAGCCTAGGTAAAGTTTAAATATTCAAGTACGTCAAAGAAATTAAAGTTTAGAGTGTAGCCAACATCTACAGGCCTAAATTTTTTAGTAAAGCCAGACAAGCACAGCAGTCAAACCCAGCTTGGACCAGACAAACTACCAAGTATGCCAGTCGAAGCAATGTGCAAGCCAGATGCAAGAGAGAGAAAACAGAGTCTATCCCACTGGCCAACTATTAATACTAAAAAGGAGAATCCATTAACAGTGGTTGAGCTTCAGGAAAACTTAGCTCCATCCTAATGGCTAGTTCAGGATAGTAAAGTATCTGAAAACTGGACCAACCTAATATAGTAAGTCAATTGTGGAGCTCAAATCAGTATACCAGATCATGAATCGGTCTAGCAACACCTGACTATCAATTCAGCATAGATGAGTCTACCATGCTTATGTGCCTAGGATGATTCACATCTCGAGGTCTGACACTGTCATGGACATTGAACCATCCATTGTGTGGAGAGTCCAGATACAGCGTATAGAGAAGGCCCAATGACATGATAACTAAGAACCAGCTTACCAATGGGCTAACAAACTCTTGCGTAGGCCTCTTACAGCCGCATAGAAAGCCACATCATCAAATTTTCTTATTTTCTTTAATCACAGACTTTATCAAAGGTAAAAGGATAAATAACAGCTACTTGAAATATTTTTTAGATTAAACAGAAATAATTCACGTACAGGATGAGTGATTCCATATCTCAGAACTGCATTGCGAATTGCTTCCAAGTCTTTCTCATTGTCAAATTTAGCTGAGTGTACTCCAACAACTGTGAACTGCAGGAGGGTAACAGCAATCCAATTGTAAAACTCTAAAAATTAATGCAAACAAATAATCTGGGCATGCTTCATAAACTGCATGACAACAAAAGCAATGGCCAATGTAAGGTAGTAAGGTACTAAGGTTGTAAAAATCAGTAATGTTCAGCATGGACAGAGTGGGAGCTTTAACTGTAGGAACTTCTATCATTCTTTGAGGACAACTTTTGTTTACGAGACATGACTTCTTGTCAATTAATTTATTTTCATATCGTAAGGCAATGCTGGGAACTAAAAATCTTGCAACCATGATTATTAAGTACTTATTGCAGAATAGGCTCTTCAAGCATGTATAACAATGCAGGCGAATTTATGTATTCATGCATAGGCAGCAAGTGTAAGATAATAAATTTTACCGGCATCTCGTTGTATTTCTTCTCTAGAAACTCAAGATCAGGCAGCACATGCATACAATTGATGCAGCAGTATGTCCAGAAATCTAAGACTACCACTTTTCCTTTAAGATCCTGTCAAATATATGATGGTAAAGAAGGTCACAGAGAAACACAGGTATTAAACAAGATGATACAGAAATTCATGATCAGAAAATTAGCCTTTATTGCGCGCAAAAACACAACTGTTTGACATCAATGACTGTATTGCATGCAAATTTATGTATCCTTTCATATAAATAATTAGTATCTATCATACACATAATCTCTTATGATGGATGTATACACAGACAAGATGTGCAGGGATAGCTCCCTGGACCATTGACATGGCTAAAATAGTCAGTGCATTGGCGTATACATCTATAGGCAAGCATATATTATGCTGCAAGGATTTATAGAACCACAGGCTCACAAGACTACACAAATGATGAAATGATGTACTGCAATTACACAGCTCCTGCCTGTTTCACTCCACACGGATGCAGAATCAGCAATTTTTTTATTTAGAGAAGAAGAAATTTAGCCCTACTCTGCGGAATTGAAGTGGTGTTGTATTCAACCAATCAAGTCTAGAAGGAAATTCAGGAACAGCGAGAGCATTTCCCCTACAAAAAGTGAATTTTATAAGTAATTCAGCAAAAATAATCTGACGACAAAACATTGATAAACACTTCGGAATCCAAGCAATGTGTGGTCAGAAAAAGAAATTATAGAATATCAAAATGGAAGACAGTCTCACACTCTAACCTTTTTTCGAAGTCAGATATGTATTTTACAAGCTTTTGTACCCTTGCAGATTGTGACTTACCTGTAAGCAATCAGATAGGTTAAATTATGTGATTCTGAGCCTAGATTACATTAAACCAGACATGGAGAAACACTACATGTCTTATGTCTAAGAGATATAAATTGCATAGCTAATTTCTTTTAAGGAAGTGCAAAAGGATTGTTTCGCCTTTAATAGCCCACTTAGAAGATAATTTTTCTAACTTCAACACTATAAGAGGATTACGTGTTTGAGAGGAATACTGATTAATAAGAAAACAAGTTAGCAGATATTAACGAGGTATAAGCTCGAAATGTTCCAATCAACCCATGTACTGTTCCAAGCAATTAGGCTCCCTTCAGAAGTCGCATATCCTAATGAGACTGATTACAAAATGCTAGGAAGCAGATCCCAATACTACGCATGAAAGATATAAGAAAAAGATTGATTGTGGAATTTTCTTCCCTCCCATCGGGTTTCAAATGACTGCCCTGGTTGAAAAACACTTGTAAATACGAGTTAAAGGAGATATAGGAACAGTCAGCAGATTTTGGTAGAGGTGTACACTAACTACAAACTTTTTTATATGTACGAAAATACAGTTAAGACAATTGATATAAAAACACCAAAACTGAAAGTAGGACAATCATTGCGAAGAAAGTCAAGCAATAATATCACCTTCATCAGGTCCAAATCCAGGGTTCTTCACTCCAAATGCTAGATTCCATAGAGCTTTCGGTGATGCATATTGCATTGCCTGCAAGATCATAAGAGCTTCCATAGACATACATATTAGACTTAAGTAAAAATGATAACAGATAAATTTTCCCTACATGTCAGAAAACACTTGGAGTCTTGAACAACAACATTCACCACAAACAAGGTGCAAACAACACATCAACCTCTAGATATCCATATTTAGCAGTTCCATGCTAAGAAATTATACCTTCCAGTTTGAGATGGCAAAGAAGAAGCAAGATGCAGCAATCCCTAAACTGCCATATTTGACAATGTTTCTCCTGGAAGCTTGCAACCTGTCCAAAATATTGTCTCGTTACAAAAACATTTTATTTCAATTAAATTGTAATACTTATGTTCATAACTTATTTTCTCAATTACCCCCCCCCCCCTCTTCTCTCCCCCCCAAGGGCTAAAAAAAAATTGCCATGCAGCAGTTTTATCCACTTGGTTTACCCACATACAATCAAAAAGTTATTATGATGTTCGATTCTCTACATTCACAAACAATTTTATTCAATCATCAGTAGTTTTTTTGACGAAGACAAAACAGATATCACCCCAATATAGTTTGGGGTCAGATAGACATAAATAAGAGAAATCGCAAAAGTCATCTATGAAAATCTTCACTCCATTTTTCTCTGTTTAACGCCAAGCTCTCTTCAAGACCTAACAACCATAGATCTCCAACACCCAATCTCATCCAAGTTTTGCTTAGGTTTTCCTCTATCTATCCTTTGTCCATCTTGTTTCCACTCTTTTAGCCTCTTTATTGGTGAATTACTCTGTCTCCGTCTCATATGTCCAAACCATCATAAACAATTTTCCCTCATCTTATCCTCCATAAACACAATCTCAACCTTCTTCCGAATAACCTCATTCCTTATTTTATCCTTTCTTGTATGCCCACATATCCAACTTAGCACACGCATCTCTGCCACACACATCTTATGAAGATGAAAATATTTCAAAGCCCATAAAGAGTCGGTTGGTGCTATAGAACCTTCCTTTCAATGTATTGGGCATAACCAAATCACACAGAAATCCGAAAGCACCCTACCACTTCAACCAGCCTGCCCATCCAATTCACCATTCAAATAAAAACACCTCATAAGAAAATCCAGTACCTCAACATCCTCATGGATAAAATCCGACAATTCAAGGGACAAATTTATACTCCCTTTGACCCCAATGTAGCAAACATTGGGGGAATTTACTTTTAGATTTTGGTTAAATAAAGTTGATGAAACAGAAAAATAGTGGTGGGACCAGATATGTATGAGAGAAAAAATAGTGGGCCAACCCACCAAAAATGAAATTGTGAAGAAATGCTGTTTACATTTTGGGACAACCCAAAAAGGAAAACATTGCTATCTTTGGGGGCGGAAGTTGGTAAAAGTAATCCATAAGGAATTAATTTCCAAGCTGATCCCTTACTATAAAAGACTACTCATCGAATGTTACCCAACCAGAATTTTATTTGAAGAATGTAAAATCACGCAACTTACGTACTCAATAAAGTATTTTGGCATTTAGCATAAGTAGCATTTTGAATTACCTCAAAAAAGAACGGATAATAAAAGGCCATACAAAATTACAAACAGTAAACTGTAAGTGCAGGCAACTCGAACTCTCCAATGCGACAGGAGTAAACTACTCAGGTAATAGTGTATTACAACTCTCAAACACTTAACCTCTTGAGAGATCTTATAAGATAACAGGACAAGGTTATAAATTTCATCAATAACATCTACGACTAAGATCTCTCTTACCCTCCAGATGCGAAGGAATTCCTCACTTCACCCTCAAACACTTCTCCTGTTTGTGGTAAGGAATTACCAGACTGAGATTCCTGCAACCTCTCATCTGCAATGTCATATGCTCATCAGAATTCTTTGGTGTGCATTCCTCAATACAATCATAAAAGGTAAAATTTTACATGGAACATAAAGTCACTTCTTGACAATAGAATTGCTATTAAATTTCATTCAATTATGGAACATGAAATTCAACAAGGCCAAAATTTTCCTTTATATGGTCATGAACTCAAGAATCACTGAAAAACAATCAAAAATGGCATAGGAAAGTCTAACTTCAAAGTTTACAGTGCACATAAACAATCTAGAAACTACATACTGTGGAGGCTATATCCACCACTGATAATATCATCAAAAGTTATGGTCCCTATATCCTTCCTGATAAGCGATGGAGCTTCAGTTGAAAGAATCTCCTCCGATAATGTAGTTGTCACAACTATACATCTGCAATCATCATTCCAATCAGAACCAAGGGAAGATTCATACACAAGAAATTAAGGACATCAAATGAGATCAAAGTGAGTACTGCTGCAAAGTTTATCATGAAGGATACATCACTCAATTTGAATTATCCACGATTCTCATCAACAACAAGAACCTAAACACATGAAATTACCCAAGAAATAAAAATCAAACCAGCCTAACCTCATTTTGGCAGCATTAGCTGCTTGTAATCCCGCAAGTGCATCTTCAATAACCACACACTACGGACAAACATGAATTGCACATACAGGTCAGGCCATGCTATGACATGAATGATTGAATGAACAATTAGCAAATGTAGACAACGACAACATTCTTCACATATTCAAACCTCATTAAAACCACTATGTTAAAGAATGGATGGGACGATGGGGAAGAGGTGGATGAAATGGTAAAAGCAAAACACTTGCAATAGACACGAATAGGAACAGAAGAAACAATAAGGATACCAGATGAGAAACTTTTTCATCTTTTTTTATTATAGTAGATGGGAATCATGTATCTGAAAAAACCTTTAAAACTTTTAGACAAATATGCATTTAAACATAGACCCATTGACCCAAAACCCTGAAGATTACAAAAGGCTTACATAAAATAAGCATAGTAATAGTCCCAGCAATGAATCCCTTGAGTAATTAGAAGAAAAGATTAAAAAACTTCGAACCTCACTAGGTGACACATTCAGTATGTTTGATGCAGATAAAAAAATATCAGGTGCAGGCTTAAGATTCTCAAACGCATCTGCTGATACGATAGCATCAAACCTGATACATAAAATACAAAACACATGAGTGCCTGACTGCCCGGTAAAAGGGACCAGGTTCTTGTAAAGAATTCAATCATCTCATTGTCAGAACCCAGAAGCAGAAGTGACTGTAGCATATAATGAATTTTTCAAACTTCTCATGTTATTTTCAATTTCCAGCCCCTGAGAAAAACTACAAAAGGATGGGAACCAATCCTACCATATATTCAATTGAAACAGCAAGTTCATGCATTACTGCATTTTTTTCAAATAAGAATGCATCTCAATCAAGGCAGATTTTTGTTGAGGCAAGCTGAGGTCTGACCCCCACACTCAAAAGAACAGATATAAGTTTCGCCTTTCCCCTCTTATTCAGCTTCAAACGTTAGGAAAATGCTTGTTGAATCAATATAGAGATCTTGAGGTCACCCGCGTCCATGACCTCCAAATCAAGACCCATTCCCCATAATGTAAAACATTTATCTTACATTATACATTGCTATAAATTCAAAACGTAAAGGATGGCTCAACTGTAAGAGATAATCATTGATGAATAATTATTGATGAATGAACATGCACCTATCATTTCAGACCTATACCTAGCTTTTGATGGTAATTTGGAGATAAAAAGAAGGTACGGAGGCAAGCAGGCAACAATCATTAAACATATCATCTCTCTAGCATTATAAAGCTTATTATTGTTCTTGGAGTATAGGAGGTTTTTCGTGTTTCCTTAATATTGAGGGGCATCAAATAAAAAGGATTGAACGTAAAAAAAAATATTGTGCAGCATAATTACAACTACGTAGTATTACATAACATATTTCCATTCATAAGAACCAAAACAAAATCATTTGGATGCAAATGCAGCATTATAAAAGCAAAACATGAAAACAAAGCTCAAACCAAAAATATCAAACAGTATGAGCAATTCAAAATTCATTCATCATACATATCAGGCGGTAACCCCGCAGCAGCTAGGTTTGCATCCACTTTAATACGGTCCGCACTAGAAGCAACAGCAACTTTGAGACCCTTAGCCTTGCACTGTCCAGTAGAAAATATCAATATTCTATTGCCACATTTAAGTAATTTTCAAAAAATACAATCAATATGACAAAAGGCCACACCTGATTAATGAGTTCAAGAGCACCTGGAAATCCAATTCCAGAATTCGGCTTCGCGTACTAAAAAAAACAAAACGAATGCATCGATATAAACAACTCACTAGACAGAAAAACAGCAGCAGATTGCCAAAAATCAAACGATTAATCACCTTTTCGAGATAAATTTCGAAAAACCTCTTTTTCGCGGCATCAGTATCAAAATCCTTAACACCTTTCACCGATGCAACACCTCCTAAGAAATTCGCTTCCCCTAAACAACACATTTAGGTCAAATAACTTCATCAAAACATAACAACATTAATTTCATCAAATTCAACCTAAAAACATGAAATTCAACCCTTAATACTATAAATTCATGAAAACAAAAACAGTAAAATCCAAATTACCTGTTCCCATAAAAGGAACAAAATCATCAACAGTAACATCAACTCCCATTTCAGTGAAAAGATCAACCGCAGCTCTTCTAGAAGGTTCTTCGCTATTGCAAAGAACACCGTCCATATCAAACAATACTGCCGAAACTTTTCCCCAAAATTTCGAACTTTCATCTTCTAGAACCTTCTTCCCTCCTTCTTCAACCTTCGCGCAAAACGGCGTCGTAATGGTTGTTTTCCGGGAGAGTAATCCGGCGCCACGTGGATGTAATTGGACAGTGGAGATTGATCTGAAATTGCTGAGGTGGAGGAGAGAGAGTTTGGTGCGAGAGGAGAGAGAAAATGGAGGTGAAGTGAGTTGCAGCGCCATTTTTTTGTTCAGAGATTTTCTCTCTCCTCTTTCTTTCAAGTGATGGTGGTTTCTTCTGGTGTTTGAGTGGCGGGGATTTTCGGTTTTAATTGAATTTTAGTTATCGTTTTCATTTTGGGATTTTGTGGTCGATATTGCCCTTGGATCTTCGTGATATTTGCGGTTGTGTAGGAATTGGGCCGAGTAGTCCAATGGGCGCATTTCCGGATGACTTAGAAATGGGCTGAATTGCACAATAGGAGTACACGAAGGGCTTTCAATTTTAAATTCGGGTCATTCATAATTGTGTCCTCGATCTAAATTTCTCTTACGGAGTACCATGTTGAGCTTAAATGATGTATAATATGCAGTTATGCACTGTGTTCAATCATAAATAAATAATGTATTGTGCATTTGTGCTTAAAAGTTTAAGTTTAAGGTTGATACCGGAGTAGGAAATAACAAGACTACGATATTAGGTCTTTCATCATGTTAAATGCAAATGTAAAATTGATCTCCGTAATTTTTGCTTTGTCACATAGTCTTTTAATTAATTAACAAGTCTTCGGTAATACTTCCTTATTCTAAGACTATTAACTATTTGTACATTTTTTTTACCTATTAGGTTTACATATTTAAATAATATTTTTTTTGTTTAACTATCTAGTTGTTTTACCAAATAAGATAATCTTATATAAGTTTTTGTATTTTTAAACCTTTTTGAATCCTTTTACTTCCGTGCTTGCATTGATTGATTCATTTTTTTTATTTTAAGTGTTACTCTCTATAGAAAGTCGCTTTCAGTTTTTTTTTGGATCGTTTTACGTGCTCAATTGCATTTATTGTTTAAGTTACATATTAAAGATGAAAAACGCCTGATTCTTCATAGTTTAAGGCAATAAATTGGGCATAATATAAAGTACTATATTTCAAATATTTTGGAGTGAAAAAATGAAATGTTTTCTTTTGGTGCTAGGAGCCTCAAGAGCGAGTGTGAGAATCTAACTTAAAATTTTCTGAAATCTCAATATAAGTTTTAGCCAACTGAATCATCCCTCACTCTCTCAAATTAAAATATTACACGGTGAATTTGTACATTTTACGCATCAAAGGAGATGTTGAGAGGTCATCGCAAATTGATGCATATCTCTCCATAACACACAAAAATCATAAAAGATTCTAGCAAATTATAACATTTTATTCTTTCCCCATAGTCAAGTTTTGATATCATTATTTGACATAAATGGCAAAAACTCTAATATGAGATCAAATCCACAAGTATCATTGTGATACTCTTGATAAACTTCCAAATACAAAATCAAATTAATCCAAAAAAGTAACATAGTTCAAAATATCCCCATCCAAAATAAATCATATAAGTAAAACAATTATATTCCATAATTATAAATTGCAATATATACTCAGTTTACAGTTTATTTACCCCCACTCACACCATGATGTAGAAAGGAGCAAACTTTCTTGAAGAAAAATGTCCGCATATTTAGGCACTTGGCTACTTGCATTAGCATTGCTTGCTTTGAGTGCCCTAGCAACAGTTAATTCTCAAACTGCTTCAACGTTCTTCAAAACTGATGGTGATCAATTCGTATCAAAAGCACAATCACATTTCCGTGGTGGAACAAGATCGAGAGTAGTTAGAAGTAAGTGATAATATATACTCCATCTGTTTCCTTTTAGTACTATTAGTTGGTGCTAAAATTGTTTTAGTGTGCATTTATTTTATTAACGTTGTACATGTGTTGATAACTTTTAGGGCCGAGCAATAAACTAATAGGTCCTTAAAATACGTAGTAAGAAATTTGAAGGTTGAGATCCAATTCGATCAATCAAAGTTTAGTGCACCCTTTTTATGTAAATCAAATGTGTACTAGTTGAACTTGAAAAGAATGCCCGACGTTGTAGTGCACTACGTGTAATTTTGTTTCAAATCTTGTTTTATTTTGGTGGGTATATAGATGAAATTTTCATTCATTTGTATAAGGTATATATATATGTCGCTGAAATAATTTGTAGCGTGATTGTTGGCTAGAAAAAAAGCATATTAAGAGCTGGTCGACCAATGGCAGACAAGATAATAATATATAGAATACTCAAAATTTGTTATGAAATTATATATTGGATAAAAAAAAACTAATTCAAGATAATCCATGTGATCAACTTGTAGTTTGAAACAGAGGAATATATGAAGTAATTCGGATTAAGAATCGATGGATTACCATGATTGTTAATTTATAAGGTTGCGTTTAGATCAGATATTAATACGAGGCAGAGTTCATAATTTGATTTGGTGCCATAATCATCATATTTGGTATGGGAGCTTCTACCAAACAAACTTTGAATTGGGACCTTAACTTCTTACCCATATTTTTCTCAATAAAATGCATGTATGGGCTAAACTTATTTAAGTGTACCTCCTATAAATAGAAAAGATGAATAACTAATAGTATCATCTTGAAATAAGAAGAATTTTTAAAATTGAAAACAAGTGACTTTCAGCTCTTTTTAACTACTGATAATTAAATTGAGGTCATTTGGCTCTCTTGAAAGAAGTATATATTGTAAAGCAATCTCATTTTCTTTTTAGGGTAAAAATTAGCCTTTAGCTTGATTTAAAATGTTTTGATTAATTCCATCTGTTAGTGCACCTTTATAATTAATAGTAGTATAATTGGGAGTTATGAAAGCTACCAAAGTTAGGTTTTTTTAACTTTTTTTGCTTAAGTTATTTAGCAATTAAGGTCCCGTTCTTTTGGACTGAAATGGAACGGAGCTGAAATGAACTAAATTGAACTGAACTAAACTAAACGGAAAGGAATTGAACTGATCGATCAGCTGAACAAAACTGAACGGAATTGAACTGAACTAAAATGAAGTAGTGATTTTAATGGAGATGAGCTGAACTGAATTGAAGTGGAATGAACTGAAATAGAGTTGAATTGAACTGAACTGAAGTGTCAGGCCAAGTCCAAAAGAACAGGGCTTTTGGAATCGATTCTCATCCCGCCCTTGTAGCTCCCTAGCATCCACAAAAAAATATTGTTTTTTTGGACTTATTTTTCACTATAATGCAATTAAACTCATTTAGTAACTATAATTCAATTTTTCAAAGGAATTTTTCATGTTAATTTTGTCCAAAACAATATGGCTTTTATGTCTTCCTAACCATAGGATATCTACACTGAACAGCCAAATCGATAACAATTGATAAGTAATGAGTAAAAACAATTAGCTAACCTTTTTCTTGAACATCTGTTTTATCCGATCCATATTAATAATTGTGCTTAACTTTCTATTTGATTATTTTGAAGAAGCATAAGTTGTAGCAAATGAACTTGCTAGCTACTTAGGTGATTCACATGATTTGTGCACTTCATGATATTCCTGTTATAACACTCTCTACATCATGGCATTTCATTGGTTCGTCATCCTTTTCGTTACTAAGTCCATGATTCATTTAATTTGCATGCCTCTCACAATGCTTGTAGGAGAGGTAATATCGCATGTCATCGTCGTCGATCAATCAGGCCATGGACACTTCAAAAAACTGCAACAAGCAATTGATTCAGTTCCTCCAAACAATCACAGGTGGATAGAAATTCAAGTTAGAGCTGGTGTATATCGGTAAGCAACGTAGTACTCTTGCATGCTCTCCCATTTTTAATTTGTTTACGGCCTTCCGAGTGTACCCTTGTATTAGGTAACACTCAAACGTATACTAGACATGTTAAACTGAACGAGCTTGAATTGAATAGGCAATTTCCATAAATTTTTTGTATCGTTATATATATATATACTGTGTAACATTGTTTGTTGTGCAATTTTTTCGTGTAATGTGTCTAAAAGATGTAGTCTCGTGAACTTTTGTGTAGTGAAAAAGTATCGATCCCTGTTAACAAGCCATACATAAGCTTAGTTGGGGAGAGAAAAAGCAACACAATGGTACAATGGTGGGGTGGAGGAGGTAGCGATACACTTGAATACTCAACGTTTTCGGTGTTTTCTAGCAACGTTGTTGTTAGGAATATAACTTTCAAGGTATTTCTTCTTTTACTGTATCTAACTTCAAGTTAATAGATTAATCAATTAAGGACAATAGATATAACAAACTTACTACGTACTCAATATTTTCAGAACTTATTTCATGCTGCAATCATTTCCCAAGCTCCAGCAGTTTTAGTGTACGGAGATAAAATTGCTTTCTATGAATGTGGTTTCATTGGTGTGCAAGACACCGTGACTGATTTCATGGGGCGTCACTTGTTTGAAGGCTGTTACATCGAAGGTTATATCGATTTCATATGGGGTTATGGGCAGTCGATATATCATGTACGTCCCTTTCGATCTCTTTCTTTAACTTCCTTCTTGTTCCATGTTAATACAGAGTATTACGTATCCAAATTTCATGTCTACGCTAATGTTAAAATTAAAGTGTATGGCATATCTTATGTATCAACCTTTCGATCAATACACATGACATACAAATGTATCTGTTATGTATACGTGTAGGGTTGTATAATAAATGTCACAAGTGGACCGTATGATGATAGAATATATGGGGCAGGTTATATAACAGCACAAGGAAGGATCAATATGGAGGATAATGATGGGTTTGTGTTCAAATATTGCATGGTGGTAGGTACTTCCTTTGCGTATCTTGGGAGACCATATCAAAGTTACTCGAGAGTTCTTTTTTACAAGTCTTACCTCGGTAAAAATGTTGTTCCTCAAGGATGGAATCCTGGCTTCACTCTTCGACATGGGTAAGATTTTTGTACACTCTTGAGTAGTTTAAATTCAGTCTTAAAGGATCAACGTATTGCTCAACTGAAAGTAATATTATCAAACACTTATAGTTAGGCAAGAAATAGCATATGTACATGTGGCACAGTGCTTAATCACTCTTAAAGTATACAAAACAAATTTAACAAACAGGGCGTTTGACAAATGAGAATTGGGGAATAGAGTGTCCATGGGAGTGGGAATAGATGGATGGGAGTAAAAAGTAAAAAATCTCAATCTAATGTTTAGTATAGATAAGGAATAGATTTTGTTATTACTCAAATACCTCTATAAATATTTTCCACCTTTCTTTTAAATTAATGTCATTTTTGTCATACAACATCGACAATAGAGATCAAAACTATCAAATATAAATCAATCTTAATCGAATGATATTTAAATTGAACAAAATTACGATCGTTGTATATAAGATCTAACAATAATGAATACCCTCTTCCACATCAATGTTTTATGCAACCTTCAACGAGGGGGTCTTTCGATCTGTTGTAATTTTGAATCTGAGCAAAATTTGACCCGATTGATTATAGTCGTAGAATCAAACATCTGCTACAACCCGTACAAATCTTCATTACCAAATTAAATCTTCCACCAAAATATAAAAAAAAAATCAGTTATTGGTGGTAGCCCCTAGATTTGACATAAACAAAAAAATCAGTGCAAAGAGGAACTGGTGGTAGCCCCTAAATTTGAAAAACTAGGATTTTAGAGAAAGAGAGAAGAAAAGAGGAGAAAGGAGGTGAGTTTATTTCTATACTACGGTACTTCTAATTTTACCTAAGAATACCCACTTCCACTCCCCCTTCAATTCCCACCCTCCAAACATAGAATATGGGGTATTGGGATCATCCCCACTCCTTACTCCCACTTACCAAACACACCCAAAGGGGATAACGTTTGTATATGTCATCTGATTTGAGATGACTGAATTACATTACATGCATCTTTTTTTCTTTTTTTTTTTGAAAGTACGCTACATGCATCTATGTGCACACAGTTTTCGGATTACCATCTAAATTCATTCCTAAAACTTTGTTTGGATGAAATTGTAGAGATTCAGTAACGCTTGCGGAAGTGGAGTGCATCGGACCAGGTTCAGACACTTCTCAACGTGTGAAATGGGGAAAAAGTTTAGCTTCTAATGAACTAAGCTATCTCGTAAACCAAAATACATTTATCAATCAAGATAATTGGGTTCAAAACCAACCACTCCCCATTACTCCCGGAAGAAGAGTGGCTCCAAAGTCAATCTTCAGGCCATCAACAACCATTGCCAAAAAGCCCTCGCAACCAAAGTCGCTGCCCCGTTCATTTCCTTTCGCTCATCCACGACAATCACAAGCTTCGTTAAGCAGTTTGATCCCCTGATAATAAAATCTAGAGTCCAAATTGTGCTATATTAAATTCAATTTTAATTTTTTATGCCTATGCATTGTTTAATTTATTATTGATTATTATTGTTTAAACGGAATAATGGGTGTTTAGCTTGTTAATTGGACGTTATTCATTCGAAATATGAACCCATGCATCCTTGGTCAATACGTACAATTCTACAATATAATTGGTTTAGCTTTCTTTAGTAACAAATAAAATTAGGGTTTCTCTCTCGATTTCAGAAAATCCTTAGAATGATTTTTATCTCCACCTTGACGGCTTTCTAACATATTTTTTTTAGAGGGGAAGACCAACAAACTTTTATTAAGAAATAAACAAAGCGTTCGAAAGTACATATGGGTTTATTTCCGTAGAACAAGAATTAACCCAAACTTGTTCGGTTCCAAAAGGAATTTGCTTAGCGAGGTGATGACGGCTCTCTTACATTAAAAAACAATAAAACGCATTATTTGTAGATTAGTGGCTGGAATTGCTGATCTTATATTGAGGTTGTACTGTTGTCTAAGACCATCACATTGTTACGTTGAGGAATTGCAGTAATATCAACTACGGAGTACTCAATCTTCTTCCCGTTGTTTGTCTCATTGGCGTTTTATTTGGGACTCAAACTTTCACATTTTTGACTATAATGCATAAGAAAAATGATTAACATGTGGGATTTTGTTGAAAATTAAAGCTCATTACGTGAAGTTTTAAAATTATCTTACTCTCATAGTTTTCACAATGTGAGGGTTAGGGGTAGCTGAAGTGGTTAAAATTTTTTCTTTCAGTTCCGGAAAATCCTGAAATCGATTATCATCCCCACCCTTGTGGCTCCTTAGCACCTAAAAATTAAAAAATTAAAAAATTTAGCAATGTATGTTCAAAAGTAGGGTTGTTTGCCTGTTTATATAGTGCTTTGTGGGTTAAGAGGAGCCGAAACTTACAGGATGTTGGGAGAACAAACTCACATATGAATCTCACATCAAAGAATAAGGGGAAAATGACTAGCATATAAGCTTAGAGGGCTACTCTTCATATTACCAATTGGTTTTATGATGAACCTCCGATGGACTTGTGTGTATAGTTATTTTCTTTTGCTAGTAGCCCACGAAAAAAGGCCCAACGAGAATATTTAAGGTTGAGAAGCTACTCCCCTTATCACCATATGGATGTAAGGTGATTCTCTCTCACTGACAGGTGCGGCCCAAACCCGAAATTAGGATCAAAACATAATGGAATGATTGAATTTTATAATATTGAATTGAATTATTAAACACTAGAGTAAGTTAAAAATATATATATTAGAAAGGATTGAAATGAAATGGATTAAACGTTATTGTAACTTAGGAGATTCCCGCAGCCAACATGCCTCAGCTAGCTAAAGAAGAAAGGATTAACTGCACGTAAAACATGTATACCAGCACTACAAGCTTCATATACATACCAGTATAAATAATTGAATTTGCTATAGTACGGATTATCAACTTGTGTACTCTGTTAAAAAGCTAATTAAGGTTCCCATAATCCCACATCAATCTTTGTATAATCCCCACATCAATCATCAATCATTATAGTAGCTTAGTCATGATAAAAGGTAAACTTAACTTATTGTCAATACACAAATTTTACACGAGTTTAATTCATGAGAAAAAAACATATGAATTATTATTCTCATACTTTGATCAATTGATCATCATATTCAAACTTCTTTTTATAATAACTCTCTATTTCTACCAATTCACAATACCAATATCAGCATGTAACAATATTAATGGTGTCTTAAGCGATGAAATAACAACCATAACAGTTGATCAATCTGGGAAAGGAAACTTTACCAAAGTTCAAGATGCCATAAACTTCATTCCTGCAAATAATTCTCGATGGATTCGAATTCATGTTGGAGTTGGCTTCTACAAGTACGTACCTAAATTTATTTATTTTTTACGTGTGTCAATTATATTGTATTGCTTTTTGATTAGTTTTGCGTGCAACTTATGATATAAATTAAAGAAAATTATTTCATAAAAGTCTTAACTTTTGGGCATGCATGATCTAATACAAGTTCCAACGATTTATCTAATGTTATGTGAATGTAGTATGGTACGGTGATCATAATTTTTTTTTTTTTTTTT
>PYUH01003976.1:3483655-3499800 GCA_016808085.1 Suaeda aralocaspica
CCCCCCCCCCCCCCCAAAAAAAAAAAAAAAACAAAACTTTATTCAAATACAACAAATTAGTGTAAATTACAGCAATACCCAAAACTCAAAATTGTCAAAAATCAAATCTTTTTCACGAATATTCGCAAATTTGAGCAAATTATTGAAGTGGATATCATTGAAGTTGGATTTCTGAGGGCTGCATGGTTAAGCAATTCAAAAGAGAGGGTTTTTTGTTAATTTATTTGAAGAAAAAAGAAAGAGGAAAACTTGAAGAAGAAAGTAGAGAATTAGTATTAGTTCAACAATGGCGGGTGGTGGAGTTATTGTTGCTCAATTGCTTCCTTTTTCAACGCCTTATAATTTTCACCATTTTCGAAGCTGTGATTATACTTCACTTTCACTTTTGCCTTCTTCTTCGAGGATACGCCGTCGTTTTGCCTGTCATAGTAGATGGTTAAATGTTTCAAACCCTCTTTATCTTCATGCTAGGTGAGCTACTATCTAAGTTTGTTGACTGAATTTTTAATTTTTTGTTTGGGAAAATTTTGTTTATGTTATGTGAAATACTGAAATGTGAATTGTGGATTTTTTTTTTTTTTTGGGTTGGTTTATCAGAAATTAGAGCTTAGAACTTAGAAGTTGTGAAATGAAGTGAATCTTTGTGATATAAGTTTGAATTTTGATAGATAAATTGATTTTTTTTAATAATTATATTTGTGGGTAATTAAGCTAAGGGTATGTTTACTTCAAATTAAAATCCGTTGAGTTCAGTTCAGTTTCGTTCAGCTCAGCTCATCTCTTATTTTGCTATTCATTAATCCTTCGTTAAAAACTTTCGGTTCATCTCAGCTCAACTCCAATCAATTCTGTTCAGTTCAGCTGTTTTTAAACAGGCCCTAAAAGTTTGTTAATTGTTTGGTTGAGTGAAGAAAGAGAAAACTAATTAATGTGGAATGTGGGTTAAGCAATGTTTTGTTTTGAATTTGTAGGTGTGGTGAATGTTATCCTCTATGGAATGCTGAGAAGTCACATACATTTGATTAATGTGGTTAAATAATATTGTTTATTGTGAGATATGAAGTAATATGAGTTTAGGAGAAATTGAGGGTAGAAATGTAACTATGTAAGTACATAATCTTGAAGGAGAATGGATAAAAGTAAGTATGTCATTAGAGAAGGCTTGTGGGAGTTGATGAGAGTATGAGATGAATGGTAAGCTGCTATGTTTGTTAGACAATGAAGTAGCAGAAGAGGTGGATGGATTTGTTAAGTGTTTGTTCCGACTCCTTCACTGCGGACCGTGGAGTGAAAGTTTGTCGAACCATGGTATTTTTAATTCTTATGGAAGCTTGTATGCAAGTTTTGTTTTTTCCATTATCAGATGGATATTGTTGGTTACGAGCAAGAACTAATATATTGAATGATCCATGAGATTGATATGCTTGTGGAGAAAGGTGGCACTGGGTCGTGTCAGGGATTGCCTAGGATTGGTTCAAGTGATCACGTCATGCATTTGTGCCACAATGTCCACTTGTGTTAGACTATGTCATGCCAGCAAATTTTCTCCAATTTTGTATTGCTATGCTATCATGCTGGACTGTGCTTTCTAACAAAGAATGCCACCCAAGCTCAACCTATGGCTTAGCACATACGGTTACGTGTTATGCCTTGCTTTTTTGGTGTTGGCTCTTGTCATGCTTTGAGTTAGCTTGGATATTG
This sequence comes from Suaeda aralocaspica, assembly GCA_016808085.1. Taxonomy (NCBI): domain Eukaryota; kingdom Viridiplantae; phylum Streptophyta; class Magnoliopsida; order Caryophyllales; family Amaranthaceae; genus Suaeda; species Suaeda aralocaspica. The sequence goes on from PYUH01003976.1 coordinate 3,485,357, forward strand.
CACCAACTTGACATTTGGTTTCAAACCTTTTTCGAAAGGTTAGTTAATTAAGGAGGTCTGAAGAGGAATGATTATAACGTTCAACACTAGGACCTTTTGGTTTGTTGAAGGGTAATTCTAGATTGAAAAGTTCTATTAATGCAAAGGCAGTGTTAGTATCAGACAAAAGGTTAGTTGAAAAATGTTGTAGTATAGGGCCTTTTCATAAGGCTACCTAATTTCCCTACACCTAGGCTTACCACTTGAATTACAGAGTATGACCGATGTTGGCATAAGATTCTTATTGTTGCTTTGTGTTCCTTTGCATTCCAAAGAGTTATGGGACATGACTTGCAGCCTCTTCAGCCGCAAACCTTTAAATATAAAGCTAGATATGACCAATTACGTAGAAGAAAGGCAATAAGTTACTTTATTGGAGGTTTTCACGGTTTTCTTTTGGACAAAATATTGGTGTTGACCATCTGCTGAAGTGCTGATTACATTACACAAGTAAACATAATATAGTACTATACTACTATGTTCAAGAAAGAATCTCAGTGATGTGAAATACCCCTTCAATGAAAGTGCCTCATCCAATCCCAATGTCCATGCTATGCTTACAACCTAAGTAACTAGGACTATGCAATAGGGTTGGGTTTTAGGAAAGAAAGCGGTACATAGGATTTAAGCCTTGGGTCTCCCAAAATGTATAGTGTTAATGGAAGAAAAGTATCAACTTTAAATTTTTTTAAAAATATAAACATCATAGCAGCTAGTGCTTGACTGCTTGTAGCAGATATTAGTTAATATTGCATGGGTTCCTTGTTCTGCCATAGTAGTAAAAGTTGTTTGCTTTTCTTGGTTGCAGGGTTGATGGTTTTTGCACAAGCTGTTCAATGATAGATACTGATCTACATGTTGATGAAATTGCTTCCGATGAGGAGGTTCAGGAAGACTTGTCATCTTCTGGTTATAATTATTCTGACCCAATTGTTCATCTTCATCCTGACATTCTTGAGGCTGAATCTGTGAATCTTTTGAGTGATAAAAATTACGTAGATACTGTTTTGACTGCATTGCCAGTAAGTGAGGCAGTGTTTTATTTTCCTTTGGTTAATACGTATTGTTTTTCTGCTTTTACTAATGAATAGAGTCTGATTTCCTTGTTCAGGTTTTGACCGAAGCAGAACAAAGTACCCTTGCTGCTACTCCTGCTCATCCCGCTGGCTTATATGGTAAAAGCTGCTTTTCTTCCCGTTAGTAGCTGGCCATTGACATGTATAGTTTGTTAACTTCTAACTTTATCATGGAGTTTGCTCATGAGTCATAAGGGTGCTATTTCACAAAGTTTTGATCAACTTGAGTGCACTAAAGTTTGCAATGACTTGTTCGTAAATGTGATTTCACTAACACTACAAAGTGAACAAGAGTTAATATTTGAATACAGCTCATTTACATCTTGTAGATTTGTAGACATTGAAAAGTGCTTTTGTTTAGAGCTACCTTCAAGTAAGGCCTTTACTTAGATATCATCTCCTTCTGAACTCCATCCACTGAATTAAGATACATGGGATGGGGATTTGAGGGAAAAAATAAAAGAAAATCAAGAAAGGTCTTTTATGCAACAGTCTTACTAGTGCAATTACTTTGATATATGAGGATAGACTGTAAAACTGACAATTCATACCTAAGGTAAATTTATGTTACTTGCTTTTTTTCAGCTTTATATGCTACTGTCTTGGCGGGGAACTTTGTGGAACAATTGTGGAATTTTGCTTGGCCCTCTGCTATTGCCCTAATTCATCCAAGCCTTCTTCCTGTTGCAGTCATGAGCTTTTTCACTAAGGTGGCTATGTCGTTCAAACCAAATTGAATATGAAACTTTGAGATTAATGTAGTTCTAAGTGATTTTCATTGTGGCAGCTCGCAGTTATTCTTGGAGGACCATTGGTTGGAAAGCTTATGGACCAATTCCCCAGAGTACCTGCATATAATTGTCTAAGTTCCATCCAGGTAATCCGACTATTTGATTCACTACATTCCATAACTTTTCACTTTCATCAAACTCAGATCCGTTGCATATGATAGGCAACTGCTCAGCTGATCTCTGTGGCAATGATAATTCATGCGCACAAAGTTCATTCTCCTTCAGTTTCATCTATTCTACTCCGTCCTTGGTTTGTTATACTAGTATTAGCTGGTGCAATAGAGCGGCTATGTGGATTAGCTTTGGGTGTTGCTACCGAGCGTGATTGGCTTGTACTGGTAGTCTTTTTTTCCTCTTCCTTGTTTCTGTTGCTTTCATTTCCCCCCTAAGAATTCAATTCCCTGATGGCATTCTGTCGTTTACAGTTAGCTGGGACCAATCGACCTATTGCACTTGCTCAAGCTAATGCTGTCATCAATCGAGTTGATCTTCTCTGTGAGGTAATAATCACAGTTTTGCTCACTACGCTAACTTGCTATGCTCCCAGAGTTTCTTTAGTGCTCATTAAACCATTATTTTTAAGCATTAATTTATGTTTGATTGAGTTCCACATTTTCCTACAATTACAGATCACAAATGTGGAACCTCTTTGGGGACATAACAGCCTTGTTTATACTTGCAGATTGCCGGAGCATCATTATTTGGTATTCTTCTGTCCAAATATGACCCTGTGATTTGTTTGAAACTCGCTGCTGGGTTTATGATATGGGGTTTGCCGCTTGTAGTAAGTAACCCTTCTATAATCTGAATAATTTTGGCAATTCCACCAAATCTCTCTATCATGACTCTCCTTTGATTTCTGACACATGAGTTTGTTGTTTAGGTTGCTCTTACTTGGTTTACCAACAAACTTTCCACCGGTGTTCTTGACCGTGCCAAGTGTTCACAAACCTGCTCTGAAAGTTCTATTCACTCAACCCCATTGGATAATGAGAATATAGGTGATTCCTTTTAACCTGTCAAAGCATTTAAGGTTCTGTTTGACATTCTAATAATAGAAACTGATATGTTGATTTTGTTTTTCAGTTGATTCAGGTATCAATGCCATTAAACATGGGTGGGCCGAGTATCTGCAACAACCAGTTCTTCCTGCAAGTATAGCCTATGTACTTCTCTATTTTAACATTGTTCTCACCCCTGGTGGCTTAATGACTGCATTTTTGACACAACGTGGTATGGTTTCCACTTTTACTCCAATATTACAACTTTATGTGATTTTTGTGTTTTATTTTTTTAAACTTATTTTACTTCTCATGCATGCATATGATTTTATTTGATGCTCCTTAACATATAGAAATTAAACCGCATTCTCCTTGTCGTTTGATACTCCAAACAAATCACATGAGTTTAATTACTTGAATGATGAAGCTTATAAATCTGAAATAGCCCTTGATTCTAATTAATACCTGGTTACTTCTTTTACAAGTTGCTCAGCAAGTAATATTCATGCCTGGGAAACGGAGGTGTTTGATTTGGGATTACCTTTTTATGTTGAATCTTATTTCCCCTGCTTATATCTTCATTTTAGCAGTTCATGCAATTATGGTTAATGTGTAATTCTGGGTTCATGACAGGTCTTGATTCCTCCATAATTGGTGGATTTAGTGGAATGTGTGCTTTTATGGGTGTTGCAGCAACATTTGTTTCTGCTGGACTAGTCAAACGGCTTGGTATCTTAAAGGCTGGTGCTGCTGGGTTGATTTACCAGGCATCACTGCTCGCCCTAGCTGTTGGTGTTTACTGGAGTGGGTCTCTTTCTAAGAAGACGCCCATCTTATTCTTCTTATGCCTAATCGTAAGGATATTATACTATTCAATCTGCTAAATCGAATTCATGAAATTCTTGGCTAGGATGTTCAAAATTTTTGACATGATTGTTAAATAAAAGATATTTAAAATGTTGGTATTATTTGTGTCAATTTTTCAAATCGTTTCCTGATTGATATTTTCATTTAGTTGTGGATCATTCTTTCATTCATGAAGTGAGTTTGCAATTATTTGCTCCCTGATCTCCCAGCTTCTGGATGCAGGTTTTGTCAAGGCTAGGACACATGTCGTATGATTTAATTGGCCAGCAGATTCTTCAAACAGGAATCCCATCATCTAAAGCTAATCTTATTGGGACAACAGAGGTCTCCGTTGCTAGTTTGGCAGAGTTTTTGATGTTGGGAATTGCAATTATTGCTAATGATGTCTCGCATTTTGGAATTTTGGCAATGCTTTCACTCCTTTCTGTTATTGTGGCAACATATATCTTCTGTCGGTGGCTGATGAATCCTACAGAAGAGCAGAAGAGGCTTTTTTCTTTTGACCGGCAATATTGATTACATGGTGAATTGGTATGTACACTAAGCCCATTTCTCATTGCATGTACCTAATTTGCTGGTCTCATGCGTAATTTTAGTTTGCACTTTTTCGTTTGAAGGATTTATGATTGTTCATCTATTTATTTATTTATATGTTTCTTTGAAAACTATGTTTCAATAGATCTAATAAGAACTTAATTTTCATTTCTTTGCTTCCTTGGTAATGAAGTGAAAATGAAAGGGAAGAAGTGAAACTAAAGAGAGGGGAGAGGTGAGCGATAGGGAGTTAAAAAAAAAATTGGCTTTCAGAATGGTCTTACTTTGAAAGTTTGCCTTGAAAGAGCTTATCTGTGAGTTCTTAATTCCTTGTAATTTTGCTACTGTATCTCTCTGACATGAACTTAGTTTTATTGACATTCTCCGGTTCTCTTGCATAATTTCCACTTCAGATGTTGCTGGTTATCGAAAGTTGAGGAGATGATCATCAAAGTCTTCCTACAACAACACATTTTTTGAAGAGAAAACAATCACAAGTTTGATTTATTGGGGACAATTAGCATCCCTACAGGGGTTACTACCCAAATCTCGAGATTTCCTTTGTACATCAACAAAGAGGTGATAAGTTTGACCCTTCTATACCGTTATTCTCATCTTAGTGGGAGGTTATAATAAAATTTCCAATTGATGAGCCTAACACTATACAGACTACAATCATTCCAGACGACAAGATCTTTGTCATCACTTGCTGTTTATTCAACTTCCTTATGTATTACACCTTTTCATTTGTGAATACTGAACAAAATAACTAGGTAGTGAATTTTTATTTTATTTTTTGTGAATAGAGTCATTCTAGTTCAAGACCGTTATGAGCTTCTGATACTAGCTTAAGCATTGTACTCATCGACAACCCTATTGAAAGGATACAAAAAAAGTAATTTAAACACGAAGGATATATACTTCTGATGAGTGCTTGTTACGCTCAAGATCATATGTTAGTACTTAGTATAAACTCCTGTGATTATTAAGCGAAAGCAACAGAAGACAGGTGAAGGGTGAGTGATCACTAATGAAGATCTGTAATCATGTTTTTGAATTTCATATCAGTTTACTACTGTAAAAGTGGGCTCAATGATTTGAATATATGATGAGGTATTCAAAGGAAGATGTGATGTATCAGTAAGCACTTGAAGTTGATGTACTAATTAAGCATCTCTACTATTATATCAGGTAGAAGGAATCTTTAATGGAAATTTGACTGTTGTATATTATGTTATGTTGTTATAAGGAGTATACAATTATTGTGTATTTGTAACTATTAGCTCTGAGTTTTATTACATGCAGTAAGAGTTACTGGCAACCTCTGTTTACCATGTTTGTGGTTGTGTTGAATTTGGACTTGTGAGATTTTCTCACTTTGATGTTTACTACTTGTTTCTAGGATTTTGTGTAACTGACTTGAATTGTCTTTTCTCATGTTGCACAGAATCTCTAGGGTTTTGAGTTGTATTGATGGTTGTGAGTTGTCAACGAAGTAACGAAACTCCCCCTCCCCCTCCCCCTCAGTTACTATGGTTTTTACTTCAAGTTTTGGTTTTTCATGACACTTTTACTCATAACATGGGTGTGTTCTCTTCTACTGATACGTATCTTAACTTATTGATACTTCATTGATATTAGTACTTTTTAACACTTATTTGAACTTAGTGATACTTATTTGTTCTTATATGACCTTACTTAAACTTATCATAACTTATTGATATTTATCCGAACTTAACTTATTTTTAAAGTACTGAAAATAAATTGGAAAGGAACAGAGTCATTTTTACACTTTAATATAAAAGTTGGCTTAAGTCTCTGTTTTTCGTCAACTTATTTTTGCTGAATTGAATTTATTCTTGTTGAAATTATTAACAATTTATTAACGATTAATACTTGTTTTTGTTGAACTGAACTTATTTTTGCTAAAAATAAGTAAAAATAAGATGAGTAGAACAGGGCCTATATACGTGACAAACAGCTTGATGTCGCTTGAGCCTTGACGATTGTCTTGAGTTTGAGTTTTAAAAAATGTAGAAAACTCTTGTTAAAAACTTACTTGTTACAATTGAGGTGTGGCACATGGGTTAGTTGAAGCTAAGTTTTAGGCCTTGTTTGGTTGCAATGGGAATTTATTTTCCTTACAAATTTATAATACATGGGAAATTAATTCCCCCATAAACTTTCTAGGAATTGGCTAAAAGTTGTTTGGTTAACCTTTGGTAATTTTAACTTCCTAATATTTAACTCCCTCTATTTTGTTTGGTGCATTTTCTATAATTCCCATGTATTTTAACTAACCAAGGGATACAATGTCAATTTGAGAGGGAAATGAAAAAAAAAAAGTACCGCGAAATGAGTGATACAAATGTAATTTTACAGGTTAATTTATGTAGGATGTTCTAATAGCCAAAGGTATATGTGGGCAATGAATTCCTTCATATTGCAGCTAATCCAAATTCCCAAAGAATTTACAATTCCTCCATTTTATTGAAAATGAGTCAATCAAACAACTCAACATTTTTACAAAAAATCATGGGATTTCTCAATACCCATAAAAATTAGGAGAAACCAAACAAATCCTTAATGAATTAGATGGAAACCTGAAACAAGTACTCCGCAATATAAAATGACAGTAATATGGAAAGGTGGTTCAACAACAAAAAGAGAAAGTACTAACTAGACACTTAGATTTCCTCAATTACATTAGTATTAACAAAACAAAATCCATTTTGTACACACATCTTGTGACAGGCGAGGGAGAGCTTCAATGCATGCTTTTATATTGGGAATGCAAAAATTATCCTTTCTTTTTTTTTTTTTTTTTTTTTGAAGTTATAATAGCTTGTAAGAATATGTTTTCGTGCATTACAGTATAATTTTAGCATAACAATGAGCTCCTCCAACCCTAAACCCACAAAATATAAAATAAAATAGAGTTGATAATTTAGTTGGTTTAATTTTTTCTTCTAATTTTACAATATTTTTAGTGTTGATTCTCATTGCTTGTTATTGTCACTTTCTAACACTAAAAAGAGTAGTACGAGTAGTAAATAAAAGGGAGGAAGAATGGAAGATGCAAAACATTTGTAAATGTGTTACTTTATGCATAACTTATTTTTACGATTTTTTTTTTTACCTTTTCTCATATGTACGGCGAATCAAGCGAACCTCAGTCATCTTTTTTTAGATAGTGTAGTAAATTTCTAGTCATACCATCTAACAAACTTGCAAAATAACTTCTTACTATAAAGTGCAACTTTAAACATAACAAACTCATCTTTTATGTTTATTAGAACTACACACGATTATACGAGCTAAAAGTTGGAATTTTTAGTCAAAGTTCATATTGGTTCGCCATAATTTTTTTTTTTAATATTTCGTATTAAGAATTATACTCAAGGAGTAAAAAAAGGGATATTCCCCATATCTCACTGTGAGATGGCTTTTTTGCATCTCACAGTGGCATTGTTGTAAATACAACCAATTTTAAGGGTAATATACATATATATATACAAATACAATACAAATATATTATGCATACAAATACAAATACCATTACCCAATTTCACCAACCACCATCACCACCGCCACCACTCTTTCTATCACCACAAACCTTCGCACACAATCACCACACACCCACCTTCAAACCCATTCGTACCTTCGCACCACTCACCTTTCCCCCATCTCTCACATGGCACACCACTCACCTTCGTATCCCTTCAATTCGCATACAGCACATTACCTACCTTCGCACAACCCACCCACCTTCGCACACACCTACCTTCGCACACCGCATCCACCATTTGGAAGCCCTTTCGTTATCGCGGATCCGGGTCTTTTTTAATGTGGGGTGGTGGTTTCTCCAGTGTACAAAGTTGTGTGGTTCCAATACATAGCTTTCGGGCGGAGGTTTCGATGGCGGTAGGATGTGCAAGTGGAGAGTCCGAGTGGTGATGGTGATACCATGGTGACGAGTGGTGGAATTGCAGTGGTGGTGGAAGTCGTCGTGGGTTAGGGTTTTGGTGGGTTGTGGTCATGAAATCAAGGTTGGATTTTGATTGTGGTTGTGGTTCTTGGGTTGTCGGTATGGCTGGTGGTGGTGGACCGACAGTTTGGTAATGGTTGGAGCAGCAAACTCGGATTCAGCAAGAATCTCATTTATTGGTAGTATGAAGAGGGAATTGGCCCAAAAATGGGATAGGGGTCAAGATGTAGTCGGGCGCCGGCGGCTGACTCAAGTGCCCCTCGAATCGCGCGAAATGGTCGCTGCTGGTGGCGGTGGACCGACGGTTGTGCGTAGAAAGAGTTCAGGTCGGTGGTGGTGATGGTAGTGTTGTGGTGGTAGATTGGTGGTCGGTGAAAGTTTATATTTGAATACGTATATTATTTGTATTTGTACAGGTATTTAGATACTTGTATGTATTACTACAGTTTTAATACAATTTGAAATGACAAAAATGCCATTGTGAGATATTTAGTTTTGCATCTCACTGTGAGTTGTTAGTAATTCCCCGTAAAAAAAACACACTGAAAACAACAACAAAAAATTTCTCCATATACAATTGAGTTTATTTGTACATTGATGAGAGGATATTAGAATACTTGTACAAGTAAAATTGTCGTTTACATGCTGACTAAAAGTGCGAGTTGATTGGGAGTCAAAACCACGTAGCCGTTACGTTAAGTGCAGTTTTGGAATTCAGAGTGTTGGAACCTAGGTTCATTTTTTCCACCCTTGAATTTTATCACTTGCACTTATTACTAATCTCCTGTTTTACGCATCATTCTTGCTTTGGTTTCAGAGCTTAATTATTTTAAGGTCTTATAATCTTTCAGATTATTATGTAACCATATTAGCTAGCTAGATTACTGGACTAATTAACTTTATTATAATAATAATAAAGCAATGTAATAACAATAATGATATTTATAATAGATAATACAGATTACTCCGTAATAAAAAGGTTTAATTCATAATATGCACGAGACCATGACCCAATTATTAAGTATTTCACTATTCCATGGTCTCTCCGGCCTCTGTTTGTTGAGCAAATTACTAGGTACTCCGTATGTGATTTCAAACATGCATAATTTTGTACCTTTGTCCCTATTCCCTATATATGAAGATGGAGCTTTGAAACATAACTTATGGGCTTCTTTATTTCAACTTAAAATCAGTTTAGTTCAGCTCCAATCAAGTTCAGTTCAGTTCAGCTATTCTCTTATTTTGCTACTCATTAACCCTTCATAAAAAAAACTTTCAATTCAATTCAGCTTCAGTAAACAGGCCCTATATACATAATAGCTAGGCGAGTGCTTGAATTCGTATCTCATAAATTGATGATAATGAATGATGTTATGATGCTATAATTGATCAATTGTCACCAAATTCAATTGATAGTGCACCAACAATGCAAATGTGTTCATTTATGAGATTTGTGACAATTGCAATTTATCATGCCTCGTTAGTCATTACCTTGTACTATACTAAATAATACACCCAAATTCAATCCAATTACACTCATCCAAACTTTGGACTACTCCCATGAAGCGTGTTGCCTTGTACTACATGACTTGAAGTGTTCATCAATTATTCAATTTACAACTTATTTGTACGGATCGAATAAATGTAAACAATGTGTGCTCCATAAAAGTCAATGATAACAAAATTATGTACTCCGTAGATGGTGTTTATTAATTAAGTTAATTAACAATAGTGTCTAATCCGAGTATGTAGAACACGGTCCATACCACTCTATAGTCCATAAGAGATTATTTACCAGCTTAGGGTTTAATTTACAAGTAATAATCATTCAATTAGTACCAGCAAATTATGCCATATTCAGATTTATTAGACTGAAGAAGAAGACTACAATTCAAGTACAATTGATGAAATTCAAACAACACCAATAATGTGGTACACTACAATCTAAGCAACGTCTTTCAGTAATGCTGATGACACTCACATACAGTGACACCAAAACGTCAAATTAATTAAAGTGAAGCTAGTCTAAAAATATAAACAAAAGATTTAATTTTTTTTTTGGAAAAACAACCTCAAATCTTTAATTCTTGTAGTAGTCAAAATAAAATAAAAATCAAAAGAGCTTTAATTGATGAAAAGATGGATGTCATTCATTCAATCTTTTCTTTACTTTTGTTAATGTCATCTTAAATTTTGTTGCAGGAAATTTCAAGTTTCGATGAATTATAAAAAATTAGTGGAGTGCGTGAGTGAAGAAGACTAGTCTAGGAAGAAGTAGTGGCCAGTAGGAGTGTAACTCCAAGTAAGTTCACGTGAACCAATGCAGTTGCCGCCATTCCACACTGAACCCCTAGCACTAGCACTCCCGTGTTTATCGCGTGTGTACTGTCTAGTTTTACCACAGGTGTGTGATCCTTTTTCCTGCTGGGAGCATGAGCAGTTGAGCACTATCGTGTTATCTGCCTGTTTGGTAAATGACTTTTTTAGTCGTAATTTAAAATGCTACGTTTATATTTGATGATAAATATTTTATAAATTTAAAATTATGTTTAAGGACGGGAACTTTAATGAGAATGCTCAAGGCTATTGAAAATTTGTATCGAATATGATTTCACTCAAGCACCTTGATCTTGTAGTACAAAAGTATAGGGCCTACGAACTTAGTACCTACAATTAGTTTGACATCTTACATATCTCTATGTTAATATGCAAACAAATTTCAATCAACTGAGATTATATTCTTTTGACCTAATATTTTGGTGCAATGAATATGAACTGCATAGTTAAATCCACTAAAATAGATTGAAAATTCAAAACGTAAAAGAAACTCGAAAAAATTAGGTTTTAAACATGTAACGCCATATCAGATTAACAACTCTAGTATCAATGCTACTCTAAAAGCAAGAAAGTCGGAAGGAATCTAAAGTGAATACTGAACACTATAGTAGTATAGTACTATAATGAAATGTGAGTAGTAGAACAAACAAATGGCAAAAAAATGCAACACATATATGAACATCAGAATATGATACGGAGCACTCATACACTCATACACTCATACTATAATGTTGTAAGTTGTGACTTGTAAGAAAGCATGCCACCTTTGTCCTTTGGTAACGGCAACCTTCAATTGTTTAAAGACACATACGAGTACAAATGTGAGAGTGATAGTGGGAGTGAGAAAAACCATAAATTCCAAATTTCATCTCCCAAAACTTTGAACAAGGTTTAGATATGAGATTCTCTTCCCTTAACAAAATTACACACTCATCAAGGAGCCTTGAGAAGGGACATTATTCCTAGATTCACACACTACCCCCATTATATTAATTACTCCTTACCTTGAAATTTGAAGGCTAAATTGCAAAAGCAAACACCTTAATCTTCACTTTCCATCAATCCCTAGACTATTGGGAAAGCACACTAAACACTTGGGAATATAGACATTAGGTGTTTTTTTAAATGAAGGCGCAATTACAAACATTGCACTTTACATTAAGCATCCAAGGGATATGATTTTGCTATACCCAAACTGTTACAAGAGTATTCTTTTCAACTTATTTAAATTTATCTTAACTTATTGATACTCATTTTAACTTACTCATAGTTATTAGTGCTTTTTCAATAGTACTTATTTTAACTTATCTGGGGTATTTTTGTAATATTTGTAGAACCCTTAGCTTAAAAAATAATGGACTATAAGCGAAACCTCAAATCTGAGTTCACCATTTCAAAAAATAACCGTTAGAAAATTGTCTTACACATTTACAATTACCTTAAGATCATGTATTTTATTGATTATACTTTTTAAAACATATCGTTTCAATTAAGGGTACCATGAATATTAGGACCTGTTTACTTCAGCTTAAAATCAGTTCAGCTCAGCTCAGTTCAGTTCAGTTCTTCTCTTGTTTTGCTATTCATTAATCCTTCATAAAAAACTTTCAGTTCAATTCAGTTCAGTTCAGCTGTTTTCAACTAAAGTAAACAGGCCCTTAGTATATTACATAAAAGTTTAGGGGTATTTGGTGCATAAAACTTATAACAACTAACGTGTCACTAACCTAGTTATTTACTAAGATTATTTCGTACTACAATAATTGAAACCTCATGAATACCAAATGTATTATTAAAATAATAAAGGTCCTTGTATATTTTTTGTAATAAGGAGTACTTCCTTCGTTCCTAAATATTTGATACGTATAGAATCTGACGCGTTTCATAATATGAGAGAATATTTTAAATTACTATTAATATATAAAACATAATATAATCATATGAGATCTTGTTTGCTCCGTTTCATTGAGTACACTACTAATATCCAATTATAATAATTTTTACATATATACAATAAAAGATATTTAAAGTCAAATAAGTATATTAGCACGTATGCAACTCAAAATATATCAAATTAAACAAATGAAAACAGAGAGTAGTAAGAAAAATCTTTAAATCATGTCATATATTCCGTACAAATTAAATTAGTGTGGTGGAAAAATGTCATTTAAGGAAAAAGGAACAAAAAACAAGGAAAGTTACCTTTGGGGGAAAATGGGGGAAGAACCCAAGAAACCAAAAAACAAGGCTTGACCAAAAATCCACAAAACCTCAAAACTCACATTTCCAATTTCTTCTTTGAATCATTATTTTTTTTTAGCTCGCAACCCAATACACTTGTGCATTTGCTCCCATACACTCCATCATCATTTTTGAGCTACACAAGTAAGCTAACCTAAACAAAAATATTTTAAAATTATTTGACATTAAAAAATAAAGGACCTGTATTTCAATCACTCTTTTTTTTTTTTCCTCTCTCACCATCTGTCAACTGTCATTTCGATGATTTTACATCACTTCATATAAATTCTTCAATGCTTTTGTTATTCAACCTCCCATGCATTTTTGTGACTAAAATAATACTCCTCCCCTGGTCCTTATATACACACTACTACACTAGTCATCTATCCTTAAAATTTTTCCTTAATTAGGATTACAAGATGATATACATTAGAATTTATTAATTAAGGGCATATTCTAATTTAAGTTCACTTTGATTCAATTCATGCCATTTTATATATGGAACAACGGAGGTAGTAAAATGAGTTACACTTAAATTTATTTTTATATCAGCTAATTTTAATTGAACTTAAAATAATGTGCATTAAATTAGGCATACCTTATTTTTTACTGGATGGAATTGAATGAAATGCTTGAGTGTTGAATTTACTAAAATATATAGTTCCATGTACAAAATAAATTAAATTAAATTAAAATTTTAAAAGAGTCTATCTCTTGTCCGAAATGAATTGAACAAAAAAAATAAGACCAAGACTCTAAAAGATCATAGAGTGAATATAAAATCATGAAAAATGATATACATAGCCCTAAGAACTATGAATAAGAAGCTTAAAGTAGAAAGAAAAAGTTAAATCAAGCTTTAATTATCTTAAATGTTGTGAAATTTTGCCATAAATTCTTACATTGTTTCTATTTTGAGAAATGAATTTAATACTTATATATATATTAACATTTCAATTTTTAGTTATGTTATCTAACAGCGCAACGTACATTAGCTTTTACCAAATAAACAATATTAATAAATAAAGAAAAATTGGTTGAAAATAAAAAGGCCAAGATTTTCAGCTCCACTCCTCAATAGTCCCACTAAATAGGTTGAAGAGTTGGGTGTTGGTTGTCACAGTGACCATTACATTAGAGTTGAAAGCACCCATCTTTTCATGTCTTACAGTTAAATTTGTTTCATCATATCAAAACCTTACTAATCACTTTCTTTTCATACTATTATTATTATTATTATTATTCATCATCCTTCCAACTTCATTATTAACCTTACACTACCACTTCAATTCAACAACTACTGCTGCACTACTACTAGATTTTAGAGAGAGAAATTAAATAATAATCATGGGTTCTTTGGGAGATTATAATGAAGGTTTTGATGGAAAGAAAGCAATGTGGTTATATCCTAAGTTAACTGGTTTTATTCCTTCTGAAAGATGGGGTCATACTGCTTGCTTTTCTCAAGCTCATGTTTATGTCTTTGGGGTAATTTCTGCTCTCTTTTTTTTTTTTTTTTTTTTCTACATTTTGCAAACTATTTTTATTTAATTTTGGGGATATTTTAAAA
>PYUH01003976.1:3503934-3553331 GCA_016808085.1 Suaeda aralocaspica
TTTTTTTTTTTTTTTTTTTACTACATTTTGCAAACTATTATCATGTAATTTTGGGTATATTTGAAAATTTTATTCCTCTTTTGTTTTCATCAACTTTTGCATGTATTGTTTCAGTTGATTATTCCTTAGTTTTATGTTCTGTTTTAATACAATTATACTTGTTTCATAATTTTTAGATATACTTAATTTATTAAAGTAATTCAACTAAAACAACCAAAATTTTTACACATATATGTTGTACTATATGTAAAGTTTACAAGAACAAGTGTTGACAAATCACACAAACCTATGTTTTAGCTGATTAATTAAATTACAGGGATGTTGTGGGGGTATGCATTACAGTGATGTGTTAGTCCTAAACCTTGAAACAATGTCTTGGACTACTCTATTGACCACCGGGAAGGGGCCCGGTCCTAGGGACTCCCACAGCGCCACGCTGTGGGGGAGAAGGATTATAGTTTTTGGTGGCACAAATGGTTCAAAGAAGGTTAATGATCTCCATATTTTGGACCTTGACTCCAAGGAGTGGGCGCAACCCTTGTGTTCTGGGACTCACCCGTCAGCACGAGAGAGCCACACCGCCACCCTCGTTGGAGATGATCAATTGGTAGTGTTTGGTGGGAGTGGAGAAGGAGTAGGGAACTACTTAAATGATTTGCACTTTTTAGATCTTAAGACTATGAATTGGACTTCTCCTGTTGTTAAGGGTGATGCCCCTCGTCCTAGAGATAGCCACATCAGTGTCGCGGTTGGGAGGAAGATCTTTGTCTATGGCGGGGATTGTGGGGACCGCTACCATGGTGATGTGGATGTGTTTGATATCGACACCTTGACGTGGTGTAGGGTAAGTTTATAATCATGCTTGTTGGCCTTGCTTTAACAATTTGAACTGTAATTACATCATCTGATTATGGTGGTTGTGATTTCTGTTCGCAGTTGGCGGTTCAAGGACCTTCACCAGGTAGGAGGGCAGGACATGCTGCTGTGAGAATTGGGACTAAGGTTTGTGATTACAAACTTTTTCAGTTCAAATTCTCATAGTGCTGTGTAGCTTTTTATGATAGTTTATAAATGCTGGTAAAGCTAGCAGTATAGTAGTGGTAAAACAATTTTACTCATAAAATATGTATACAATTCAGGTGTATGTTGTTGGCGGAGTTGGAGACAAAAGATACTACAACGATGCTTGGCTCCTCGACACAACTTTGAGTTTATGGATTAAGCTTGACATTTGTGGTCAGCCGCCTCAAGGACGATTTTCTCATACTGCAATTGTTACAGACTCTGACATTGCTATATATGGAGGGTTAGTTCTGTTACCTCTACTTTGTTTTAATTATAGGAAATTTTGTTGAAACAATATCTTTATAAGTTTAGATTGGCCTAGTGCAAGACTAAATAATAAGTATAATTCAATTCCTGACCGAACTCTACCCAGTAAACTGTTCATTGGATAGTTAGCAGGGCAAATTTCCGGCTACATGTCGGCTGAAACATTTTTAGTTGCACTAAAAAAATTTTAGTCTAATTTCTGTTGATCAGGTAAATGAAGTAGTATTAAGGTGTTGTGATCAGTTCTGTTTATCTTTTACACATTTTTCGTCCAATGTTTTGCATATGCTCTTCAACAGGTGTGGAGAAGACGAGCGTCCTTTAGGGGAATTCCTAATATTGCAACTCGGTGAAGACCATCCAAATGGCCGTTATAACATTTCCATGTGTAAAAGCTTTGGAAATCATCGAAACCAGCGAAGGAGACGAAATCATTCAGATACTCATATGCAGAAGACCATGCTTCTAGGGAGTTGCATAGAGACTGAAAGGAAGAAAGACACGAATGAGCTAGTAGACATTTCCCTCACAAAGAGGAGAAGAATTATGAATTCAAAAACATGGGACAGAGAACCTGAGCAAGAAGAGCATTCTCTTTCGGTATCCCAAAGTTCCTCTCCGTCTCAATCTGATCAAGAACAAACAACTGTTCAAAACCAAACATCCTCTTTACAAGTATCTCAAAGTTTTCAATTCCCGTCCATGAATCAACTAAACAAACCTCCAAGGCAAATTCTGCAACAATCACCCCAGCAAAATGTGCCAGACGTCTACATCCTTGGGGAGCATCGGCCTAACCAAAGACATGGGCATCCTATACATGCAGTTAAAAGCGAGGTGGAATTCTTAACAGCTGATGGAAGACCTATAAACCAAAGTCTACCTCAAAACTTGGTAAGATATTCTTGTGAGCATATTATGCATTACTTATGCTTTATTATGCTTTTCCATAAACTAACACCCTGTAATTTTTGAGGGTAGATTGGAGCAGACGTGCATGGAAAAGTGGACGGCTCCTTTGATTCAGGTTACCTAATGACTGCAACTGTTAATGGAAGAACATTTAGAGGGGTCTTATTTGCTCCTGTAAGTTTTCTTTTTGTTAATGAAACTCACCTAATTACTTTACAATATCTTACATTTGCATTCAACCTTAACTACATGTATTAACTACAAATGCAATGATCAGGGACCAAATATCATGTATAAAGGTGCAAATAGAAGCCAAAACAATTTTGCTCAAATTCCAATTGCTCAACAATGTACAAACAACTCGAATAGAGGATCCACTTGTGGAAAAAGTATAATCTCTCAACCCATAAAGAATCCTGTTGTAGGAGTTAAACCTGAATATGTTCAGGGGAACATTGATCGGCCGTCGCCCATCTTTCGAGCTCGTCCATCAAGTAATCAAGAGTTGAGACAGAGAAGTGATCTTCAAGGTGTGGTTCTAACACTTGGAGGACCCGGAAGTAGTCATTGATGACTTGATGAGTTTGTAATTTTGTATAGTTGATAAAAGTAACTGATTAGTAAGTAACCATTTTGGTGTGGTGTTTTCTTTTTTCTTATTGATGAGCATGCTGTGAAGTTTCAGATAAAAGTATGTGTCTCTTTTATTTGGCAAGCCTTGCTAGTTGCTACACTACTTAGCCTTAATGTCACTGTATATGGTTCCACTGTTAGGGCGGATTCTAATAGTAAGTAACTAACCCTTCTCAAGCTACCGTCCAGCTTAGGCTGTAGATGTTGTACGAGTAAACTAAACACTATCCTAGACTAACCAAATCTGTCAATTACCAAATTAAATTAAACTTTCCATGATAGCGATAACAAGTTAAACATATTTCATACTGTTATCAACACTATCTGACCGCACATTAACCTCTATCATGTCTCCCTAAGTCTTACCTTCTTTAACTATCCGAAAATCACATTAGGCATTGATACTCTAAGCTCTCAATCGCATATCAAAATAAGTTCAAATAAGTTAACTACTATATAAATGGTACTAATTAAAAAACCAACTTAACTAAAAACCGAAGCCAATAAAGTTAATTACCGGAGTATACTGTATGACATATGACAGTCCAAGACGAAAAGGTAGAAAAAAGCACCCGCGGATCACGCACAATGTGTAAGTGGGTGGGCACTAAGAGGGTCACATATGGTCAAGTATGTCATCTTTTATCTGACAAATTTATATAATATGAGTCACGTAACACCTTTCCCATCTTTTCAACCTTGTTCACCATTACATTACATTACACCACACCCACAATACAACAACAAACAACCATTCTACTTCTATCAAAATATCAATCACATCAAAATGTCTCACGTCATTTCATTCACTAACACTTACTATACTATCACTGTAGCAAACACTCCACCTATACAGCTATATTATCTACTCCACTTCACTGGCATTGCGTCATGACTACTCATTTCCCGTCATTTATAGGGTAATAGGAAACTTAGGAAGGAAATTCAAATTTTGGTGTACCTTTCTTGGCGTGGGTCTTTTGGTCAGTTTCAGTCTATTGTTAGGATCTTTTGTACATTTTGATGTGGTCAATAATTTGAGAGTAATTGAACACACTACACTTGGTCCGAATAGGGTTGTTCCCGGTTAGGCCTGTTGTCGATCCGGACTCAAACACTAACCTAATATAGAGTATATCAATAATATGATATTTGAGTTGTCATATAATTCGTATCTAACTCTATGCACAATTCATTTATATTTCATCTCTTTTTGCTTTTTAAAAAAAAAATTGGTTACGGAGTTTGTGAGATACCATTATACAAAACTTGACCCCTTTCATTTTTTCAAACACAAGAGACAAATGTCTTCCTTGTTGCATTATGCCAATAAAATCTGAACATGATATACAATGGTGGTACATAATTTATCCTCCTCAACGATAATTGCAATCAATAGTCATAGAACTAACCAACAAATATCTTGAACTCGTGATACAATTTGCTATTCAATTGTCTTATTTGTAGACGTGGCGTATAATGTTGTGATGGATAGATGAGAATTTAACTAATGTAGAATAAGCTCAGGGCCAATTAACAATAGCCCCTTCAAAACAATAGCCCCTTAAATTGGGCCCACGGCCCAACGCCCTATCTAGTAGACCTACACATAAGCCCATTCCCCCCTAAAAAAGAAAAAGAAAACGACGTCGTATGAAGCGATTTCTTTCTGCACTTGGAAACCTCCTTTCTTTCTCAATTTTCGAGAACCATCGTCAACTGAAGTCTAAACACAGTGAAGAATGTCTAAGCAATCTATGGTAATTTTTTTTCTTTATTTCAATTAAAAAAAAAAATAGGTTTTACAAAATTCTTTGTTTTTCGTTTGTTTTAATTTGATTTGATGTTAAAAATTGTGCAAAAAATTATTAATTTTCGTGATAATTCAGTGCTTAGGTGATTCTAATTTGCTAATACAAAGTTAAAGTCGTCTACTTTATTAATTAGAGCTCATTTTTTTTTTTGGCGAGAATTAATTTTTGATTTATGAATGTTTGAATAATTAATCTCAGAATTTTCAAGGGTTTTTAAATGACTTGCAAGACTGGGAACATTCTGTCAAAAACAAGGATAAAAAACTCAAAAACCAGGATTCTCTCAAGGGTAAATCGGTAATTATTTTCATCTTCTGTTTCATGACTTTGAGTTTGAATTATTATGCTAGGCAAATTACTTTATTCTTTCATTTTATGTTATTTCATTAGCTATTGTTTGTTTGCATTTTTTTTTTGTGTAAATATTTGTTTGCATAGTTTGTTTGATTGTTCTAGTTGATATAATTGATATGTTTGTTTTACCTTAAACTTAATGATTTTTCACTTTCTTTTTAGCTGACAATTGGTTGTGTGATCTATTATTAAGGAGACGATTGTTGCAACTAAATAGAAAGTTTCATGAAGGGTCAAATGTTGCAACTAAAAAATTATGGTCGAAGTATTTTTGATTTTTTTTTTTAATTGCCAAAATATCCGTTCGTTCTAGCCCATAAAATTGGAACTTTTGTTTGTGACTTATTTGTTTGTTGCGTAAAAAGTTATGATTTATTGGCCAAAAGTTTTGATACCGTGATTAAAAGTTGCACATAGATGGTCATTCATTCTTCTCTTTGAATTCTTTGAAGTTGTGATATCATGTCCGAATCCTTCTTTTGATGCAACTTAGCTTATTGGATTGATAATCATTTGGAAATGTGAAAATCTTGGGTTGTTGTTGCTGTTGTGGGCGGTGGTGATATGCCTTATGTAGCCCAGTGTGCGGTTTTGGGGGTGGGGTTGGGGACAGAAAAAGTGAAGTGGATAGAATCATAAAGGGTTTGGTTGCTCTTGTTTCCAGCAATATTCGTGTTTGTGTAAAACAATGCGCTGTGGTATGATGGCAAACTTGTTGCAATGGTTGGTCCATTCTACAGAAGGTTGAAGTTGTAAGAGAGGACGGGCATCGTGGTGGTAAGAGTAATTCTACTCATTTGAGCAACAGAATGAGCCAGCAACAGTCTCCGACAAATTTTGACCGATTGAACCACATGTCGAGTAGTTTTGCGACTGAAGAGAGTACTGTGGATGCTGCCTCTGAGAAAGATCTGGTTCGATATATTTCCTTTCCTGTCCACTTTTCATTCATGTAATTATGTCATTGTATTGCCGATTCCTTTCAGTGTCATGGCCTATTGTTTTGATCATGGTGCATGATATGCAATGTTACAGGGTAATGAATATTTTAAGCAAAGGAAGTTCAACGAAGCTATAGACTGTTACTCCCGGAGCATTGCATTGTCGCCAACAGCTGTGGCTTATGCCAATAGGGCAATGGCTTATCTTAAAATTAAAAGGTGACTTGGTGTTTCAATCATTAGTGTGCTGATTATTATCTTTGATACAGCTATAGCAACTTGAAATTTCTTGTTTTACACCTTTATTTTTGTTATGCTTTTGAACCTGAAGTAGCTCAAGTATATTGACTCAACATGTTAGTACTGTAAACTAGTAATTAGACCCTTGATTTATAATTGAATTTGTCCTTGGCCTTCAGGTTCCAAGAGGCTGAGGATGATTGCACCGAGGCCCTAAACATAGATGATCGTTACATAAAAGCATATTCACGCCGAGCCACAGCTAGGAAGGACCTTAGGAAACTCAGAGACTCCTTAGAGGGTATTTTACATTGATTGGATTTTACAATATTCTAAAGCACAGAGTAGTCTAGAAGGTTCACAAATAAGCTTCTTGCAGATATTGAGTTTGCATTGAGGTTAGAGCCTCAAAATGAAGAACTCAAGAAACAACGTTCTGATGTGAAGTCCTTGCTTGAGAAGGTGATTTTTAAAATTCATATGATTGTTTTATTCCTTGCCAATTTCGTAGGAAGTCTTAAATGGTTATGATTATTTCTAACTTTTGTTTGTCTGTGCAATTTTCGACTGAAGCTCAATGTTTAAGTAGCCTTTTTGATGTATTGAGACAATTTTGTAGGCAATTCTTGCAAAAGCTGCTGGAGCGACCCCTAAAGCTGCACCTAGTGTGAAAGAAGTTGAGAAGAAGATGGATGCCATGGGGCATGATAAGCGTCTTGTCACTTCTCCAGAAAAAATTAAGAAAGCTGGAGTTGATGTTCTTCCAGATAATCCTAAGGTATGGAAATGTTGAGTCTTAACAGTTGAAGTGTTTTATTCTTTTTTGAATTGTTAATCTTACATATTAGCTGATGCTCTACTGTCATTCTTAACTTACTAAAACATAAAATGAGAGTGATTAATTCAGATTTTTCCCCCTTTGTGTGTATCATTATTTAATCTTAAATTACATTTTACTGAACAACAGTTATCGTCAAACAACTTATCGGGTTCTGGAAAGACGGTCATCAAAAGCAAGAAAGCTGAAGATAGAAGCAGGCAAGAAGTAAATGGCGTTCATGAAGTTGGATCAGGCAGTTCTCTTTTGGTAAGTTGCACTCATAGAGCTGATGGAGTGCAGCTTGTGAGTTACTTGTGTGTGTGTCATGTTGCTTTATGGTTTGAAACTTGGAGTATACAACGTCTCTGTCATCTAGGTCATTTTGCAGTTAATGTATGGTAAGTTAGTAACTGTGTATTGCTATCATAAGCAGAAGAATGATAAAAGTGGGAAGGCAGAGCTGGGGACTTCAGTACAAGAGCTTGCTTCTCGGGCTGCTGCTCGAGCAAGGGAAGAGGCTGCTAAAAATATCAGCACACCTAGTTCAGCCTATCAGTTTGAGGTTTCCTGGAGAGGGTTTTGTGGTGATCGTTCTCTGCAGGCTCATTTATTGCAGGTTTGCTAATTTCTATTGCCTAATCTTATGCCAAGGCTAAAAAGTGTGTTTTTGAGACATTATACTTGAGTTGCATAGGCACACCAGAAGTCTATGTTCTCATGACCCCTTTTATTTCCTTGGTTATGCTAATCAGCTGATGATATCAATTTACCTCAACTTTTGGAATGTGTAGGTCACTCAACCAGATACACTACCCCAGATCTTCAAAAGTGCCTTGACTGCTCCTTTACTCCTTGATATTGTCCAGTGTATTGCAACCTTTTTTATGTAAGTAGCAATATCTGTACTGCTGGTCTAATGAATTAATTTTGCATTGATCAAGTGCTATTATTTCTAACCGATACATGTCCTTTGGTGTTTAATGGTAGTGAAAAAACTGAGCTTGCTGTCAAGTATCTGGAAAATTTGACAAAGATCCCAAGATTTGACATGATCATCATGTGTCTTCCTCCTGCAGATAAGGCTGGTATGTGCACTTAAGATGTAGACGCACTATTTTTATTTTCCTGGTAAACAAATTGGATTGCATGCTCTAAACTATGATCATGAACTTCCAACTTGATGGTTATGCAAAAGAATCAATATGAAAGCATAGTTCATAATAATACCACCTTATGGCCTTGCATTGTTAATCTTGCTATGTTCTTGAAATATGGGCTGCAGCCTGTTGAATTGTTGATGCCCTCAAACACAAATTTAGGATCATGCTGCTCTTTGCTCTTTATTCTTGGAAACATGCCTTTACTCTATTTGTGCTAATTGTTATATCTTGAATTATATTCCCTTCAGTTTAACTCTTTGGTGGTGGGGGTAGATTTTTCTAGTAGGTTTACCAGTGTCTGCAAACAAATGTCACCCACAAATCTCATCCCTTTCATGCAAATTGATGGAGTAATCGTAAGGTTCCTCGGAGAAAAGAGGAACATGAAAGGGTTTTTAGAGTATTTAGACTGTATGATTGCTTAAAGTACTGAAAATTGGCTTTTAGGAAAGACTAGAAGCAATGTACGGAGTGTAAAACTATAAAGGTGGTTTGTTCATCAATTAATCACATCTTGGTTCATATTTATCTTTTTCACAATATTCCTAAAAATTTCAAGGCTTCAAGTCCCATACCCTGATACCCCTCCAACCACACAGATTTACAGAATACTCATGCTATTTCAAGATTTTTTTTTTTTTTGGAAGTATCCAAACTCTGAAATTTTCTTGAGAAATTCTCTCTTGTTAGCTGTTATCCATTTGATAAATATAGACTGACTCGATTTTTTCTGCAGAGCTTCGTAAGACATGGGATGAGGTATTTCTTAGTAATGCTACTCCTATTGAATTTGCGGAATCACTTAGTGAACTCTACTCAAGGTACTGTCCTCGATAGTGATCTGCGTACCGCCTTACATTTCTGGATACTTTTAAACAACAACCTCTGCAGGAGCAATTACATTGATTGTATATGGGGCTGAGACAGGATTTGAGCACCTCCATACATTTTTCTACACATTGCAATGTATTTAACAAATAGCTGATTATGTATCTTCTGTAGCTGATTAATGCTATTTGAAATCCCTCTAGTTACTTGGTTAATCAATTTTTTCCTTGCTTTTTAATTTTCATGAAAAAAAAAAGTTTAGTTTTTGGATCAAGCACTGTGGATTGGTGCCTTGGTGGTAATGTTACAAATTTACTATGTGCAGTTTGGACAACATGCTTCTTCCGAGTCCATTACTCATGTTGTCTTTCATGAGACCAAGTACAACTAGATTTAGTACTTTGGTTTATATCATACAATCAGGTAAATGAAATCAAACTCCGCCAAAGGAATCCTGGTGGTGAAGATTTCCTTTATCCTTCTTCCTGTTCTCAATAACCTAGTTTACTAAACTGTCTTGCAGTCTTGTGAGACCTTGCAGTTCGATGCGGTGGTTCTCCTTCAAGGTTGATCTTTGTTAGTTTATTAGAAGTGGTCCAAATAAAAATCTATTATTGAAATTATCTTTTGGTAATTGGTGGACCAACTAACTACTACTAGTGAAGTATTGATAAGTTGAAAACTTAAGGTGAAAGGCCAAGAAGGAGCTCAATCAATAATGCAACGATGCACTAATAATGAGTCATGATGATAGAAACTATTGAAGGTAATCAATCCTCATTGGTCACTGGTCAGAAGCAGCTATCACTATTCATTATTCAAAAGTGAAAACGATGAACCCCCCATGACTTGGATGGTAAGAGAATTCTACACTTACTCAAAGATGTACCTTGAATAATGGATAGCTTCTTGATATTGCTTGCACTCACAAGCCTTGCTTTCAAGCACAAGGGAATAATTGCCTTCACAAAATGATCGACATGACTAGCAAAGTGAAACGAAAAGCGTAATTACTAGTATGTTATGAATATGCACTAGTATTTTTTTTTGTTGTTGTTGAGATAGATTCGTAAACAGTAATGATGTTGATTATATTGCCAATTTTATATACTCGGTAACAGGTTTGATGTACTTATTGGTTTTGAGTTTTGGTCAATTAGAATATTTGACTTCTATTATTGAGAATCGATTATAAATTTGTAGCAGGTGCATTATTTGTTTTGAGGTGAATATTATTGTCAATTAGTGGGGCTTTTACAAAGTAACAAAAAAACTAATCACATGCAAGACTAGTTTTCTTTGTCAATACGGAGTTTTAGTCAATAACTTGGAAAACCTTAACATGGTGCTAGGAGACTAGGACCAACCATTGTGTTAAGATATTACGATACTCTTTTAGAATGTTATGCATGTAACGGTAATATTACATGTGCTAAGCTCATGCAATTCAATACTATACTAATCACCGAGTACAAACGACTACATAGCTGGGGGGTTTGGACTTCAGCCAATGTGCACTTTTGTCTGCATGCTCATTTTCATATTTTGTGTTCAAACAAAGTTTCATATGCCGACATAGTAAAGCAGGGAACTCTCCATCCCTTCTCATCTTTTCATTTGCTAAGAAAATGACATGTAAATTGTTAGCTTACCTTCTAGTGTTGTTACTGTCGTATTGTGCCATGTTGAGATCCATTGGCCATGACTAACCTCCCCACGCTCCACTAATAATGAATATAAGATTATAAAATTATATTAGTTTATTTCCGTTCTGTGATTTTTGAGTTTTATATTTTAGTTCAATGACTTATTAATCTACATTTTATATTTATATAAATACACTGTACTTCAACTCAAATAATTCAAACAAATATGATGAGCGATTAAAATTAATTTTTTTTTAAATAAAATATAATAATAATAATAATAATAAAATCAAATTTTAGGAGAAATAAAGGCAAAGGCATGAGATATTTATGTCATCCCATGCATGGCACCTCCTAGAGATTAGGAAGAATATTATATCCTATAATAATGTAATATATTCTGTCAGCAAGAATTTGACACCTCCAAAATACCACAGCTCGAAAACACAAGAGGAGAATCATCATCACAGGTTTAAGAGCATGATGAATACAATTGATATAATAATTAAATAATATATGGAGTAACTAATAGGTCGACCACAAAGTAAATGATCACATGAAAATTTGAGGTACTCAATTTTTATACTCCGTAGTAGTCTCTGGCTAATCCTCATTAACATACAACTAGAATGCCAAACCGGTCTTAAGCTATGTTCTTTTAGGTTGAATTTGACTCAATTGAATTTTTAATTTATTTTTTATTTGCATTTTGTTTTTAAAGAAAAAAAAATAAACAAAGGCAATGAATTTACTTGCATTGAAATGAACTGAAAATAAGCTGAAAATAACATGACCTTAATGAGCATTATATAACAATAATCTTTTGTGATATACGGATTTTTGATTATGTATAGCCTTAACTTCAACACAATTAGCTTCATTATTTTTATTCCTAATTTAACCTCGGTGTAGATAGCTTCAAATTTCTTACTCTATTCAACTTTCTCCATTAGATTATAAACCAAACAAACGCTCTTTTTAAATTCACTAAAACAACTATAGAAGTTTTAATTATCTTTTGTTTAAATGTTGAAATATTGTTGTTAACTCAAATTACATTAATAATTTTATTCAATTAACAATATCGTCTATGACCGTATATCAAGCATACAACCACTCATAACTACTTATCAACTCGTGTCATAGTCTACGCGATACCAAAATCATTTATTTCAATTACATTCCCTTCAAATTCAATCAAAGTTCATACATTTCAAATAAAACTAACCTTAATTATAGTCCATAACTCCATATCTAAATCAAATCCTTACCACTTCATTGCATTCAACAATCCATTTAAAAAAAAAAACATAAGTTTTATCTACTTAGCTTATTTAGATAAGTTCAACACAAAGTTTCGCCCACAAATAACTTCAAATAGATTCAGATAATCAAAAATAAGTTAAACTTACTTATTTTATGGATTTATTTAAGATAAAACATTGATGATAATGATTCCCCTAAAGATTCTGACACACCTCCAAATACACAAAAGCGAGTAAATAAACAATGCCAACTCAGCACAATCACGTGACTTCCCTCTCTCTCTCTCTTCTTCCCTCCTTTAATTTACCTCGAACCACGCGCCTTCTTCTCTCTCTCCATCTTCTTCTTCCTTTCTTTCTTTATTTCTTGTGTAACTTCAACTTTTTTCTAAACATAGCTGTTATAAGTTATAACTCCAAAAATCCACAAAAAAAAAGAAAAAACTTTTTGCAAAATTAAAGCACTCGTTTTTTCACTCCCTTAGATCTGTTTCCTTTGCTGGGTAACTCCTCTCTTTTTCCCCATTACTTTCTTCTTTTCAATTGCATTTTCTGTTTTTTTTTTTTTTTTTTTTTTTTTTTTTTTTTTTTTTTTTTTTTTTAATTTTTTTTTTTTTTTTTTTTTTTTTGTAATGTAAATTTTGATGTTTGTTGTTTTGAATCTAAACAAAACAAACGAACGAATTCTGGGTTAGTGACTATTTTTGTTTTTCTTGCATGGGATTTTTTTAATTTATTTTTTGCTTATTTTTGATTCATTTTGTGTTGAGTTTAAGGTTTATTAATAAATCTCCTCGATTTCTGCTATCTTTCTTTGTTTCATGTTTTGTTAGAACAATGCTGGTGAATTTCAGATTGAAAGTTGTAATTTTTCTGGGGTAGAATAATTTCTCGAATATTGTGCTTCAACAAAAAAAAAAAGTTGCATTTTTTTTTTATGAAATAGGTGAAAAAAGGAATTAACCCTTTTTTTTTAAAAAAAAATCTAGGGTTTTGATAATTCTTGCTAACTTGCCCCTGTTTTTCCTCTGAATATATCACTTGTGTTAACTTGTTATTAAGTTTGTTTTGAGTATTAATCTCTAATTACTATATTAGATGCTTAAGTTAATTAATTAATTATGTTGAATTTGTGGAAAATGCAGGAAAATGGGGATAATATCCCGGAAATTATTCCCAGCATGTGGGAGTATGTGTATATGTTGTCCTGCTCTAAGATCAAGGTCTAGGCAGCCTGTTAAAAGATACAAGAAGTTGATTGCTGACATTTTCCCCAAATCTCCTGTGAGTACTTAATTTCATATGTTTTAGATTTTATGATTTCTGTAATTTTTAAGTACATTAGTTGGTGATGTAGTTGTTACTGGGTTTTTTGGACTACTTTTTAGTTGTTGTTTAAGGTTTCTTGCATTGTTTGTATCTGAATTAGTATGAAGTGATTTTGGATTTTTGGGGGCTATGTTGGAATGATGATGTTTAAAAATCTAGAGAACAACTCAAAGGATTACATCGGAACTAATGAATCGCCATCTACGTGTGTTTTTTGTAGCTGTTTTTGCACTTCCTGGGTTGATTTCTACAAATGCTTATTGAAGACAGTTGTTTATACTATATATGTGACTGTAATTCGAGGGTTTTAGCCTTTTAGGTAACGGTATGTGCATTAGTTTAGGATAGATAAGATTTGATGTGTAAAGAGTGCTTAGGTCCATATATAAACTTCTATCATCTGTTGAAAACCTTACACTGGAATCCATTATTCAATGCAGGAGGGTCAGGCAAATGAGCGAAAACTTGTAAAGCTATGTGAGTATGCTTCTAAGAATCCTGTTCGTATTCCTAAGGTAAAGCTCATGCCATATGACACCATTCACTTTTCTTGTTTACTGTGACTCCTTGATCATCAAGTTTACTGGACTGTGTTACCATTGTAGATTACAAAACAACTTGAAGAGAGATTCTTTAGAGAAATGCGATATGGGCACTTAAAGATTGTTGCCATTGTCATGGAAGCTTATAATAAGTTGCTCTGTCTATGTGGCAGACAAATGTAAGTTAATTTTACTTAGTAATTTTTTTCAACCAAGCTGTTTTCTGATGTTGTTCAATTGTTTAGCAAATATACTTGGAAGTTTTCTTCTCTTGGATTGCTTTATAGTATTCTTAGGAGTAGCCCAATTACTTTTTGACTTATAGGAGTAGCCCATCTTGTTGACTTTTATCATTTGTGTAATGATATCTTGTCAAATTTCGATGTTCTTGACTGCTTGCCATCTGTTAGCTATGCAGTGTACTTTTCCTGCTTTGTGAGCAGAGCTGATCCCTGTGTACTAGAAAGCTAACAATTGTTCAGTGGGTTGGTGTAAGCTGTGTAACTGGATATGCATTGTGTTTTCAGGGCATACTATGCTTCCAGTCTGTTGCTTCTTAGTGACGAAGTTTTGGATCACTCAAAGGATGTTTCTGTACAGATTGCTGGATTCCATACATTAACTCGATTTATCTATTCCCAGGTAATGTACAAGAACTGCTTTTCTCTGGCTGTGCAGTAATTTGTATCCTAAATTAAGGGTAGTCTTTTCGAGAATAACTTATGTTACGGTTTTTTTTTTACTAATTATGATTTCAGTCCTGTCTTTGTTCTCTAATGTTGCTCAATTTGCTAGATTTTGAACTAGGACCATTGGTTAATTTTTGTGTGACTTGCTATTGCTGTCTTGTAGATGAAAATGTTACCATTGGCAGATGAACAAACCAATGGTAAATTTCAGTTGGTAATTTAGTTGAAGCATAATTTTCTTCATCCTGTTGGTTCACTTGAGATTGAACCTTTGAGGTTTCAATCACTGCTTTATAATACACTTTTGAGCAGTTTGTCTTTTTAATAGATAGCTGTTTGATTAACCTTGTAAGATAAAAATCTTATTCTTACACTGCAACTGTGTTTAATTCTTAGCATGTTTATACATTATTAAGTACCCCCGCATAATTTCTCCTGCTGTTGCTTATTATAATCTAATATATGCACAGAGTGACGGCACTTATGCTCGCAATATTGGATGTTTTGTTAAAAAAGTGTGCATTTTAGCTCGTGAGCCTGGTGAGGATGATCAAAAGCGCTCCTTGAAAGCCTCTTGCTTACAGTGCCTTACAGCCATGGTGATTTTTCAACTCTGGTTTCGCTACAAACTTTAAATTTGGCTAGGTCCCTAAGCTTGTTAAGAATGATACAACATCATTGGTACATGAGAGATATAGTATCTTATTCTTTTCCCTTTTTGTTTTTGTTTTTGCAGGTATGGTACATGGCTGAGTTTTCCCACATTTTTCTTAATATAGACGAGGTTAGTAAAATCTCAAATGAACTTTTCTGTACTTGATAGTGTTTAAACAGGTTGGTGGTTGTAGGGAGAGAAAGAGGTGATTAGGAATTTTTTTAGCAGTTTGTCAAGTTTTAGGAAGAGGTTTACTATGCATAGATATATGTGAAACCTCCTATCTAATTCACATATGCAAGGAAGAGCAATGCCAAATAAAAGAAAAATGACTCTGCAGTATTTCTGTGTGGTACTATAACAACAAGAGCACTATAGTCTCTCTATTCTAGTTTGTGAAATTCTGTTAGAATAATGCTGATCCCTAAAAGTTGTTATGAGTCAGTAGTGGAAGGTGAGTATACAAAGGGAAAGGAGTATGTAAGAAGAGGTTATTGAAGAATCATAATTTTCAGAGCAATCTCTATGGAGAGCCCTTCCTCTTGAAGAGAAGGCACTTGCAAACTTGCAAATTGGATTACCCTGATCTGAATGCAACATATCTGGCTCTCTACTTTTTTGTCGTTCTGTTTTCATTTAAGCTTTAATTTTTGGCATATTACTAGGAAAGCTTCACCCTGGTATCTTTGTCAGCTTGTTTATTGTTGCCGTGTGTCGTGGCTCAAATTGTTTTGTGTTTACTTCCCTTTCTTAATATATGGCTGACACTCCATTGGCATCTTTGAATTAATGAAACCGAGAGGGTAAATCTGTGAACTGTTGTAATGTAATAGTTAGTTTTCCTTCATTTATTACCGAGTATTCTGGCTCACATTTGTCCATCCATATATGAAAATCAACTTATTTACCTAGCTTTCGAAAAGAGAATGATGTTTACCCAGTTTATTGCTGATTTCAATTACAGATTGTGCAAATTGTATTGGACAACTATGAGGGAGATATGCACTCTGAAAGGGAAGAGCCTCGTCATCAATGGGTGGATGAGGTTGTTAAAAGTGCAGGAGTTGGCTGTACTGTTGCTGGTGTTGCAAGTCCTACCTGTAATGTTGTCAGACCACCTCCCAACAGGAGAGCCATATCTTCTTTGACAAAGTAATATTTGTGTCATTGTAAATAAGTTACCGTGTGATGAAATATTTGTAACACCATGCACTTGAGTTGTGGTACATGTTTTTGTTTTGATTTCGTAATCTTTTCTCAGGGAGGAGATTGAGAATCCAAGAGTGTGGGCCCAAATTTGTCTCCAAAGATTGGCTGAGCTTGCAAAAGTGAGCACCACAATGCGTCAGGTTCTGGAGCCAATGTTTGTATATTTTGACATGGGGCACCACTGGTCTACTCAGCAGAGTTTGGCCGTCACTGTTCTGTGTGACATGTGCTATTTTGTGGAGGTTTCAGGTATTCTTTCTTCTTCTTTTTTCTTTTTGTATTGTATTAGGTGATTTTGCATTTGTTTTTATTATATTATACTAATCGGAATCTTACACCTGATTGTTTGTTATGATCCCTATGATTTCTATTAAATACTAAAGGTTCATACACTATTTTCCCTTCCCTGCATTCAAAAGTGCATACTGACCTACAAACTCAATATAACTCCGAAAAAGTAAACGAAGGGGAATATAAAGATTTACCTTCATTGTCTCATTATTTTTGTTTATACTTTATATATATATATATATATACACACACACACACACATATTGTCCTTGTTCTGCTGAATTTGTCCATTCCTGTGTTCATACTTCATATATACTGCTAAGTCTTTGTTCCTGGCTTGCAGAAAATCAGCAGGTAATTTTGAATGGTATAATACGTCATATGGACCACAAAAATGTTGCACATGATGCAGTAGCAAAGTCCTGTGTTGTCCAAGTTGCCGCAAATGTTGCACGTCAAATTAGGTCTAGCGCAGCTCTTTCTGATATTGGAAGTGTTGGTGACTTACTGCGACATCTGAGGAAGAGTCTCCAGTCAATAGCTGGTCCAGTTGGTGAAGAAGAGATCAACTTGAATATCCATCTGCAAAACTCTATTGAATCTTGCCTACTTGAAATTGCAAAAGGGGTAAGGACATTGTTCTTGACTTACAGTAGCTGTCCTCCTATTACTCTTTTCCTTCAGGCTGTGCATCCTTTTCAGCTTATTTGCCTTCCAGTATGATGTATCCCTAAAGCCTTTTGTTTTTCCTTCCAGATTAAAGATGCAGATTCATTATTTTATCTGATGGTAATAGCATTGGAGAAATTGCCTGCTGCTGGGGTTGTTGCTCGGGCCACCTTGGGTTCGGTGTTAATTCTTGCTCATGTGTCAGTGGCAGTTCATTCCCATTTGCAGCTGGTAAAGCCCTAAGAGTTGATTTTGCAATTGTTTTCTCTTTAGTTCGGTGATGCAAGATGAAAAAGAGAATGGGGGTGGGGGGAGATCGAGGGTTTTGTGTGTGTGTGTGTGAGAGAGAGGGGATGGTTTGGGGGGAGGAATTTTTGATGGTTGTCTAACTTAAATTTAAATTTTGCACAACTTTTTGCAGGTTTTTCCGGAAGCCCTTCTAATCCAAATATTGAAAGCTATGCTACATATTGATGCTGAAGCACGTGTTGTGGCTCATCAAATATTTGCTATTCTTTTGTTTCCAAGCTCTTGGAGATCTTATGAAACAAGGAGATGGCAATCTAACAGGAGATCTTCATTAGCTTCAGTCACAGATTTACTGGATAAGCTTAGGAAAGAACGAGATTCAAGGGAAGAGAAAACTGGGGACAGTGGTTTGGATGAGTTTAAGGGTAGGGAAGTCCCAGAGGACGAGTGTAAACTAGGATGGACTCGCCGAAGCTCCCCTAACTTCTACAAGATAAGCTCTATCATTGACCGGACAGCTGGAACAAAGATCCTTCCTGAGGTAGTAAACTGTATGGTTATTGTTGTTCACTTTGCTTTCAGGATAGATTAATCTAGCACTGTCAGTTGTGCGTCAAATTCTATTGAAAAACATTGCATGATTTGCTTCTTCTAACAACTTTCTGATTTACTGCAGGAAACTCGTATAATGAAGCTGACGGAAGATCAGATGTTACAACTGCTTTCTGGGTTTTGGATTCAAGCCAGTCTTTCGGATAATTTACCGTCTAACTTTGAAGCAATAGCTCATTCTTATTGCTTGATGCTCATATCTTCACACATCAAGGTGAAATAGATCTTGGATTCTTTTTGTTGTTGACACACCTCTCCTTCCGCCCCTCTTTCTTCCTCTTTATGTGTGTGCGTGAGCGTGTGCTTGCGTTTGTGTGTGTGCGCACACGTGTGTGTGTGTCTCACTTTCTTTGTGCTTCTGCCATTGATGATCATGATCTTTTAACAAGTCTTTTTAATAAGTTGGATAAGGCTTTAATAAATCGTAATCAAATATCAAAGCCTTAGTCCCATAAATGTGGTCGTGATACATCGTAATATATTATATTTTATGTAACTTTACGAAAACCTGCCATGTGGTTCTTCAATGGTGTTTAATAGTCTCAAGTATGTAGTGTTTGATAGGTATTGCAAATTCACAACAGTTTTATCATAGGTTACAATGAACTAACCAATTTATATTTTGCAGAATTCAAATTACAGTGTTGTTGTTCGCTGTTTCCAGCTTCCCTTGTCTCTAAGAAATGTAGCATTGCGTAGTGACAGTGGTATGGAAAAATCGAACTATGAAATTCTATCTTATATATTTGAAAGCCAATGTAGTGTTAACAGAATACTTTTGGGATTTTAGGGTTGTTACCGCCCGCTTGCCGGAGATCAATGTTTATGACGTCAACTGCCATGCTAATGTTTACAGCCAAAATGTATCACATGGTTGAGCTGAATGACCTGTTGAGGACTCAAGTTTCATCTGACGTAAGTCTTAGGTTTGAGCATTCTATTCTGAATTGAGATTGATATATATTGGAATGTTGATCGTCTAAAATCCTCCTATCTCCTTGATACTGGAACCTTGTTTGTTCTTCAATCTTGAATTAAGCTGATTCACTCTCTCTAGGAGAAAAATATTAGCTGTCTCTCCTTACAAAGTGCATTGTCTCCCGTCCATCCATTCTTTATTTTTTTTTACTGTCGATTATATATAGTATCTACCTTATTTTAATTTTTAAAAATTAATCTTGTCAACACTTCATACTCTAATGATTGGTAATTATGCAGGTTGACCCATTTTTGGGCATCAATGAGGACCTTCAGGTCTATGTCAAACCCCAAGCAGAAATTAATCAATATGGTTCAGCGATAGATAACCAAGCTGCTATCTCATTCCTCTCTGAATTCCGTGAGAAAAATGTTGAACCTGACTTGATTGTGCTGGATATAATAGTCCGGCATCTTTGTTGTATAGTTAAGGTGTGTGTGTGGTTGCTGTGATTATCTTACATTCTGCTGTCAAACTTTCCTTGGTAGACCTGAACAAGTAGATATCTGATTATGTTTGGCGTTTTAGATTGAGGAAGGGGAGCTACTTTGTCAGCTGTCTTCTACATTCTCCCCCGATGAGGCTTTTATCTTTGCTCCTAAAGAATTACGAGAATTTGACTATAGTCAGACCATTCGCCATTTGAAGGAGTCTCCTTCTTTGGATGGTGTAAGTTTAGTTGTGTGTTGCCCTCTTAAATTGCTTTAATAACAAGTTGTGGAGTTTCCTAGAAGGTGACAAAAATTACAAAAAAAGCTTTTGTTGCAGGAATTATCATTGAGTTCAGTTGTGGAAGATGATGTGACAAGTTCATTCTCCAATTTAAATATACCTGGCCAAAGAGTGCCACATTCCCAGGCAGATTCTCATATCATGAGCATTGGACAGCTTTTAGAATCAGTGAGTCTCTCTTCCCCTGTTTCTTTTTTTTCCCTTTTTCTTTCATATGCACGAAGGTTACGAACTGTTTCCCTTTCTTTCGATCTACTTGACATTGGGTTAGTGCTTGCTGAATTTGACAATTTAGATTTACTTGGATAACTCCTATTTAGACATCTTTATCACTCGGTATCTCCTAGTTTTATTTGTCTTGGTTCTGAGCTTTACATGCAATTTCTTCGTGACAACTTCCTCAGGCACTTGAAGTGGCTGGACAAGTAGTTGGAACATCAGCATCGACCTCTCCCCTGTCTTACAGCACCATGGCTGGACAATGCGAAGCCCTTGAGACAGGCACTAGGAAGAAGCTCTCCAACTGGTTGGCACATGAAAACTCTTCTGCTGATGTATCTGCTCATCCAAGTGATGAACCAACACATAAGCCGGTGAGCATTGTTAATACAGTTTTCTGTACAACTAGCTGATTAGATATGCATTATCTCTAGAGCTTCAGAGGTTTGCCTACCAGTTTCCTCTTATATGTGTTGGGTTACATGGGGGTGTTCAGCGTCTTTATTAAAACGATTTGCGCAACCTGTAGATGGTCTTCTTCCCTTGAGCTATCATACCCTTAATGTTTTTATGCTCAAGAGAAAGTAAATTATCAATTTATAACCTAACCTTTAGTATGGATGATGTAGTCGTTTTAGGAAACACTTGATAGTTTTGTTGCCCTAGAATATTAAAAGAATAAGATTAGTCATGTAATGAACATTTGTGCATATAAGGTGATATATTTAAATTAGAACAAGGAGCTGTAAGAGCCTGAGGCAATTTGATGGCCTATTCATGTCATATTTGGACTCAAATTTTTGGTTCTTTGGTTGATATAGGTTTCTTCGCCTTGTGCTGATGGTATGAATGGAGAGATGGGACCCCAAGACCAGTTTAACGCTCTGAAATTACCTCCTGCAAGCCCCTTCGACAACTTCCTTAGTGCAGTGTCTGGTCCGCGACCCATGTTGGCTGGTCTGTCTCCATGAAGGATCTTGACTGCAGCAGTCTAATCTAGTTAGTCTTTCAAATGTATTAAAGTTTGACGTTAGTGTGTTGTGTGTAAGTGTGTAGTTTTCGGATTGCTTACTTCTAACTAAGTAGGTTTAGAGGTCATTACTTGCACAGCTATGTAGCTTTAGAAAATGCAGATTCAGGTTTTCTGCCTTGTTGTCTAATCTAATTAATCGTGACGTAATTTAATCCTACTGTTTCTTGTCTGTTTGTAGTTCTAACAATTGTGTAATTGCCTTAGTGACTCATGACTTTGGTGGTCAAATTTTATAAACTTTGGCCATGAAAAATCTTGTATGATTTGTGTTAAAGATACTGATTTGGTGTTCTTGCGGTCTTATCTAGTCTCACTATTATGGTGCCCTTGGTTGCTTTATTATGTATGATATGGACGATTTTCCTTTACATAATCATTTTGAGTTCAGATTCCCCAAGAGAACAAGAGTATATAATTTACTATTGATGTTGGACTTCAGACATTCAAAATAAATTTATATTTTATATTTCGTTCCAAGACTAGGGTATCACTTATAAAGAATTATTGTTATTGTTATTTTGAAAGAATTTCGAAGCATTATTTTGAATGAACAAAATAGGTCAAAGTGATGCCCACAGCAAATGATTCGTATGTAATAACAAACTAATATGACTAGTTGAGATTATAAAATTGGATTCGTCTTCAACACTCGGTGATTTAGTATAGTGTATACAAATGTAGTATTTATATTGATATTTCGACATTACTATTACTAAGATATTCTTTGTTCTTACCCCATCACTTCCTTTCTTCAACCTTCACCAATTTTCCATCCATCGCCACCATGCCACTGCCACTATCACTAGCTCTTGTACTTCAGTTGACATGCTGCCAAAACTCCTTGAGAAGCCGCCAACCACCACTTTTGACGTCAAAATTACCCTTTGTAAAGATGGGAATAGATACACCGATGAGATTAAATTCTAATATCTCTTACAATTGAAAAAAAACTCTAACAAACCGATCTATCTCTCACTCATCTTACCCTCAAATATTAGGAGTGTTAAATTGAGACTTTATCACTTCTCCCACCTTTTACAAGAAGGCCCAAGAAACTCAACCCAACTAACCAAATCATTTTCCTCCATAGTCCCTATCTAATCTCTAATTTGCCCAATTTTCCGTAAAAGCTTAGCTAACTTCTCTCCTCCTCTCTTATTTTTCTCTCTCTAAAAGCTAAACATATCTTCTGCAGAAAAAAAACTAAAGCTTCTTCCTTCTTCAACAATGGCTCACTCATGCGTAGCTCTTCAATCATCTTCAACAACTCCAAGACTCAACACCTCCATCTTCAACCACAACCTCTCTTCTCGCTCCTCTGACTCTCACTCTCTCTCTCTTCCTTTCAAGCCTCTCTCTCCTCGGTATTTATGTCGTTTTACCTCTTGATTTTTAATTTTTCTCTTCTTTCTTGCGTTAATTAGGTTTTTTGATTCGATTTTCTAGGGTTTTGAAATCAAATAATGTTTCCGAGAAAGTTCGTCGAAGTTGTTCTACTGTTAAAGCTTTGTATTCTGATGGATTTGGTACTCCTCGCAGAAATGAACGCGAAATTTGGTCTATTAGGTAGTTTTCTTGAAGAATTTTGAGTTATTTAGTTTCGGCATTTTCGGTTTTTGAGTTAAAGATTTTGTTTATGTGTAATTTTGTTAAGTTGAATTTCAATTGATGATTAATTTTTGGATTTAAACATGAATTTTGATTTGAATTTGTAGAGATGATTTGTTAGTTCCTTCTTCTCCATATGTACCTACTTATGCGCAAGGTCAAGGACCGCCTCCTATGGTGCAAGAGAGGTTTCAAAGTGTTATTACACAGTTGTTTCAATATGTAAGGGTTTACTTTGGTGTTAATTTCACTTAATTTTGTTCTTATTATATGTAATCAATTAGTTATGTATTGTGATTGTGTATGTTTTTCTGTTTGGCTCATTGCTTGTGTACTCTTGTATGTTCGCTGTTCGTTGTAGAGGATTATTCGATGTGGTGGACCGGTTGATGATGATATGGCGAATGTAATTGTTGCACAACTATTGTACCTTGATGCTGTCGATCCTAATAAGGTAGGTTTGTTGTTGTTGCTGCTGTTGTTTTTCGGATGATAACTCAGGGCTTAATTGATGTGTAAATGAGTCCTTGATCATAGATAAAGTTGATTTTCGGATAAGAAATGTCTCATTTTGTTTGTATTTTTACATTTATCGCTGAGATCTTGCTGGTTTGTGCATGATGTTATCTTTTCTTGAAGGTTTTACTACTACAAAAATAGAATGCATTTGAAACTAAATCTATTGATTTAGGTGTCAAATGATTGTCATTTGTGTTATTAAATGTTGTTTGTCAAGAGTATACGAACTAGTGGTTTTAGAACTGATTTCCCGAGCAATTGCTCTTTATCTCAACCAATTACATTTGAAATTTAAACTAATATTGCCTTTTGTGTGGTTCGAAGTTGCTTTAGATATCACAATGATTGCATCTTTTGTGATTAGAATTTGCTTGCAAGTATTCAAGCTAATTACATTATAACTGTTTTCTTTAGTAAGCCGTTCATTTTTCCAACCAAATATAAGCACTGATCTGATGTCATTCCAATAATCTTGTGAAAGTTTAAGCTAGCTTTCTCTAATTTTTGTTAATTTCACCTTCTTTTTATCCTGAAAATGTAATCATTTAAGCTGTTCAGCTACTCCGACTCTTCAAAAGTTCAACTGCTTCTTTCTCCATTTACTTAATGCATCCCGTAACTATTAGTCTTTTACTGCAACATATGTCCCAGCTTTTGCCTTTTTTTGTTTGGGCTTAGTATGTGAAATAAAGGCTATGTTTATGGCTCCAGATTTAGGGAGATGACTTGGACACTATATACTTTTATATTCTTGTTGAAGCTTATCTCACTGATTACGTACGTACTTTTGATTTGGTGTGTTGTTTGCACCCTTAGTAGCTGATGCTCTTATTTGGGAACTGGACATCTGGTTTTGCTTGATATAAACACATGCTAGGCTAAACTGATCTCGGTTCTTGTAACTGCTTTTGATATACCTTGCTAAGAATAGTGATGTTGATGGTTAATCATCTTTGTAATTGTGATTTGTGATATCTTATGTTTGTTTGCAGTTTCCCTGCCTAATTTATAAGAAAACCTTTTGCACAAGCTTATGTCTTATGTGCAAAACCCTTCCTGATTGTTGCGGACATGTCTCAGCTTATAAATTTATGATCAGTTGAATTTTGGTTATTTTTGTCTTTGTTTGATGCATTTTTTTATGATTTCTGCAGGATATTGTCATGTATGTGAATTCCCCAGGAGGATCAGTTACAGCTGGTAACCTTACATCATTAAATGTAGTTCAGTTCTGATAAAATGATGACATCTCCTCCCTTTTTGATCGCAATTCATTTTATTGGTAGGTATGGCAGTATTTGACACGATGAGGCACATCCGACCTGATGTTTCAACTGTATGTGTTGGACTTGCTGCAAGGTATATTTTTCCTGATTAATCTTTTGCTCCTTTGCTCATTGACTACTGATTTATCGTCATCGCTATTATATCGACTTGTTTTCAATCAAATGAAGTTGCATAGAGTTTCCTTTTGTTTACAATATACTACATAGATGACTGCAAATCTTGCTGACTTTTATTTGGCTCTGCTCCCTTAACCAATAATTGTATTAGTCTTCTTAACTAAATGTTGAGGCTATTGATCTTCTGTAATGTTTGATTGTTGTCTATCCAATATTTCACCTTCTGCAATGTGTAATTGATGTCTATCCAATATTTTCATCTGTGCTTTCTAATAAATTGTATCACTTATACCTTTATTAATGCCTGTATTTAACAAAGTCGCCAGTGAGTTCACTAAAAAATGTGTATTTAATTTGCAACATTTGCGAAATTTTCTCTTAACCCCATATTATTTTGTTGGAGTGGATATTTTTATCAGTTTTATGTCATTTAAATTATTTTTAACATACTGTGCAGTATGGGAGCGTTTCTTTTAAGTGCTGGCACCAAAGGTGAACCCTTGACACATGATTGGATTACTGGCGTTGTTATATTTTGATATCTCAATGACAGGCTACTTATTGTTTTCTTGTAATCATATTTAAAGGAAAAAGGTACAGCTTGCCTAATTCAAGGATTATGATCCATCAGCCTCTTGGTGGTGCTCAAGGAAGTCAAACAGACATAGACATCCAGGTAAATCTCTCTCCTCGTGTTGCATCCTTGCGATATACATCTAGACTCCAAATCCCCTGGATGATATGAGCTCTTTCTGCCTGCTTGTGCTTCATATTTCATAGGAAAGCATATGAATGTTCGAATATGCTTCCATTAGTCTGACCTTAATTTGCTCTGCCTAATTGTTGAATTATGTGGGATTACAAACGTCCTGTTGCCTCAACCGCTTAACTGATAAAGATTTTTTCTCATCGCCAGGCAAATGAAATGCTGCACCACAAGGCAAACCTCAATGGATATCTGGCTTACCATACTGGTCAAAGCTTGGACAAAATCAACCAGGACACTGACCGTGATTTCTTCATGAGTGCTAAAGAAGCCAAAGAATATGGACTTGTAGACGGTGTCATTATGAACCCATTAAAAGCACTACAGCCAGTAGCTGCTGCAACTGCTGATCAGGCATCGTGATAGTGGCAGTGGTTGATCATCATTGTGTTAGTCTTAGAAACATACTGCACTGGAGTCAACTATGATTGGTAGCACACTTTCTGTGGCACTATGAACTTGAAAGATGTATGATGAGGAATTAGTGTCTACTAGATGAATTGCTTTGGTCAAGGGAAAGGAATTGTAGAGACTTGAAAGATATATGTTGTGAACCTATGAATTGAATTATAAGTCATTCTTGTACTTTCATCAAATCTTTTGTAATTGCAAAACAGGTTTGCCTGTTGCAATCAGAAAATGGAGGTTTATAAAGATTTTTGTTTCCATAATGTTTGTGTGAAGTACTTAGACAATGGAGTTTGAACCTCAATTACTTGTGAATTTGTGATAGGATATTGTGGGACGCTGAGACTGAAATTGGGAAAGTTGTCGCTATAAATTTGTATGATGAAAGATTTATGCCATTCATAAATCACCAAATTAGGTCACCGACACTTGGGTGATATTGAAGTTTTTGTGTAATAGCAAGGTTGATTCTACGTTATCATGCTGTAGAAATGTAGAGCATGTAAATATGTAATCATGTATACTTGAATCTATACAAGAACTTAGAAATTAGAATTGGCAATTTAGGGCATATAGTTTCATTCAACTCAAACATCAATACAAATATGAGGATAATTTAGATTTTTCTTTCGAGACACTTGGGTAATTTAGATTTTTCTTTCGAGATGCTTGGATAATTTAGATTTTTCTTTCGAGACACTTGGGTAATTTAGATTTTTCTTTCGAGACGCTTGGATAATTTAGATTTTTCTTCCAATGTGTACAGTGTCATAAGGGTAGGTGATTATACTTGATCCTATGATCTCCTAGAATCGGATCGAAGCTTTACCATTTAGTTATCTCTTGGTGTTAGCTTATTTATTTATTTATTATTATTTTTTGTGGTATTATCTATCGAATAGCTAATGTAAGGTGTTCGATTGTTGCATAAAGTATTTAATGGTTGATGTAAGACATTCGATGCAATATGTTAATATCAACTATGTAGTATTAAAAGTTTCACAATGTCTTACACGGGAGTGATCTCACATAATACCTCATCTTAACAATCAACATAATAGGGGAAAAAAAACTCAATAAAATTGCATTAAGGTTAATAGTCTACTAAAATGGTCATATACTACGAATTAATCATGTCACTCAAAAAAAAAAAAAAAGATAATAATAATACTACGTATGAATTAAAATTAAATTAAAATAAAGTTATATGGTGAGGACTTAATTAGTACTCCGAATGGAAGTAGAAGTTCTAGGTGAAGATGTATAGGAATAATATAAGGTATTATGAATATTTAAACAAAATTTAAGGTATGTGAGTTTATCTTTATTTATAATTTTTACACACACCTTTAATTGGTTCAAACTCTAAGGGTCTGTTTACTTACTTCAGCTTAAAATCAAATCAGTTCAGCTCAGCTCAGTTCAGTTCAGCTCTTCTTTTATTTTGCTACTTATTAATCCTTCATAAAAAACTCTCAGTTCAGTTCAGTTCAGCTCCAATCAGTTTAGTTCAGCTTAGTTCAGTTCAGTTCAATTATTTTCAGCTGAAGTAAACATGCCCTAATTATCGTTTATATAACCTTAATCCTTTATTTTGGGTTATATTAAAGTTAAAGTGAAACTTTTTATGATTTGTATAATCAACCTAAAAAATAAGGGGAATGATATAAGGCTATATATAAGAAGCTTAAAGTGGAAATAAAACACCAAATCAAACATTTATTATCACAAATGACGTAAAATTTTATCATGAATCTTAAATTGTTTCTATTTAAAAAAATAAATTTAATGCTTATATATTCCCATTATGGCTAATTGGTTGTGAATATCATTTTCCAAGAATAATACGTAGTACTCCGTACTAGATTTACTAATTACGACATTTAGGCTCTGTTTTCCTCGTCTTATTTTTACTTATTTTCAGCAAAAATAAGTTCAGTTCAGCAAAAATAAGTTCAGATCAGCAAAAATAAATTCAGTTCAGCAAAAATCAATTTCAATCCTTAATAAATTGTTCATGATTTCAGCAAAAATAAGTTCAAATAAGCAAGAATAAGTTGAGGATAACGTGGCCTTATTAGCGTCACTAGTTTTAGAGCCCATTTTTGTAATTTCGTAAACATTTCTTCTCCTTTATTCCAAAACCCAAAACCCTAATTTCATTGTTTTGACACATCTTCTTTCCCTTTCTCACTTTAACCTCCCGACTTTACCCCCAACAACGCCTCCGCCACCGCCTACTTCTCTGGTATGTCCTTGGTTTTTTCTTCCGTCTTTTGAATGTCTTCTTCATTAGGATTTTTGTTTTTGTTATTGCTGTAATTTTATTATTTTTAATTTGCAATTTCGTTACAGTTTGAAGTTCGAATTTTTGATTTGCCATTAAATTCCTAGTTCTTATTTTAAGGAATTTTTAGTTAATTGCAGTTTAGATTAGTATTTCGTATTCTAATCAATGTTAAGGAGTATACTTTAACCAATATTCTACATTTTTTTTTTGATATGGGCACTAATTAGCTCCAAAACTTAGCTTAAAGGTTAAATTTTGCTTGAATTCATTTTAATATATGTAATTAGTTATGAAGAGTCATGTTACACCAGGTTAATTGAGAATCTCTTGTTGTTGTTGTAAACAAATTTTTGATGTGAAAGTGCTACTAATTACTAAAATTAATTGAAATGACGGCTTCAATTGGGAAATGGCATTGGAAAAGGTGTTTGAATCGAACCGTCGAACTAATGACTGAGAAAGATATCCGATATATATTATATCTTACTTAGAATCATCTGATGGAAGGGTGGAAATGTGATTCTTAATTGCAACTACTAAACATGGGTGTGAGATACGTTTGATGCGATTATGCGAATGTATATGTAGTACATCTGTACATGGTTGTGCTGTAGTAATGATGGTAGGAACAATATCTTTTAGTAGAAACTTTTGCATTGAGCTAACTTTTGGTGAAGATAGTGTGCAGCATTAGCGTGAGTATTTATTTTTGTTAGCGTTAGTTTGTTTTAAGTTTTTTAGTGGCTCAAGTGGTTGTTTCGATCTAACTCATCGTAGTGAATGTGTTATTGCTTAATGTGGTTATTCTTTATCCAATAGGGAAACTATGGTGTATGAGTGTATGCTTGGGTTAAGGGGAGATATTTTGGGATCGAATGCCTGGTTAGATGTTGTTTTCCTGATTGAAGAACAAAAAGAGGCCACCAAATTTCATGGCATAACATTTACAGCCCCTATTACTAGTAGATTTTATTACAATTGCTTAGTTATATTAGTTATGATGGAGTGGTAGACTAGACCCCGTTCTTTCTTTCCTTTTCTGCGCATTAGAGCACTGTCTCCTGTTTCTGCGTATCTGGTTTTTTAAATCTTTAACAGAGCCAATATGGTGTTTCTGTTTTGTGGTTGGATGCTGAAGTAGAATCTTCTATGTTATGTATTAACCTTTTTCTTATCCTCATAGATAAACTTGCGAGGAAGATGGTCGTGCTTAAAACATATCCATCTGCTACTAATAGAGATGAAGCGAGCAAGGGTTCAGAGTTAGATACCATTGACAATGATTCAGAATCTGAACTGGATTCTGAATCAGATGACGAAGAAAAAGATGACATAAAGCTAACAGAACCGTCAAAGACTGCTATCTACAATAGGGATGGTCTTGTTGATAAGCTTAATGATTTTTGCTGGCCTGAAAATGTTGATTGGATGCACTCACTGACGGTGGTTATTGATCAAGAACAAGAAGTGGATGTAAACGATGACCTTGCACGTGAGGCAGCTTTCTACACACAAGCAGTACAAGGAACCAGAGAAGCCTTAGCAAAGCTCGAAAGTAAAGGGCTCCCATATCTAAGGCCTTTTGATTATTATGCTGAAATGGTTAAAACTGATGCTCATATGGGAAAAGTGAAAGGTAAACTTCTGGTGGAGAAGAAGCAAAGAGAAGAACAAGAGGAGAGAAGGAAATCTAGAGAGGCCAAGAAAATCTCCAAACAGGTTCAGGCTGAAAAAACAAAAGAGCGAGTTAAGGAGAAAAAGGAGAACATAGAGTCTGTTAAGAAATGGAGGAAACAAAGAGAAAAGAGTGGGTATGCAAATGACAAGAATGAAATGAAATTGTCCTTTGAGGCAAGTGGACCTCCTGGAGGAAAACGGAAAGGGCCTCCAGGTGTTGCCCCGGGAGATAGGTCAGGTGGGAAGGCAAAACAGCAGTTTGGTAGTAGAGGCAAAAGAGGCATGGACAAGAACAAGAAGGACCGTGATTTCAAAAATTCTAAGTTTGGGTTTGGGGGCAGGAAAGGTGGGAAGAAGCAGAATACTGCAGAGACAACCAATGACGTTAGAGGGTTCAATAACAAAAATAGTTCTCGTTTTGGTAATAAGAAAAGAAAGGTATCTTAATTTATAGTGTCTTCAGCCTTTTGTTAGAGGTGTTTTTCAGTTGGGCTGGTCTGATCTCTGATCGGTTANCAATTTCAATCCTTAATAAATTGTTCATGATTTCAGCAAAAATAAGTTCAAATAAGCAAGAATAAGTTGAGGATAACGTGGCCTTATTAGCGTCACTAGTTTTAGAGCCCATTTTTGTAATTTCGTAAACATTTCTTCTCCTTTATTCCAA
Organism: Suaeda aralocaspica; assembly: GCA_016808085.1. Lineage (NCBI taxonomy): Eukaryota > Viridiplantae > Streptophyta > Magnoliopsida > Caryophyllales > Amaranthaceae > Suaeda > Suaeda aralocaspica. The sequence goes on from PYUH01003976.1 coordinate 3,534,426, forward strand.
AACCCAAAACCCTAATTTCATTGTTTTGACACATCTTCTTTCCCTTTCTCACTTTAACCTCCCGACTTTACCCCCAACAACGCCTCCGCCACCGCCTACTTCTCTGGTATGTCCTTGGTTTTTTCTTCCGTCTTTTGAATGTCTTCTTCATTAGGATTTTTGTTTTTGTTATTGCTGTAATTTTATTATTTTTAATTTGCAATTTCGTTACAGTTTGAAGTTCGAATTTTTGATTTGCCATTAAATTCCTAGTTCTTATTTTAAGGAATTTTTAGTTAATTGCAGTTTAGATTAGTATTTCGTATTCTAATCAATGTTAAGGAGTATACTTTAACCAATATTCTACATTTTTTTTTTGATATGGGCACTAATTAGCTCCAAAACTTAGCTTAAAGGTTAAATTTTGCTTGAATTCATTTTAATATATGTAATTAGTTATGAAGAGTCATGTTACACCAGGTTAATTGAGAATCTCTTGTTGTTGTTGTAAACAAATTTTTGATGTGAAAGTGCTACTAATTACTAAAATTAATTGAAATGACGGCTTCAATTGGGAAATGGCATTGGAAAAGGTGTTTGAATCGAACCGTCGAACTAATGACTGAGAAAGATATCCGATATATATTATATCTTACTTAGAATCATCTGATGGAAGGGTGGAAATGTGATTCTTAATTGCAACTACTAAACATGGGTGTGAGATACGTTTGATGCGATTATGCGAATGTATATGTAGTACATCTGTACATGGTTGTGCTGTAGTAATGATGGTAGGAACAATATCTTTTAGTAGAAACTTTTGCATTGAGCTAACTTTTGGTGAAGATAGTGTGCAGCATTAGCGTGAGTATTTATTTTTGTTAGCGTTAGTTTGTTTTAAGTTTTTTAGTGGCTCAAGTGGTTGTTTCGATCTAACTCATCGTAGTGAATGTGTTATTGCTTAATGTGGTTATTCTTTATCCAATAGGGAAACTATGGTGTATGAGTGTATGCTTGGGTTAAGGGGAGATATTTTGGGATCGAATGCCTGGTTAGATGTTGTTTTCCTGATTGAAGAACAAAAAGAGGCCACCAAATTTCATGGCATAACATTTACAGCCCCTATTACTAGTAGATTTTATTACAATTGCTTAGTTATATTAGTTATGATGGAGTGGTAGACTAGACCCCGTTCTTTCTTTCCTTTTCTGCGCATTAGAGCACTGTCTCCTGTTTCTGCGTATCTGGTTTTTTAAATCTTTAACAGAGCCAATATGGTGTTTCTGTTTTGTGGTTGGATGCTGAAGTAGAATCTTCTATGTTATGTATTAACCTTTTTCTTATCCTCATAGATAAACTTGCGAGGAAGATGGTCGTGCTTAAAACATATCCATCTGCTACTAATAGAGATGAAGCGAGCAAGGGTTCAGAGTTAGATACCATTGACAATGATTCAGAATCTGAACTGGATTCTGAATCAGATGACGAAGAAAAAGATGACATAAAGCTAACAGAACCGTCAAAGACTGCTATCTACAATAGGGATGGTCTTGTTGATAAGCTTAATGATTTTTGCTGGCCTGAAAATGTTGATTGGATGCACTCACTGACGGTGGTTATTGATCAAGAACAAGAAGTGGATGTAAACGATGACCTTGCACGTGAGGCAGCTTTCTACACACAAGCAGTACAAGGAACCAGAGAAGCCTTAGCAAAGCTCGAAAGTAAAGGGCTCCCATATCTAAGGCCTTTTGATTATTATGCTGAAATGGTTAAAACTGATGCTCATATGGGAAAAGTGAAAGGTAAACTTCTGGTGGAGAAGAAGCAAAGAGAAGAACAAGAGGAGAGAAGGAAATCTAGAGAGGCCAAGAAAATCTCCAAACAGGTTCAGGCTGAAAAAACAAAAGAGCGAGTTAAGGAGAAAAAGGAGAACATAGAGTCTGTTAAGAAATGGAGGAAACAAAGAGAAAAGAGTGGGTATGCAAATGACAAGAATGAAATGAAATTGTCCTTTGAGGCAAGTGGACCTCCTGGAGGAAAACGGAAAGGGCCTCCAGGTGTTGCCCCGGGAGATAGGTCAGGTGGGAAGGCAAAACAGCAGTTTGGTAGTAGAGGCAAAAGAGGCATGGACAAGAACAAGAAGGACCGTGATTTCAAAAATTCTAAGTTTGGGTTTGGGGGCAGGAAAGGTGGGAAGAAGCAGAATACTGCAGAGACAACCAATGACGTTAGAGGGTTCAATAACAAAAATAGTTCTCGTTTTGGTAATAAGAAAAGAAAGGTATCTTAATTTATAGTGTCTTCAGCCTTTTGTTAGAGGTGTTTTTCAGTTGGGCTGGTCTGATCTCTGATCGGTTAAAGTTTTGGAGCCTGTTTGTTTTTGTAATATTACTTGAATCAGTTTATGAAATTTTTGAAACAATTGTTATGTGTTGAAGAACTGATACTCTTTGGAGTTTGTTGACGAGGTTTTGTAAAATTTATCAAAGAACAGGTGACTATCGTTTCAACAAGATTCAGAGCATATACAGTCATTCCCAAGTTCCTGATGATCTTATAGTACCGAGTATATGCGTAAATAGTTTCCACCTTTTGGTGGCTTACAGCCTTGGAGAAATCATCATCTCTGTGCTCCTGGTCTCTGTTTGTGACCGAGTTGAGATGAATGGTGATCAGTTTTGTAATGTGGTGAAAATTTTAGTCCTATAGCTTCACTATTAGTAATATATGGTAATATACTCCAATTGACATGGGATGAAAGATAAAACTCTTAATGTACAAATTATCTTTTATTTTCCACTTTATTACCTCATACCTTGGCTACTGATTTATGAAATGCACTCTCCATTTCTTCTAATGACTCAAATAGAGTAGTTCGGATGTTTTGTGAATCTTTTATAACATCAGAACATCATTTAGTTCGGATTCAACTTATTTCACATCTGGACCCTCCAACAAATCGACTTTGGGTAGGTCCATAAACAAGAAAAAATAGTGGTGTCTATACAATTTTTTTCATGGACCCTCTTATATATGACTTTTTGTTCAATGCTATAAATTTTGGTAAATTTATGAATGTGATAAATTTAGAATTTCCGCAACCATAATTACATTTTCTAGTACTGGGCTAATCGGGCCTTCAATCATCAGACATTGGGCCACAAAAAACCCAACAAATTAACCAAAAACTAATTGAATATTCACCCAAAAAAAAGCTCTTCCTCCTTCTCAAATCATCTCTTTCATTCATATTTTTGGCGATTCCAAATCTCCGCTAATCGCTTCTCTCTCTTATTCCCCCATTTTGCTCTTGATATCGGTATGCTTCTTTCTCTCTCTTCTAGGTTTTTCTTCTTCTCTTCGATCTACTTTCTTATTTTCATTATTTTTATTAGCTTCAAATGATTACTGTTGTTTGTTCTTCTTCTATTTGATCTTCGTTTTGTGCTTTTTTGTTTGTAAATTAATTAATTTCTAGTTTTTGATTCAACACAAAAAATAATTACTGTATTAATTCTATTTGTATTGAATAAATCACCGCAATCGATCCGTCTACTCGCCTTCTTTGCCCTAATTGTCGAGAGATTTCCCCTTTTTGTGAAAATACCTAAAATCATTTTCTTAATTTTTTTATCGTTTAAAGCTACATTTTTTTTTTTTACTAAATTTTTTTTAATTGTTTCAAATGTTATTGCTGTTAAGACGATTGTAGTTGTTGATGTTAGGTGATGGTAGTAATTTGTGCTTGAATTAGGGTATTTGATTTGATTTTGATGCTAGGTATTGGTACTTTGTTAGTAAATTTGCACTTTGGAATAGGGTATTGGATTTTAATCAATGTTATATTTATGCCCTCGAAAATTTTGTTAGTTAAAAGGGTTGAATTTGTTTAAATTGATGAAAATATGTTGTTAATTCTCATTGTTGGAGCTGAATTTTTAAGATTCAGTCGTATGCCCATGTCATGTGACTTGGTTGTTAATGGGTTTTCCTTTTCGATACTATAATTCTCGAAGGGTGGAAGGTCAATTCTTGAATGTAATTATAGAAGTTGATATTGAGATAGGTTGATGCATATGTATGGTTCCGTAGTGGTGAATGGAAAAACGTAATATATTAGAAGTATTGGGATAGTCATATTACATCTTATATAACCTATCAAGGTTTTCGTTAGCGTTGCATGGGTGAAAGCTTTTCAGGGGATCAAATGGTTGTCTCAGTCAAATTGCGATGGTATATATGGTTGTGGAAGAAATAGCCTAGTATGTTTAGAAATGTTTGAATAGATTGTTTGATTGGATGCTGGTATGAAAGAATAAAGGATAAGCTTTTGTTTCGTGTCCTAATATTTTGCTTTTCCGAACTCCATTTTGCTGCCTATTTGTTTGTTAAGTTTCTAATCTAGAATCTAGATTGCCCCAAATGGCAAGTCTAAGCTGAAACCTTATTAATGTTGGTCTTTTATATATTGTCGCATTCATAAGTTGGATGTGGTAAGGGTGTTTATGCGCTGTTGAATATGTGGGCATACAAGAATGTTTAAAAGAAAGAATGAGGTTATTAGGTTGAAGGTAAGGTCTACCTTTATTGAGAATAAGATGTAAAGAGTTACCTTAGATGGTTTGGTCATATAAGATCTTAGGATGAAGACTGGGCTAGACAATGTCAAATTTAAGGTGAGAGGTGGCCTAAGACCAAAGCAGTTTTGGATGAGGGTGGTTGGGGATATGAGGCTATTGGGGCATGGGAAATATGTCACAAACTTACTTTGGGAGTAAGACTTTATTGGTGTTGTTGTTTCAAATTTGAAGAATTGAAGTTTGTGATTACATTTGCAGTTGATTTTAGGTGCTGGTAGTAATTTGCCATGACTAGGATATTGGATTCTAATCAAAGCTATATTGTAACTCACTTCCTAAGATTTGTTAATATGCCATTGATGTGGCTGCTAAATTACTAATTGAGTAATTGCATTGGTCTCATATGATGATAGGTGATGGATCAATTGGATTGTCTTAATTTTTGTGTATTGGTGTTCTGAAACAAACACCATTGCTTTTAGTTGATGGTTTGCGATTTACATTCACTTATTTTATTATTTAAGTATGTTGTGGATACTTTTACATTAGTAGAGGTAACTGATTACAACCTTACTGTTGTTTTAAGTCAAAAATGTAAGTTGAGGCTGATGACTTTAAAAAAAAACATTGCATTAGCCATCATCCAATTGCCATTGGCCATAGTGGTTGGATCACATGTACTGCGAAATTGTCTTTGTTTGGCTCATAGGCTGTAACTTGTAAATGGTTTGTTGTTACCTGTTTAGGAAGCTCATTAGATTTGTTTGTTTGCTTAATCCCTTTGTTTCTAAAGGGAGTTATACAAGTCTAAGGAATAAATTAAGTTAAGTAACATAAGTTATGGTTTAAGCTCATGGTAGTGCTGCGGTGGATAATTGAAAAGGCTATGTATTTACTATGTAGGCTAAAATTTATGCTTTGGGTGCTATCTTTTGATGGGATGATTCTATATATCCAATTTGACAAATTGTTTGTAAACATGTGCTGGGTGAAACCTGAAAATGTCCAGGGGCATATGTTTTCCTATGGGTTTTGTGTATATATGATTGTTTGATACCGAGTCATTATTCCTCGTGTGAAGAAGAGTATCTTTGTGGCATAATGAAGCTTGAAATAGTTTTTTTTCCCTCCTCTTCTTCCCTCTTGTAGTGCGTCTTCTTAATCAAATCTTTGTTTGTTCGACAGTTGTAAAATATGGCTGGCTCAAAGGTTGCTCATGTTGCCTTGAAAGGCCCAAGTGTTGTGAAGGAGATCTTTATTGGATTTGGACTTGGTTTGGCTGCTGGAGCTTTGTGGAAGATGCATCACTGGAATGAGCAGAGGAAAGTGAGATCGTTCTATGACATGCTTGAGAAAGGCCAGATCAGTGTGGTTGTAGATGAATAGACCGTTATTGAATCATAATATTTTGTTGAAGTTGGTTTCAATGAACAGCTTACAGTTCTTTGGTCATTTCTGCTGCTCACTGTAGAGGGAAGCAGTGCATAAACTCATTTATGAGTAATAATTTTTTGATACTGGAACTTAATCATGTATCGATGTTGATTTTGTGATTGGATTGTGTTTTCTCCACTAGGTCTGCAGTGTAAACTTAAATTGTTTGTCTTTGTTGAATGCATACGAGGACATGATAATTATACCTTTCCTATTGTTTACTTCTCCAATTTTAACAAAGTAAATTTCATAATACTTTGAGAGTTTGGTTTGGCTTGCAAATAAGGAGTTTACAAGCTAATTTCCCATATCCAAATCTCCAATCCTATGCTAAATTTTTTGAGCTAGTTTGCCTTTTGATAGTTAATATTTGTTAGAAACATATTATGTTTATATGGTGACATTTTTGTAATTTTTAAAGTAGTGTAAGGGTGATAATTTTAGGGATATATAACAAATATCTGAAACTTGTAGAATAAAAAGACGAAAATACCCCTAATATTTTTTTAGTGATGTTTCCAACAAATATTAACCAACAATTCCCCATTTAAATCGGTTTCATTAGGTTAAGTATACTAGCTTTGCATAGCAAAGTAATGCACTAATGCACCAATTTACTTTGATGGTTTTTGAGATTCATTTCATGTTCGATTGGTTTTTGAGATTCATTTCAAAACAAACTTTTTAGAAAAATTTTTTTGCCCACTCAAACCTTTTAAAATTTTTGTTGCCAGGTCAAATCTTAATACAAAATTTTTTTGCAAGTTAAATTCTTAAAGGGATTTTTCCGGCATTGACCAGAATATTCCGAGTTTGACCTCTTTTAGCACATTGATTTTTCCTCCAAATCTTTCTAATCTTCTTCAATAAATAAAATTAGACTTCCTAAACCCTAAAAATTTCCACTTTATTAGTAATTCTTCATCAATTAATCATTCAAAACCCCTGATCTACTTCCTTGCAACAATCACTTCTTTCTTGTCTCTCTTTTTGTTCAATTCTTCCGAAAATTTGAACAATGGACATTTCACACAAACACAACACCCACAAATCAATGCTAGAAAATTTTGGAAATCAATGAAGATCGATGACAATGGAAATAACCAAAATAAATGGATTGATGGCATGGTCTTCAACTGATGTTCCTCAATATGGATGGAAATTAACGGAAATAACCCATATCATTTGGAGTTGTGGCTGATTTTTTTTATTGCAAATGTCATAATAGAAAGAATCGCCAAAGAGGAAGAAGGAGAGTTAGAGGGAAAATTACATTTAAAAATTTGTAAAAGAAATTCTACCATTGAAGATAATCATTTTTTTTTTTTTTNAAGGAGATCTTTATTGGATTTGGACTTGGTTTGGCTGCTGGAGCTTTGTGGAAGATGCATCACTGGAATGAGCAGAGGAAAGTGAGATCGTTCTATGACATGCTTGAGAAAGGCCAGATCAGTGTGGTTGTAGATGAATAGACCGTTATTGAATCATAATATTTTGTTGAAGTTGGTTTCAATGAACAGCTTACAGTTCTTTGGTCATTTCTGCTGCTCACTGTAGAGGGAAGCAGTGCATAAACTCATTTATGAGTAATAATTTTTTGATACTGGAACTTAATCATGTATCGATGTTGATTTTGTGATTGGATTGTGTTTTCTCCACTAGGTCTGCAGTGTAAACTTAAATTGTTTGTCTTTGTTGAATGCATACGAGGACATGATAATTATACCTTTCCTATTGTTTACTTCTCCAATTTTAACAAAGTAAATTTCATAATACTTTGAGAGTTTGGTTTGGCTTGCAAATAAGGAGTTTACAAGCTAATTTCCCATATCCAAATCTCCAATCCTATGCTAAATTTTTTGAGCTAGTTTGCCTTTTGATAGTTAATATTTGTTAGAAACATATTATGTTTATATGGTGACATTTTTGTAATTTTTAAAGTAGTGTAAGGGTGATAATTTTAGGGATATATAACAAATATCTGAAACTTGTAGAATAAAAAGACGAAAATACCCCTAATATTTTTTTAGTGATGTTTCCAACAAATATTAACCAACAATTCCCCATTTAAATCGGTTTCATTAGGTTAAGTATACTAGCTTTGCATAGCAAAGTAATGCACTAATGCACCAATTTACTTTGATGGTTTTTGAGATTCATTTCATGTTCGATTGGTTTTTGAGATTCATTTCAAAACAAACTTTTTAGAAAAATTTTTTTGCCCACTCAAACCTTTTAAAATTTTTGTTGCCAGGTCAAATCTTAATACAAAATTTTTTTGCAAGTTAAATTCTTAAAGGGATTTTTCCGGCATTGACCAGAATATTCCGAGTTTGACCTCTTTTAGCACATTGATTTTTCCTCCAAATCTTTCTAATCTTCTTCAATAAATAAAATTAGACTTCCTAAACCCTAAAAATTTCCACTTTATTAGTAATTCTTCATCAATTAATCATTCAAAACCCCTGATCTACTTCCTTGCAACAATCACTTCTTTCTTGTCTCTCTTTTTGTTCAATTCTTCCGAAAATTTGAACAATGGACATTTCACACAAACACAACACCCACAAATCAATGCTAGAAAATTTTGGAAATCAATGAAGATCGATGACAATGGAAATAACCAAAATAAATGGATTGATGGCATGGTCTTCAACTGATGTTCCTCAATATGGATGGAAATTAACGGAAATAACCCATATCATTTGGAGTTGTGGCTGATTTTTTTTATTGCAAATGTCATAATAGAAAGAATCGCCAAAGAGGAAGAAGGAGAGTTAGAGGGAAAATTACATTTAAAAATTTGTAAAAGAAATTCTACCATTGAAGATAATCATTTTTTTTTTTTTTTGCAAGGGTTAGATACTTAGGTTAGAGAGAGAAGAGTTTTTGTTTGAGTATGAAATGAGCAATTTAAGCATTAGGTTGAGCATTGGTTTGAAAGAGAGAAAATTAAGAGTGAAAATTAGCAAAAAAAAAAAAAATAAACATTAGCAAACGCTCATTCAATATAATCAATGTCGGATTGTTGCAGTCAATGCCGAAAAATCTCCCAAAGGTTGTAACTGGCAAAAAATATTTACATTAAGGTCTTGTCCGACAACAAAATTTTTAAAAGGTTTGAATTGGCAAACAAAATTTTTTAAAATGTTTCTTTTGCTAATTTTCCCTTTACCAAAATGCCATGTGATTTGAGTTAATGGTTCTTTTCGAATAATATCTAGTAAATTATTGTAATATGTATAAATAGGAAATTACATGACTAAGTAGAGAACTTTACCGCCACACCACCCCTTGAGGTGAATATGAAAAGACGATATTACCCCTAAACTTCTAACATGTTATCTAAAAATGTCATTATAATATGCAAAATTACATATCACATTAATTTACTGATCAGCTTTCTTTCTTTTCGATGTTGACTTCGATTACGAGGCATTGACCAATAGGCCACACACCACCTCAACTCTCAGGCCTCAGCTTCACCCATTCCCTTCTCTTTTTCCCCTTCGTAGTCTCAACAGTCATAATGTTTAACCGTTCATTCCCACCATCTCTTCCATTTAACTGTAATCCAAATTCCCTAAATTTCTACGACTGATTCACAACTTAACAACCCCCAAAAAACCCCAAATTGCAACCTCACCTTCAACAATTCAATCATTCATTCATACGAAAAAGCAATTGGTGTTTCTTCTTCATCGAAGCATGCGATAAATTTTTACTGAAAGCTACGCTAATTTCTCCATTGTAGCAGCTTCTTCGTCTTCTTCACTGCAACAGTTTCTGAGGTAATTCCTTTTCTTTTTTCTTCTATTTCTATCATCGATTTTCAATCTCACAATCTAGGGTTTTGTTTCACAATTAGGGTTCTTCTAGGGTCGATTATTGAACAAATTCCTTGAAATTATGACTCAAGTTATTGAAGATTATTTTATTTTGATTAATCGACATTTATGATATGATATGAACATTTGAAATTGAAATCCTGAACTTCTGGAGTTTCTTTAATTATGCAATCAAAATTCTATCTTTTAGTAATTGAAAGTTTTTAAATACACTCTTATGAATTTATCTCAGTTATCTCAACAATGAACAGTTGTTTTGAGGGAAGTAAGTAAAGGTAAACCCTAGCTTTGTCAATTTCTTGATTATTTAGTATAGCCAATTTAGGCTTTGGAGGAGCAACTTATGTAAACTTGAGTTTGATTTTTTTGAGGAAACCTATAGCATTATAATGTTTCACGTATGAGCTTCAATTTCCGCGGTGTATATCGGGAGATTAGTTGGTCATTCTTTAAGCACTTGAAGGTTTTGAATTAGGGAGAAAGTATCGTGCGCGAAACTATGTACTATTTGGCCTGATTTTGATGCTGAGGTTAGTAGACAAGGGAATATATTAATTGCATTTAATATGTCATAAGAATGTGAAGGACACTAGAATCAGAAGGTTGTTGGTTTGGAAAAGGTTAGTTGTCACTTGTTGATAATGTCTCAAGAATGAACTTTGCTTTCCATCATAACTCAGGAGTTTAGTTGATCATTTTCCTTTTAGCACTTAGAAAATTTTGGACCGGGGAGAGATCATTGCCGTGTGTGGAAAATATGTACTATTTGGCTTGATTTTGATGTTGGGTTTGGTAGATAAGGGAATACATTAATTGCGTTTGATGTCATGTGAATGCGGATCACTGAAGAGGTTTTTGTTTTGGAGAAGGTTAGCCGTCATATTACAGATGTCATTTCTATGGTGTTGAAAAGTATGTATGAGAATAAGGTTTTGAACTTGGAAATTATTAATGAGAAGCCTATGTTTGAGATTTCGCTTTCCAAAACCACCTAGTGAGCATTAGCAACTTAAAATTTGTTGTGAATCTTCAGGTGCATCATGAAGGGTTGTTGATGTTGGCACTTGGCTACTAATATGAAGGAGACAATGGAAATGTCATTGTGTTGCTTTTTTCTTTTTTTTATTTGTTTAGAGACAAATAGGTGATAAGTTGTCTAGGTCTAGCTGGGTAGGAACCAAATTACTCAAATTTTGTATCACTTTTTGAATTCACAAATTTTATAGCCGTCACATTGTGGATATGTTTTACTCTAACTAAACATTAGGCAGCTCATGGCTTCCTGCTACTGTTTGCTTGACTGAATAATGCTTAGGAAGAGGGAACAGGGCTTCTAGTTATTGTTTGCATGACTGAATAAATTATGATGATTAAGCAAATTAATAGTGTCATCACTTGCATGTAGTTATGTGGAATAAGAAAATTTCAACTCTGAAAATTATAGTAGAGAGTCCTGAATATCTACCTAAAAAGTTCGCCATTTCCTAAATACTTAATAAATGATTGAGATCGTTCATGTTTTTTAACAGTGTGAACCATGCAACCAACTCTAGCTAGTGGTTAGGCAATTCTAGTTTTCTGACTTCCATACAATCGAAACCTCTTCTTTGATAACGGATCTCAGTGCTCATTGGGTAGTGTGCAGGTTTGGAGAGTCATGGCGGATGGAGAGGAAGACTTGCCCAGGGATGCAAAGATTGTGAAGTCATTGTTAAAATCTATGGGTGTTGAGGAGCATGAGCCTCGTGTTGTGCACCAGTTTTTGGAGCTGTGGTATAGATATGTTGTTGATGTCTTGACTGATGCACAAGTTTACTCCGAACATGCGGGAAAAGCCACAATTGACTGCGATGATATTAAGCTTGCGATTCAATCTAAAGTGAATTTTAGCTTCTCACAACCTCCACCTCGGGAGGTAATTTTTCTCTCATGCCCCTTTTATTTTAAACGATGGATACACATGCATTTCCTGAATGTGAAAAGTGCATCCCTTTTCTAAAGAGTTTGATAATTAGCCTCTGGGATCCCACTTAACAGTTACAATGATTAGTAAAGCTGTAAATTTTTGGTGAAGTGGAATTTGCAGTAGAGAATCACTAGAACTGCATACGATTTGACTATTTATTTTTGCTAATGCTTTTATTTGAGGTATTCGTAAAAAGTTTCACATTCCCACATTTTCTACCGTAAATTTGTTACCCAAAAGTGGTGCAATTCTCTCTTTTTTCATTTGGTGCTTGAGGCTCATCTGTTAAGCAATACTATGCGACATCTAAAAATTCTGGACCAGGTGTTACTGGAGCTGGCTAGAAACAGGAATAAAATCCCTCTACCAAAGAATGTTGGCGGCTCTGGAGTTCCACTTCCACCTGAAGAAGATACACTGATTAGCCCGAATTATCAGCTGGTGATACCAAAGAGACAGGACCCTCAGGCGTTAGAGGAAACTGAAGATGAAGATACTGCTGCTCCTAGCTCATCGCAAGAGCCCAAAACTGATGTGCCACAGAATACACCACAGAGGGTTTCCTTTCCTTTAGGAGCTAAGCGTCCCAGAAACATCTAATTGTTACAGATTGAACACAAGATTCTTTGACTACTCTTCCCCTTTTCGGGGTTCATCGTCTCAGGTGAGATCTCTTAAACTGATGCACATGGAATTCTGGCAATTTGAATAGCTTGAAAATTCCTGAAGAATGTGGAAGCTCCTTATACGTAGGTGGACTCCTGCTTATTTACAGACCCAAAATTGCATGTAACTTGCCAAATAACACTACAGCGAATGTCAGAGTAATTTGTATGAGTCTTATTATTACAAGTTTCATCATGCTATCCTTTTATTTAATAGATTTTTTTGTGGTTTATTATACCTATCAGAATGCACCTCATTTTGTATTGTTTTTCTCCATGGGTTCATTATAAAAAAAATCTTCCTAACTACTACATCAATAATGTAGGATATTTAATTTAGGGAAATATTTTGAGATAATTATCTACTCACAACTATAGAAACCAGCAATCACATTCAATCACATCATTGTATTATAACGTATATTTATCTATTTAGAAATTGTACAAGAAAAAACGATCATTTTTTTTCCGAGTTGTACTATTATTGTAAGATTATTTTTGTTTGAATTGACATGCTAACATCGGTGCATTATACGCCACATATAGATTGGTCATTGGTGGTGACAGTTGATATGTATGTGCAATTATCAAAAAATTTAGTGTCCTTTCTCCTTTCCATTGAAATCTTCCATTCTGGTAAGCTCTATTCCATATGAAGTTTTTCACATTTTTACTTGCAGTAATTTCTTATTTGGTACATAGTCTTTCCCTTTGGATTGACACATGCAAATATCTGAGACCAAGGCTGTGAGCTAATGGTCTCAAGTCATACAACATTACAATATGCAACATAAGTTAGCTTATTATATAAATGGTCGAAATATCATCTGAAAGCATCATTTTAAAAGTATGGTATGGCTATCTGCTTTGCTTATCCATCCTGGTATCTAGTGCTTGTTAACTATGACACAAGAAATAGTGCGAGGCTTTAGTCCTTTTTGTTTGGATAGAAAGAGAGAGAAGGAAGAAATAGAAGAAAGTACAAATCAGAGGTGATCATAGGTCTGGTCGCGGCAAATGGCTTAAAATACGGTCCATTGGCCAAGCTAGGTTTATTTTTAGGCCCGTATTTCTTGAACAAAACCCGAAAATTTTAGCAAGAGCTTGGTCTAAAAAGTAAGTAAAAAGCTTAAATTTAATTGACCAAAACCTGCATAAAAAAAACATGAAAATTTTGGTTAGTTTGTCCTAAATTCTAGCCGAACAAAGCATGCCCAAAACTCGTGAAACTTTAGGTTAGATTGGGCTCATGAAAGTTTGAACAACTTTTGCACAAATCCTTTCATTTGGATACATGATTAGGGGAGGAAAGAAAGGAGGAGGAATTTATTTTCTTTTTTCCTTTAATAAACAGTACCTCGGGCCTTTCTTGCCCTCTCTCTCCCCTACTTCGTATCTCTCTTCTTTTCTCTCTTATGCTGCTATCCAAATATAGAGTAAGTTCTCTCTATGTTAGCATCATATGATGAACATAAATTAGAAAACACGATTGATTTTATGTTTGTACAATTTTTAAGGAAGACAATTCCTTTGCTTTCTTTTGACTCATGGAGTATGGAGTATTATGAGGAAAACAAGAGAACACTATACGTCTTCCAAATGTTTATCCCTATTGTGAAAGTGTGAAACCTAATGCCATAGTGAATAAGTCAACAACATGCATGCTAGTGTGAATGTGAGTAGTCGAGATAACTCTAGTATTAATAATTCCTGGACAAAATCACAATCGATCTCGCTATGTTTGGTGCGTTTATAAAACACTAGATCGCGTACAATTCATTATAATTAAGTTTATAACCCATAGGCGAGTGTATGGTATATATTTGTAGCTCTGATTATGGGATTACATAAGAAGACAACATGTAAAAATATATATATAGAGAGAGAAATAGAAAAATATTGAATAGAAAAAAAATGGAGAATACTAAACATCGTTCAAAAAATTAATATATTTATACTTGAATTTTCTATTTTACTCTTCTATTATAAACACCAATTCCACCATTACCACCACCATGCCACCACCCCCACCCTATCGCCCTACCTCTACTCACGTACTGCACCTCCTACCCACTACTCGCCCACCACATCCCACCACCACCATCACCATTAATATTTTTTTAAATTAAAGATGTGTCTGGATTAGGCACATGTTGAACGAAACCTGCGCAACATGCGCCTAATCCTGGTGCAGGCTTCATTGAACATGCGCTTGATCAAGGCGCATGTATTATTTCATCTGTTTTTTTTCCCCGGGGGGAGGGGGGTGGTTTTGTGGTGGCTGAGTGGTGGTTAGGTGGTTGTGTTTTGGTAAGATGGTTGGGTGGTGGCACGGTGGTGGTTAGTAATTAGTAGTGGTTTGTGAGATAAGGGCAAAAATGAAAAAAAAAAAACTTATATTTTAGAAGATGGTAAGGATTTTCTAGACGCGAATACCGTTTCTGTAGAAAAAAATATACCCAAACCCAAATTAATCTTAATTTTGCATCATGTGAATAAAATAACCATCAATTTTCTCATGCAAGTAAAAAGATCGGTGACTCAAAGTTGGACCAAAAGGGTTGCTCAACTGAAGGCTGCCTCTAGCTAGTCCCCCACCTCCCATCATTTTTGTTTATAAAGATGAGGAAAAGAAAGCATGTAATAACTAACTAGGGTTTCTATTCTGCTCACCCTATTTCCACTTATTTCAAGAATATTTACTAAGTGTGATAAGGTTTATTAATGGAAGGACCAATACATTATGCATTTATGTACATAAACCCAATTCATGTATACCAAAAGTTCAAAGAGGTTCTAATAAATGAAGTTGAAGCAAAGATCATTACAATAAACCACAGTTTAGAAAATCAACCTATTTGATCTAATAGAGCGATTTTTGAGTTGCGATACTTATATCTTACCGTATTTGAAATTTCATTAAAGGCAAGCAGTATACTAATACATTAGTTTACCACTTTGACATTTTTTAATTTAGGGAAATTCCTAGTTCCCACTATGAGAAACTAAAGCTTGTGTTTTTTTTTTTTTTTTTAAATTATATCATGTTAAAAGTAAATTTGCTATAGACTTCTAGTATTATATAATGTAACTCTGTTGTAATATGATATAATTATAAAATAAGCCTATGATCTCATAGCGAGAAACTAAGAATCCCTCTATTGTTTAATTTACCTCTTGCCAAACCAAAAGAACGTATAAATAGAAGCATCAGAACCATATCTACTGTAAGTAGAATATAATCCAAAAGAGATGATCTCACATATATATGATACCTCTCAAACATTAACAAGTTGCATCTCATCACCTCTTTTCTGTCTACCATTGAAAGGACTCCAAATCTTAAGAGTATATGCCTTTGTTTGAATTTATCTTTCTCTTTTTTCTTGTTGTCTTACCCAAAAAGAACCACATAAATGGTTTCCTACTTTCCTGTTATGGATATCATTGTCAATATATTTATCATGTATATTTGAACATCTTCTCATTTCCATAATGTTAATTGACAACTTATGTATTGTTTTATACTTCACTAGAATTTTTTTGTTCGTCTTTAATTTTCTTGATAAGATAGTGAATGTCAAACCGAATCCTGTACTAACAAAATTTAGCCGACTTTATTAATCATTAATGAGATATAGTCTTATACAAAAAAGAATTTATAAACAAACTAAAAACTACTAAGTACTTTTGTTAATATCAATTCTCATTTTAATTAAACAATATTGTCATCGTACCACATATTAATTAAGCAAAATGAAATGGCTATGAACACTTCGGACTTGGGCAATATATTCTCATGTGATGCAATAGTCGTCTTAGATCATAATTACAATCTTTGTAGTCCACACATCACATATTCATTATTTTTCATATTATTTATATTGAAAAAGACTTGAGATATAAAATAAAATACTATTAATTAATTCTAGAAAAATATCTTTGACGAAAATTATTTCACCTTAGCTTCAATTCTATGTTGTGTCTTAGCTTCTTCAATTCGATTAATTTGCTCGTTAATTAATGGTCACATCATCCATCACAATTATTGAGAATTGGATTCAACATCTTATGGGACCAACACACACCCCCTCCCAACAAATAAAATTTTATTAAATAAAATATTTTAAAATGAATACACCAATAAGGCAATAATAATACAAGTAAACCCTCAAGAATCAAGCTCCTCCGTTTTTAATTAGTTGCAATATTTAAATTTTTTATATCTGACAAAAAATTTCTAAATGTTGCAACTAATAAAAAACGGAGGTAATAGATAGATCAAATGCAATTGAAATCCATTTGATTTTGATAATTAAATATGCCAAGTAATTGAATTTATCCTTTTTTTTTCTTTTCTTTAGTAAATTTAATAAACTTTGAACAAGACAGTTTTTACTATGTTCAGGAAATGAAATAAGTTGCCAAGGAAGCTAAGTGAATCACTTGTCCCTAGGAGCAAGTTTATAAGACAATGATGGCGCAATCAACACCCACCATTACCCGTTAGTTGTATACAACTTTAATTTAACTCTAGATGATCACAAAATGTGACGTCTTGTCGATTTTATGAAAATTTATTGAAAACTCGGACCCATTTAAATTTTTTGTTGGAACCGTTAAAAGAGTATGGATCTAATTAAAACCTAATTCAAACTAACTCATACAAATGTAAGTATGAGTGACAAAACTAACACTCTAGGGTTGAGCCACATAAACTATGTGTAGGACATGCAAATTAAATTAAACAACTAATAATTGAAGTGAAGATATATACTACCTCCGTAATCTTTTACTTGCAACAAAGAAATATTTTATATCTCACAAATAATATCCCTTTGTTGCAAGTAAAAGATCAGAGGTAGTAGTATATGAAGTAAGAGAGAAAGAAAAGAAAAGAAAATTAAAAAGAGGGTATCAATGATATTACTGAGGTGGTGAAAAAGAAAGTACAACAACTAATAATTGTCGAAAAATGAACAAAGGAAGATCAAATCAGAGGAAACACATGATCACATCGAAGATATTAGACATTTAGACCAACAAACGAAAAACAAAAGAAATTAAAAATGGTAAGAAGAGTAGCTTAGCTTATTAGCTTGATCAATATAATGTAGCTACTAGCTAGTTACATACATATATATAATATATAGTGTAATCATGTAATGTGTTACACCTTAAATTATATTTGTATATATATATATATAGCTTAGCTTATTGATGACCACTAGAGGCTAACTCTCCAATGATATTTCCATGGTTTAAAGGGTTGAAAGGTTGAATTTCCAAACACTTGCAACTTTGCATCCTTAATGATGATGAGAAGTTATGAGTATGGTTTTGCTCCCATTCTTTTGAATATATAGGGGAAGTTCGATCAACGGTTTTCCTTGCTAGGATGACCGAGTTGACGACCTCATCCGTTGGATGATAGACGGATTTGACCTCAAACCCACATAGGTCTTCCGGGTCAACAACCGGGTACAAGAAGGCCCGGGCACCATGGGCGCTACGAACCATTAGGGTTGACCCGGGAGCCATGTTTTTGGCTAAGTGATGTATGAATTTAACCTTCTCTTCTTTGTTCATACCAACAAGGGCAGCTAGAAACACGACGTCATACTCTTCAAGCTCCTCTTTTCCCACACTCATAACATCTTTAGTGTGAAATTTCATCCGGGCCGAGAGGTCCGGGTCGGGCTCAACTAAACGGGCCGCCATCTCGTTGGCAGACAAGTCGATGTCGTAGTTGTCGAACCGAGTGTTGGGGAGGTGGTTGAGGGCCAACACGAGGGAAGTAAGGGGAAGGGGTCCGGAACCCACAAAGGCAATACGTTTGGGAACATGAGTAGAGTTTTGGGTTAGAATATCATACTCCAGTAAGCTAAGCTTAAGGTAGTTTGATAAATAAGGGAATATATCAAGGTTATGTAAGGGGTAATCAAAAGACCCTAATATAGTAGAGTAATGTTTTTCAAGAAGTCCCTCAGCCTCACCACAAAGTCTAATTAAATTGGACCTCATTTCTTGAATTTGATGGCATAATTTAGTGACATCAATAGGATTTGGAGGGATGCATGTTACAACTAATTTTGTGAACAAAGTGTTGACTTCTTCTGAGGGTTTCAGACTTTCAAGGCTTGTGATTTTCTCATACAATTCACTAATTTCGCTTACTAATGGCTCTTCTTGGCACACCATTATGTCGACACTATGAGCTTATTGTTTTTTTTTTTTTTTTTTTTTTTTTTTTATAATTAGTGACATCAATAGGATTTGGAGGGATGCATGTTACAACTAATTTTGTGAAAAGTGTTGACTTCTTCTGGGGTTTCAGACTTTCAAGGCTTGTGATTTTCATAACAATTCACTAATTTCGCTTACTAAATGGCTTTTTTGGCACACCATTATGTCGACACATTAGCTTATTG
>PYUH01003976.1:3563459-3591447 GCA_016808085.1 Suaeda aralocaspica
CAAAAAAAAAAAAAAAAAGTAAAAAATGGAGACCGTTTGCTTGAATATATTCTTTCATGAGTCCATGACTATAGCCTATTGTTCGTCCATCCATTTTGCTACTTTTTTATTCCTTTTCTTTTTCTTTGTCATGTCCACTATTGCATAGTATATCTCGAATCTTGCGTTTTGGTTCATTCGGAAAACTTAGGTTTAATTAATCGGGTATTATTTGGTTCTCACTCATAATAAATATTTCAGAGTGTGAGGAAAATATATTTCAAGTGGTTAAAGTTTTCTTCTCAATTTCATTTTAAGAGATCTTGAAATCGATTCTCATTTCGACCTTGTACTCCCTAGCAACACCCAAAAAAAAAAAAATTCAGAATTAACTACTCACATCGCAATTTAACCCTACTACCAAGATACTTCCAGCCAATAGTGCTCAAAACACCCACATGTATATAGTGAGGTTCGACATAATACTATCAACCCGTCTATTAGGCCTTTGATGGCTGAACACTTGGCCTTGATCATTATTTCAAGGTCTTTGTATCAATCCTACTAGAATAGAACCCTTTTTTTTTGAAGGTGGAAATTTTTATATCTCAATGAGTATGACTAGCAAAATACTAAGGCACGTATATATATAATCATCTATCTTTATATATACCAAGTATTTCCTTTTTAAATTCCCTCTCAAGTTATGTGGCATCATGCATACTTCTTAATAAAATAATAAATTCTCTCAATTGATGAAAGTCAATATAATAGAATTCTAAATAAAATTTGAATCAAATAGTGATTGTTAAGTTTGAGCTACGCTTGATATGAAAAGAATAAGTGATGCCATTATTCGATATATCTCATACATAATTACATATATGCATGTTAGATTTTGATAGATACTTGTAGTATTTTTCTTTCTAAATATTTTTTCGTGGCTTGTTTTACTTCTTTCATCTTACTCAACTATATATGTATGTACATCTACAACCACAAAAGAATGATGTTGTTTTCATAATGTGAGAAGTGCGTGTGTCTTCCACTCTTATTAGATGATAAAAAGTCGTCTAATTCTTGATTCTTATCAGAATTTATATATATCGACCTTTGTCTCTTTGATACTATGTCATTTTTCATTCAAATTTTATACAACACGACAAATTACAAATATCTTTAATCATGATGGCGAGTCAAAATCACAAATATGAGACATAGAATTCATTCTTTGGAGTGTTAATGTTAGTTGATGCAATGTTATATATATATATATATCAACTTATCAAGCTTGTAGCCAAGTACGTATACTATATAGAGATCACAATAATAAAGTCCCTTGCTTTGATGTAAGCAAAAAATCTTTCTTTCTTCTACCATTTCACCCCCCCCCCCCCAAAAAAAAAAAAAAAAAAAAAAACTTGTCTAGATTCATAATGAGTTATACACGAATCTAAAGTAAAATTGTAGCATATTCTCAATGACCACACTCCAAATTTATATTAGGAAATGGGAACATACTAGGTCAACAAACTTTTATTTCTAGCCTAGTAAGAGTTGTTAATATATGTACCTAAGAAGAATATATTTTTCCATTTCTTCTCCGATTTCAATTTCTTATATGTATAGTTAAAACGTTAAATCCAAATTATAACGAATTTCTTCTTTATGTATAACATCCTCAATGGAGTTGCAACCCTTTCTAGGGTTACCTAGTACATATCCTAGTATCCTACATTCCTACTACAAGATGTGGAAAAGGTGGAGGAGTTGCATGCTTGGCCCATATTTTTTTTTTGGTGAGTGTGTGAGAGGGAGCTATAATGGCAAGTACGTGGTGAAAATCGATCCCAATATCTCTTATCGAAAAGAAAATTCTGAATAACTGAGCTCCTATGTTCTCATGAATTAGTATTTATTTAAAACTTAGATAAGAAAAAGAAATATGTCGTCAAATCATGTACAAAATACATAGTAATTAATTTGTGAGTAGTGTCAATATTAATTCTTTTCACTATAAGTTTCCATCGATCATTCCCTTATGGGATTAGTGGGACATGATATATGTGCATTAACTTGACAAAAAACCTTTTTGAGATGTTATCAATTAAAGCAAATAGTTGCATGCTTTGATTCTTGCATAGTTGCATCTCTATAATTGTATAAGGTTAAGGCTATAAATTATGATGGTGACACAACTGTTGTCTAAATTTTGGTGGTTTAGAAACAATTTATGATTGTCAATTTGCTATTTTGCAAACTATAGCTAGCTAGACAAATGATGCAATCGTGCTGTTTAGAAAAGATAAAAGGAGTGACATGAATGATTGGGTGAAAAATTGCAAGTCGACAATTTGATCACTTTCTGGTGTGACTGCTACTACTCGACAATGCCCCCATTGATTTTGACAATTTATCTTCAATTGGATTTTAGGCTTTGTTTGTTAACTTAAATAAAAATCTAAATTAAGTTAGAAATGTGGGTACTTGAGCTACATTAAAGGGCGTTTTGTAATAGACATCTCTGGAGTCTGGACAACTCTCACAAAATACTCGTTCTTATTGAAGTTTATTTCAGCTCCGTGACCTTTAAGTTTGTATTTAAATTTATTTCAGAACGTTTCAATTCATTTAGCTCAAATAAGTTCGAAAAAAAACTGGTCTAATAAGAGTGAAATCTCAATGAATGTAGTAGAATTACTTCAAGAACACGTGAAAGCGGCATAATTAATGGTACAGGTATTTACATTCAAGGTGTATTCTGTTTTCTATCTATCTATATATTTTTTTGTTAACAACAATTCAAGCAACAAAAATCATACTATATACTCCGTATTTCGTGTTACAATAATTTTAATGTTGTAGATCTCTATATAATCTAATACTTCCTACATCACCCCAATCCCAAAAGCCAGAAAAGGTACTGCAAATCCTACAGTTCTTCAGATTCATACACTGCTTGAGATTCTTCATATAATTCGCCTACCTCACTTTGAGACTGATCAAACTGAAGCAAGTAGTTGACACCATTCACTACGTCGTAGACCATTAATCCTATTCTTCCTCCAACCCAGCTCCCCAAATGGCTTCCCATGAGGTAACCAACCCTTCCAAGCCTCTGCTCCCCCAGAAATCCTACGGTGTAGGTCCCAGCCAAGGTACCGCTTCCTCTAAGAAAGCCTTCAGTCATTGAACCTCCAAAATAAATAGCTTCAAAGAAGTCCCATCCACTAGATACGATTGGCCCAGTAATACGTCTAGCTTGTCGGGATGCTAGTTTTGCAGCCCTCTTTCCTTCTTTATTGGCCTTTTTGGCTGCATCTTTAGCAGGCAGACCCTGTGACATTGCTTCATTTAGTGTATTCTCCATAGCGCGGGTCCTAGCTAGCTCGACATGAGCAGATCGGAAGCTGTTAACATAGAGCTTTACACCTTCCTTAACTGAGCAAGCTAATGTACCTGTGCCCATATCGAGGCAGTTAAGGAAAGTAAATTGTCCACTCTTGGATGCCGCTTCTTCTCCCACCAGCTGCCTGCTTTTTTCAGCTGCAGAGTGCAAGAATAATCAAGTTTCCATTAACAGCAGGAATGATACACAGTCCATATACACACATACATATATTAACAAATAAATACGCAGTCTGACACTACAGGCAACCATATCATCATCACTTCCAATTACAACCAAGGCAAGTAACATGACTTGAGAGCATGAGGCAGGTCATATCTGATAGGTCTTTGATAATCAATTCAAATACCTAAGACTGATTTCTCTTACTATAAGCAGCTGAGGAGTATCCTGAGTTTCGATTAATACCATGTTGTTTTCACTTCTCCAATTCCTAGGTCATTGCCTTTTCTTTCCACCATCAATTGAAACCATAGGAAAAAACCATACAGTGTAAATGAATTCTAAGTAGCTTTTCCTTAATAATTGTTGGGGATTTCCCAACAGTTTTTAATAAGAATGCAAGTGCAAAGCTATTACACCTGTAAACATAATATTCCTATATATAGCCAAGTTACTATTTGTGATCATAAATATATGTATACTTGCATCTTAACATTTTTCTCTTGAATGCTAAATTGCCAAGTTTACCATCATTGCCATAATGAATTAAGCATCAACTCTTCCGATTGTCATAGAATCCTCATCAATCTAATCATCATGTTTTACAAGGATGATCCTAAGAAATTAACTAAAAAATACAATAGCAGTCTTTTGATCAACTGAACATGGAAGTCAATGGATAGCTAACTAGTCAAAGTCGCATTGTACCCAACCACCCAAGAAGAACTGATATCAATTCTCTTCCATATCACCGCCCTTTATAGTTCACTACTCAACCAAAAATCAGCATTAACAACCTGCAACTCTCTTACTCTTAACACCTAAAAAAAGCAACATCACAGCATAACTACTTAGATTTCAGCTCTTCACCTCTGGTCATCCCAATTCATTCACAATCATCGCTTCTACCCAATCATCGTAAGAAGCAATTCAAACAAAAACCATAAACTTCCCCCCCCCCCCCCCCGTTTGGCCACGCACACACACCCTCTTCTCCCTCAGCTCTAATTTGGCAATGCTGCCGTACTAGGTTGGCTACTCGCAGTCCTCCGTTTAACACCAACAATATATTGGAAACCAAACCGAAGCATCAACCTTGCCAAAGTCATTCAACACCAACAACAACAAAATCAAAGCCTTAATTCGAAAAGACGAGGTCAACTGCACAAACCATGTAACACCCCTCTCGTGCATTAACACCAACCAAAAACGGAAAACCTTGAATCATCAAAGACTATACTACACCAAGTTTAACCTTAAGTAAGGTTAATTATCTCCAATTGAACAATTCTACATCAAAGTCAACAAATTACTTAAAACACTTCAACCTTCAAAGTCTTTAATCATAAACTAAATTATACTATGATAATGGAGTATCATTAAGCATCCATTTAATTCTCTATTAACATGAAAAAAATGACAGTTTAAGATTAATGATACAAATCACACAAATTACAAACATCAAACTTATAATTAATCAAGAAAATCAAGTGATTAATTAGGAAACTGATCAAAAACAAATATAAACCTGTAATTACGATAACAAAAAATAAAAATAAATAAATTACCGGTAATACTGAGAACAATGATTCCAACAATGAAGATGAAAATCTGAATTTTCTTCTTCTCCAAATCGAAATCCATTACCTCAAAATCACATCAAACACTTTTTAGTTTTGATTTAATCAATGTGATTTAAGGTTTAATTAATTCTTAATTATTTGGAAAATAAGGTACAATTAATCGAATCAATTTGCTAACGTAGGAACAATTTTTGGTCATCTTAGATTCATAGAGTACGAATCAAGACGATTGAAAAGCCTAAGGTTTTGAAAAACTAGAAATAAAAAAAAACTAAACGGAATGATTGGCGAGAAACTCGTCGTTTATTATCCTTGATTACAAAACGGCGCGTATGGATGTGGGTAACATTAGGAATATGCGACCCAAAAGAATTTTTCTCCACCGAATATGGATACGAGAGCTGAAAATGACAAGTTTATAATTTATTGGTAATAGCTAAAAATTTTCTTTCCTTATTCTTATGTTCCTCTCAAATTTCTCTTACCAAACAAGCCCTAAATTGCAGGATAAGGGCTGTAAATAGCCTATAATAAGGTAAATCATAGAGGAGAACATGTACGATATAATGTCCAAGATTCTAGGGAACTTAATCAGGTGCTCAAAGTCAAAAATCATAAGCGAGCAAAGAGAGCATCAAGGAATACAATATATGAAAAAATTGGCCACAACACAACTTATAAATTGGGTGCAATGCAAAACATGACCAGGCTTGATTGCAAGTGTGCAACACGTGACTTAAATGTAGCTTAAATGAGTTTAGAAGTTTAAAACTTTAGATACTGCTCCTAAAGAACGATTCTTTTAAGCTAGCTATTGATGCTCATGAAAGTCACGAGTTATTTTTCGTAGAACTCTTTATTTCAATTAAATCTTTCAATTTTGGTGTCATGCTCTGCAGTGCTGAACGACTGAGCTAAGGTCACAATAAGCATTGCCTTACACACCTGCATTAGCTTATTTCGATGGTGTTGGTATGTTTCAATAGTGTTTGCAAACTGTGGCGATAGCTGGAAACTTGGAAAGGTCTTTAATAGCACTTTGTGTTGTGGAACTCTATGATCATGTGCTTTTTTATGTTTCATACAATGTTTGCCAGGGAGTATAGACAATATTGTAGTGAGACAAATGAACACTCAAGTGAAGCTATTATCGGCTAGAGAATTTTTTTTCTCAAGTTTACTGTATTTGTTCAATCTTTTCTTATTTGAATAGATTCACATTATTGTAAAATCTGAAGCTTTCTATTACAATGTATATACATAATCTGAAGCAAAATAAATTCTCCAAATACTGAATTCCTTCTCTCTCTTCCATTTCTTCCGCATCAATGGCAGACGAATAAGCTTAACCTAGTAGTTGTTTAAATTCAAAAGATTGACTCCTTTAAAGTTTAAATAGTCTTTGAAAATTTTTGTATAAAGATTTTTTTAATCTAAATATATTTTACCAAAATTTATGATTGTATGAATAAAAATTACTACGTACGTACTAAAGTATAAAACATTATTTCTAAATTTTAGTTATCAGTTTAATTAGTTTTGATATGATACGAAGTGCTAGATTTGAATATATATGTTTGTGTACCTATGAATCCTAAAATGCAAAAACTCATAAATACACCTAAAAAAACCCTTTTTGACTTCAGACTTCTGTCTTGCTTGTATTACACAAATACACTCATCAAGAGGTTGATTAGAAACCCCCAAATTAGTGAAGCCAAAAGAGTGACGAAACCTAGGGAATGGGTCGATAGAAGGGCGGTGAATTGTCGGATCCATGCCATCTTCTCCTGCTTGACCTTCTCAATCTGACAAGATTCAATAGGCGGATTGTTCAAAGGCTTCATAAGATATATCAACAATCTTGAAACCATAGATTGTGCCAACAAGACAGTGGAATTAGAGCATTCAAGCAATTACACCCATGCGAGATTAAGGCTTAGAAGATTGATTATATACATGTCCTTCAATATCAGGAACAAATCCTTTCTCTATCATTCCTTCCTTGATTATATCATAGGTAATCCGATTAGGAGCTAGGCCTTTCTCTAACATCTCATTAAGGAGCCTATTTGCTTCTTGACGCTTACCTTTGTCACAAAGACCTTTTATCAACACATTATAGGTAACAACATTTGGACGTTGACCATCTTTTTGCATTCGCATTCGCATATCCATGGCACCCTTGATATTTCCTTTAGTACAAAAGCCTTCAATTAAGGTATTGTAGGTCAAATTAGTTGGGGTCAGACCCAACTCAAACATTTCATCCAGTAGCCTAACAGCCTTCCTAGTCTTGCCTTTCTGGCAAAAGGCGCCTATCCTTATGTTATATGTCACAGTATCAGGTTGGATCCCAACATCTTTCATTTTTATTAACATATTGCCAGCTGCCGGAAAATCATCTTGTTTATAATAGCCACCAATCAAGCAATTATAAGTTGAAACATCTGGGGAGATGTTCCTCTCCAACATTAAGTTCTGCAATGCAACAGCTTCTTCCATCATTTCAGCCTTGCAATAACAATCAATCATAGTATTGAAAGTTATCACAGAAGGAGTCAATCCATTTTTGTCAACGTCTTCAAGTAGCTCCCTAGCTTCTTTGACCATCCCCTTTTTTGAATACCCACTGATGAGAACATTATACGTCATAATATTCGGCTTCAAACCTTGAAGATACATGGCATTTCTTAACTCTAAGGCTTCATCAATTTTCCCATCACTACAAAACCCCCTAATCAGCGAGTTATAAGTGACGACTCCAGGTTTCAATCCTCGGTTCTTCATTTCTTCAAAAACCTTCATAGCAGCTGGCAAGCTTTGATCCTTACAAAACCCATCGATAAGAGTGTTGTAGGTGATCTCATTCGGACTAATGTTCATTGACACCATCTCTTTCAGTAAAGCATCGGCTTTAACCATCTTTCCAGCGCTTCCCCCCTTACAATGCCCGTTAATAAGAGTGTTATACGTCACAACCGAAGGAGATAAACCCCATAATTTCATATCCTCCAAAAGATCATTTGTCCTCTGTAACTGACCGATTTTACATAACCCATTAATAACCGTGTTAAACGTTACTAGATCAGGCTGAACTCTCCTCCTAAGCATCTCCTTAAACACACTGTCCATAACTTTTATCTTCCCATCATCAACCAAAGCACTTAACAACGGATTAAGCGACAAAACCGATAACTTGAACCCATATTGCCAAGCCCGCCGAACAGCCTCAACTGCCAAACCCACCTCCGAATTCCACACATATGCTTGAACCAGCATTCCAACAAGAATTGTATTAAACCCTAATGGGTCCAAAGATCCGGAAAGAGTATGAAAAATCTCCGAATTCGAGTACTTCCCACTCTTCACAATCTCATTCAACAACTTCCTAATATCCTCAAACAATTTTTCACTAGCTAATGCATGAAAAACCTTAAAATACACTTCAATGCCATGTGAAACACAGCAATCTCTCTCTAACCATTTAAAATACTGAAGAATCAAACGAGGGTTAGTCTTAGAATCAAACAATTGTCTTAAAATATCATTAGGGTTTTTATGTACAAGAACAAGTTTCAATCTTTTCCAATGTTGGTTAGATATTAGCTCAGTAATCTCTGTAATTGAGCTGGTTTTTTCTGGGGTTTCATCCATTTCATTTTGCTTTAAAGGGGTTTGATTAATTTGGGGTGAATTTGAAGTACACATTAATCTTAAGTTGTAGCGGAATTTAATTGATTTAGGGCATCGGAAAATTTGGGAAATCGCATACATCTCAGAAAATGGAATTCAATTGAAAAGAGATAAAAGAGATACCGGTGATTGTAGCAGTATTTGGGGAGAATTAGCCACTTGCTAGAGGAAATCGCCGACGTTGGAAACGGTACTTATGGGGGAGTAATTTCGTTTGAATGTTCTCCACACACACGCACGTAAACACTTCGCTTGATTATAGAGCTTGAAATTTGATCGATATTCGTAGTGTGGTGAATTTCTCTATCAGACTTTAAACTAAAGCCGGTTAAATCAATTTGGATTCGATTAATATTTAAATTTAAATACGAGAGTTCAGGTGAAATAATTTAGACATAAAAGCTTGTAAGTTGTACGGAGCAAGTTGTGCCATTGTTTTCTATCTAACGATTATATGTTATAAAGACTTTGTAGGTTATGAAACACACTCGTATGTTTTAGCAAGACACATCATAGTTACCAGTTAGACGTGTTGAATGAGGTTGGTGCTATGACCAATTGAAACATCTATAAGACACAATTAAGTAATGGTTTTATAATTCAATTGCAATGATTGTAAATGATACGACCTTATTTATTACGTATTTAGAATCGTGCACAATTTTTTTTTTAATGACTTAAGTTAACCTAGTCAAACCCTGAACACTATTTCGACAACCAAACCTCAAACCACAACCCTATTCACACAAACAAGGTTTATGAAGGGCTTTTGAATGTGAAAACCAAAACCAAAAAAGAAAAACTTCAGTCCTCTTGTTTCTTGTCTCCCACACTTCCACGAGGTTCATGTCATGATATCACACATTTCAATTTCACAAACCATTCATCATCACCAACAACCTTAAACCCTCACTGAAAAACCCTAAACCCCCAAATTCTTCCGCCATTGATTTCTTCACCACCAAATGTTGAAGGTTCTCTCATACTCATGTCGATTCCAGAATGTTCTCTCTTCTCATTCAATTCCTTCCACCATAGCTCGGAATTGCACTGAGTCATCAACTACGCCATTGCTCAAAGTCCTCAATTCACTTCGTAGTTTCAACCGCCACAACCCTAATTACTACCAACGCGCTTTCTTCTGCTCGGATTCTTCTTCTAAGGACGATGATGCGGTTGCTGACGGCGGAGCTGCGGCGAAGGCTGCCGCCGGCGAAGGTGAAGATGCTGAGTCGAAGTCTTCGAATGCGATTCTCCCTAGCGTGTTTCGCCCCGATGAGTGTTTCACGGTTTTTTCCTCTTTATCTTTTTCCTTGTTTTTGATTTTGTTGTTTTGAATTTGATTGAATTGGTGTTGATGATGCTAGGAAAGTAGTAGCAAGTGAGCTTATTTGAATATTGAGCAATTATGTTTGTGTTTGCAAATGATAATATGAATTATGAAGTTTTTATTTGATTAATTGGGATATTTGATCAAATTCAATTTAATTTAGAATTGTCAGTAAGTTTTTTGATTGATCAAACTGTGTTGTTTTGTTGGACGTGAAAGAATCATGATTTCATTCCGCTGGTTTTGAAGTAATGGTCACGTATTCGAATTCGTTTGTAAAATTGCACATTTCCTACCAGTGCTACAAGCTGTGACTAGTTCTACAGTTCCGACCACAATCGTGATTTTATCCGTTAGAGTGTCTAATGTGGCCCGCTAAGCTGTGGAAATGATATCAATTGTGTTATTGAATCAATTAAGCAATGTTGTTGAAACCTGATTTTGAAGGGGCTGTGTGGTTGGAAGGCAACCGTCATACCATCGTGTTTCTGTTGTGTTACCCAAAGCATTTTCCTATTTTTACGAAGTTTATAACTTTGTTTAATGAGCTGAACAATGGTTCATTTTTTGGCAGGTGTTGGCATTACCGCTTCCTCATAGACCACTTTTTCCTGGTTTCTACATGCCAGTCTATGTAAAGGTATGTATAGCAATTGAGTATAGTAAGTATGAACAATCGTATTATTTCAAAGAGGTACACTATTTAAACAGCAGTTGTTAATGCAAAAACTTTATCGGTACAAACGTGTAGACTCTTGGTTTGTAATTCTCCTTTATTTTGTTGTATTTGCTTTAATATTCTCAATCCAGCCCTCATGTCTAGGCAGAATGATGTGTGCTGGATGATGTTACATAAAACTTTGTTGACTTGGATAGTTTTTTTTTGTTTACTAATTTGTTGTTTCTACATATTTTTTTTCCAAACAGTGATATATTAGTGTTGAATAATTGGAGATATTTATGGACAATATTATGCATTTCTGCAGGATCCCAAACTGCTAGCTGCTCTGGTGGAAAGTCAAAGAAGACAAGCCCCTTATGCTGGTGCCTTCCTTGTCAAAGAAGAGCCAGATTTTGATTCAGAGAAGATTTACGAACTTAAAGGACAGGAACTTTTAAATAAGTTGCATGAAGTTGGGACATTGGCCCAGGTATCCTTTCTCTTAACTCTTTCTTGTAGAGTGGTAGATGATTAATATTGATAGAATACTGATCTCCAGTTCTTGTTCGCTCTTCTATTTTTCTCACATAGATTACAAGTATTCAGGGAGATCAGGTTATTCTTATTGGTCATCGGAGGCTTCGAATAACAGAGATGGTATGCATTTTGAGCCAAAGACTTAAAGTTACTAATGAATTCATTAATCATATACCTTTTGATTTACCTAATGTTTTGTCTAATAACTGCTTTGTCGACACGTGGCTGATGCATGCTGTTTGGTTCTTAATATGTATTTGGTTTAGCTCTTTGTTTTATATACCAAAGAAAAAGCTATGTGTAGCCCTTAGGGCTACATATACGAGGCTTAAAATAGAAAGTTTATGTAAAACAATACATTAATTACATTGAATTTTGTATATTGTTGTCATAAATTCACAAGATAATGCCATTTTTGGAAGCGTATTTGATGCTTATGTGTAGCCCTTAGGGCTACATATAGCATTACCCATATATCAATACTGATTTTTTGTTCTGTAAAGTAGAACCTTGTGGTTAATGTCATGATGTTTGTGACAGGTGAATGAGGATCCTCTTACTGTTAAAGTTGATCATCTGAAGGCAAGGCTTCCAATTTTTTCTCTTTAAGCAATTTATACTTCAATATTTTTACTGAGTAGAAGATGATGGGTTGCTTTGATTGAGGTTGATATTCTTGATGCAGGACTTGCCATATGACAAAGATGATGATGTCATAAAGGCAACATCATTTGAGGTCATATCTACTGTAAGGGATGTCTTGCAAAGAAGTTCTCTCTGGAGAGATCATGTTCAGACATATACGAAGGTATGGTTCAACATATAACACAACTATGTTTATTTTATCAGCATTATTGATTTTTTTACAATTTCTTTCAGACACCCCCTCAAGCTTATCTTGTTTAAAACTTCTAATTTTTGTTTTATTTAATCCCATAAAGTTATGCCCTTTTTTTTTTGGCCTTGTCTTGTGAATTTTAGACCACTCTTTTCTCTTTGCAGCATATTGGTGATTTCAATTATCCAAGGCTAGCAGATTTTGGAGCAGCTATATCTGGGGGAAACAAGTTTCAATCTCAGCAAGTTCTTGAAGAACTAGATGTAAGTGGCATTAAAATTTAATTTATAGGTGCATCATGGACCATGTCTGACCTAAGGACATTTACGGCTTGTTTGGATAGATTTATGATAGAAAAGGGAGGGGAGGTGAAGGAAGAGGGGAATAGAAATGAATTTACTTCACTTGGATAAGAAAAAAAAAAGGAAGAGAGAGTGAGGGAGTTACTTCATTTGGCTAGCAGTGGGGGTGGTCCATTCTAAAACAGAGAAGGAGAGGGAGAAGACATAATGGTGGTGGTGGTGGTGTGGGAGAAAGGTTATGGTGTGATTTTCCTTCCAAACCTTTTCAATTTTGGAAGGATTTGTTGCTAAAAGATGGAAGTGAGCAAACTCTTTCTATTTCTCTTCCTCCCAATTCCCTCACCTCCCATTTTTCTATCCAAATGGAGGAACCTTAATCCCTACCTTTCCCTTTATTTCCTTTCCCTCCATTTTTATGTATCCAAACAAGCTGTTTGTATTCTGTTTAGTCAACCGAGTAGTTTATTTCTTGTCTTGTTACTCCAGGTGCTTAAGCGGTTGCAATTAACCTTGGAATTGGTAAAGAAAGAAATGGAAATCAGTAAGATTCAGGTATTTGGTTTAATGATCAATGTGCTTCTGATAGTACTGTTTTTTTAGGTATTTTTTAGTCATTCTTGAAGCTCAATTATCCCTTTTTCTTTATCTAGGAAACCATAGCGAAAGCTATTGAAGAGAAAATCAGTGGTGAGCAGCGCCGTTATTTGCTAAATGAACAACTCAAGGCCATTAAAAAGGTTTCGTAGCTGATATTCTGTGTCATCCCTATGGAGGGAGTTATTTGCTTTATGTTTTTAATTTTTTATAATTTTTTATAACATCATTTTGGTTGTGGGACTTCGTACATCTGAAGTACTGTTTATATGTTGCATGTTTTTGACATTGATTCTTTGCTACTTAAAAGTGCAACATAAACTGTGTTTCTGTAATTTCAATTCAAAGCGCTCAACCTTTTTCCTCCTTTCATTCTACAGGAGTTGGGACTTGAAACAGATGACAAAACTGCACTTAGTGGTGAGTGATTCTAGTGTATTTGTATGTTTTTTTGGGCTTATTTTTGATTCATATATAAGTCTGTAATTTTTTTTGTATGTGATTAGTAAGAACTGTTGATCAAGGCAGTATTAAAATGTTGACTTGGCTACATGAGGTCCATATTATTACCAGTGTTGCTGAGACTGACATTTGCCAAGAATTGATATGCATTGTGATGGAAAAGATTGGATTTTAGGGTTATATTGCCTATGATCATTTTTCCTCAAGTTATTTTTTTTTCTTACAGCTAAGTTTAGGGAAAGGATTGAACCAAGAAAAGATAAAATACCACAGCATGTTATGCAAGTCATAGAAGAGGAACTTACGAAACTTCAATTATTGGAGGCCAGCTCCAGTGAGTTCAACGTAACCCGGAATTATCTTGATTGGTTGACTGCATTGCCTTGGGGAATTTACAGGTTGGTCTTGAAGCACTCAATCATTAGGTGTCTTTTTGAAGTTACACGATAAAAGACCTTTTTATCTGAAACATCTTCATATACTAGTATGTATTTTGCATTTTATTTTTATGGTGTTTGAAAATATTCTTTTGATTAGTTTTATGTGTAATTTGTTTTGGGGGTAAAGATGCTGCTGCTATGGGTTCTGAGAATCTCAGAAGTCTGCTTATTTGTCAGAGAGCTGCTAATGGGGCAGCTTGACCTGCAGTGTAGAAAACTCCTAGAACCTTTTTTTTTTTTTTGCGCTTGTCGACGGTGAAAGATTTGTAATTCTTGAAAGTAGTCAACTTGCCTACGATTGTGAATGCGATACCTCCTAACTCATCAGTTCACTTAATTAGGCTTATGCTTATGATATTTGTTGGCTCATTTTTAGGGGCCATCACAAGTCCCACAATGTATTATTTGCTCCTCATGTTACTTCAAACTTGAAAGTTCAGACTGCTAGACCATTACCTTTAATACATACTTCTACCTGCCTGCCTCAGTCTGTTTTTTCGATGCACTACATCTTGGCTAGCATTGGATGTAGGTTATGATATCACAAGAATCCTTGTGTTAATGTATCACTTACAGTAAATTACTTTCTGCTTGAGAATTATAGGTAAAATCTTTATTGATGCCCTGAAAAAGCTAAATTTTTCTCAAAATTATTCCTATACTTCAAGTGATTTTCTTCATGCCCTATTTTTATAATTGGAATCCGTGGTTGTAAATTGTTATTATTGATATTCTCTCCATAATTTTTTCATTGCTTAATTGAAATAGTGTTATTCCGGTTCACTTTCCGAATTAATAATAAAAGTCTATGACAGATGATAAAAAGGATTATTGAATGATTAGCCTTTTCAAGAAACCCTCATTGGTGACGGAGAGAAAAAGGATGACACTACCCTCATTAAGATTGTTTTGTTTAGATTTTGATTTCTTTCCAAAATCTTTATCCATTGAGAGGATATGATCATGCAAGTATAATTTCTTGTTGGAGAAACTATGTGCTATCTATTTTGACAACAATTTGTTCTTCCACCTTTTGTATTAATGCAGTGATGAAAATTTTGATGTGCTTCGTGCTCAAAAGATACTTGATGAAGATCACTATGGGCTGTCTGATGTCAAGGAGAGAATATTAGAATTTATCGCAGTTGGCAAGTTGCGGGGAACAGCTCAAGGTTATTTTTTACAAAAGATCTATTTCCGCTTTTTGACTGTTGTCTCAACTCTAGAAAACGCAGCATATTATTTGCCTCTCAATCTTCATGCTGTTCACCTTTGGCTTTCCTGCTACTATTTGCTGAGAGCTTTCCGGGACAGACTCCAAAGTTTTGTTTACTATAATAGTTATAGTACTTTCTGAGAGCTTAATATTGCTGTCTATTACCTCTATTGCAATTGCTATAACGTTTTGTCCTTTTGCATTCTTCTCATCTGTCTCGAATAACGAAAGTCAATGTTAATTTTTATAAAGAAAGTTGCTTGCCATTGGCATTGATTGTAGATGTTGATACTTGCGTTTGGATATCATGTAGTTCTAGAATAATTGTTTAGGGCATAGTAATCTATATACAATAGCAGTTCTTCCATCTGTCTCAACTAATGAAAGTCAATTGCCAGTTGCAGTAAAAAAATATAATGCATGTTTTAGTCATCCTTGATTGAAGTTTTTCGATAGGATATTAGGATATATATAGTCTTGAAAACAGATTCTTTAGGGAATATTAATATAAACATTGTATAGAGTATTTTCCTTTTTTTTACAACATTGTCAAATTGATCTGAACCCCCTTGTTCCATTTTGTTTTCTTGCAATGAGGTCAAGGTTAATGCTAACTAGCTACTAATAGTTTCTTTTACAATTTTTTTTTTTACCAAGTAATTTAACTTATTATGATGTGTGACTAGTGATCAACTATAATTTAACTAGCTCTGGTGAACTTTATGTCACATAGGCTCTGTTATTTTTTATGATTGTGGTGCTTTTAGATAAGGCTATGGTAAATGTGTTAAACTATTGTCATGTTTGTATCAGGAAAAATTGTTTGCTTATCTGGTCCACCTGGTGTGGGGAAAACTAGCATTGGTCGTTCTGTAGCGCGTGCTTTGAATCGCAAGTTCTATAGATTTTCAGTTGGAGGATTATCTGATGTTGCTGAGATTAAGGTACTGTTGTGCTGTTATGAGCATTTTATGTTGCAGAGTTATCTTATAAAGGAAATCGATTATGTGATAGGTACTAATTTCTTGAATGATTGCGCACAGGGCCATCGCCGGACTTATATTGGGGCTATGCCTGGAAAGTTGGTGCAGTGTTTAAAAAATGTGGGAACTGCCAATCCTCTTGTGTTAATAGATGAAATTGACAAGGTGTGATTCCTTTTTATTACTACTCACTTTCCTACATTATGGATTTTGTGTTCTTCGATGCAGCTAATAGGAAAAATGTGCCTAAATTGCCTGGGGTCAGTATTGAATCTCAAATTTCATAGCTTTTCCCCCGTTTTGCTTTCTTTTTCTAGGGTAAAATGGGATTTAACCTTGTTCTTTCATTTTGTTGTGTAATATCCTGGAAAATTGCTATACCTTGTTCTTTTATTGTAGTCCATTTTTGAATTTTTTTCCTCCACCACTCTAGTCACAGGATGTGAAGGTCTGAGTAAGATTATGACCAGGATCTTAGTCATAGAAGGATGGATACTTTCATTTATGTGGTATTTGTATGTACTATATATATTTTTTAATCTTTGAGAGATATTTACTGGCTCTTTTTTCGTTTTTTGTTTCAGCTGGGTAGAGGACATGCTGGTGATCCAGCAAGTGCTATGTTGGAGCTTCTTGACCCTGAACAAAATGCAAATTTCCTGGATCACTATCTTGACGTCCCAATTGATTTATCAAAGGTTAGTTTCTTAGGCTCTAGATTTTAGTTTTACATGGGTGTTGGGCCCTGCTAAATGCTAAATGAATTTTGAAAACCTTCTTCCACCACCCTCCCTCCTGCATTTGGATGTATGGGCATTTTGTCATATGCTTGGATGAAAGTCTCACTCTACATTTATGTGAGACAACTAAGTTTATGGAAATGCCAATGTACTAGTTTGGAATTTCCAATCTTGTCCTCTTCATAAATGCCATTGTCCACCGATGGATCTAACAGGATGAGGTAGTTTTGACTTTTGTTTAGCTTTATGCACTCGGGGCTACATTTGACCCTTTTCTGGTGTGGCTTTGAATTTCTGGGGTTACAGTTAGCTGTTATTCTTTGGTGTTTCGCTTTTCGATGGCTTTAAATATTACCTGGGCTTTGGGGGTCTTTTTAGTGATGGATGAAAATTTTCCTTCAGTTCCTAAACTTTGTAGGATAGCTTTATTGTGCTATTGTGGTGATTATGGGTTCGTTATACAAGGTGAAGTTTGGTTTCCCTTTAGGTTACTGTCCTAGTATCTGCTGCAGGAATCCATTCAGTTTGTCATATGTTGTTAGGTTGCTTCATTTTGGTTCCATACTTGGTGGTCTTAACTTTCATGAGTGATATGCAGAAATATTAAATCCCTGCTTATTAGTATTGACCTTCTTGTTGAATGGCATTTAGTTTTCTAACTCATACTTTAGATCTTCTGTTTTATGTTGTTAGGTTGCTTCATTTTAATTAACTTTCATTAGCGATATGCAGAATTATAAAATCCCTGCTTATTAGTATTGGCCTTCTCGTTGAATGGCATTAACTCATACTTTAGATCTTCGGTTTTGGTGTGCATCCACAACTCAACATTATGGCATTACCCTTCTAAAATAAGCTCTTGTCCAGGCAAAATATAGGATCAAATGCACATATTCTCATCTGTGATAGCATAAGATTTAGATTGATTTTTAGCCTCACATACAAGTAACGCACTTAATTTTAAAAACAAATAGGAGGATCAAAATTTGATCAGGCTGAAGAAGTAAAGTGATTTGAAATCAAAAATCAAGGCAAGCACTACAGTGATGAATGTACAATGCTAGACAAGGTGATCAAACGCTCATACAAGCTTAGCCAACTTTTTAGAAGTTGGTTCCTCCTATTTACTATTACATCATCTCAGCTATTCTTGCACACCATTTCATGAGCCTAAGTGCGTAACAAACTCTAGTTGATTTCCAAATGTTTCCTTTAACAAATTTATAAGGTGCACTTGCCACTTTATCATTGGTGAGGAACAATGAAGCCTATATTGCTTAGAGCCTTAGATATAAAATGGCAACAAAGAAGTTATTTTTTACTTTTAAATAGTGCTATAACTGTATGATACTTAACAATAAAAATCAAAAGCAGGCATTTAAAAGTTCCCTTGTAGTTCATTTAAATTCAAATTCTGAGTTTGTTTTTTAGGAAATAGACTTCATCTTCTTTCTGAGAAGTGATAAATAAGCTGATATTTTTGCAAATACAATACCAATAATTTGTAATTCTTGACTCAAAATATAAAAGATTTTCACTGGATATTACTTTAAGGCAGTTAATGAGATGAAAGCTTTTGTTCATTGCTTGGCCTGATACTGAATAAGGTCTGTATTTAATCCATTGATTAACGTGTTGCTCTCTCTAAATACCTCGATCAATTTTGTCTGACATACATTCTTCTTTCTTAACATTTGCCTTATAGCATTAGAGTAACATATAATTTAGATGATGCTCCATAAGTCTTCTGTTTTGCTTACCTTCTTGAAACTTCTGCAGGTTTTATTTGTCTGTACAGCGAATGTGATCGAACATATTCCCAGCCCTCTTTTGGACCGAATGGAAGTGATATCAATTGCAGGTTACATTACTGATGAGAAAATGCACATTGCTCGTGACTATCTGGAAAAGACTACGCGTGAAACCTGTGGTATTAAGCCTGAGCAGGTAATAAACTAATTAGAACAGCATTTTGGTTGCAAATTGAAAGCTATTCCTTCTTTTTGGAAATTTATATCACATACTTTGTTGAGTTTGCTAAACTGATCAAATTTATGCTAAATGATTGGACTTCCCATGATGCTTGTAACAAT
The DNA here is from genome assembly GCA_016808085.1 of Suaeda aralocaspica. Classification (NCBI taxonomy): domain Eukaryota; kingdom Viridiplantae; phylum Streptophyta; class Magnoliopsida; order Caryophyllales; family Amaranthaceae; genus Suaeda; species Suaeda aralocaspica. The sequence goes on from PYUH01003976.1 coordinate 3,582,485, forward strand.
TGAAGTGATATGCTAATTGTTAGAATGCAAGAATGGTTATGTTATTCTAAAAGGTCTTTGATAAAGCATGTCATATCATTTGGGGTGAGATAAATCAGATAATATCATGATACTCAACGAGCTTTGGACAGAGAAAGTTTTGTTCTTTTTTATATATATATACTCCATTTATGCTAATTTTTGAACTTCACTGATGAACATCATATCATTGGAACCTATGTTTCAGGTTGAGCTCAACGATGCTGCCCTTCTTTCTCTAATTGAAAGTTACTGTAGAGAAGCTGGGGTCCGTAACCTTCAAAAGCATATCGAAAAGATCTACCGTAAGGTCAAACTTTGTACAACTTTTTCTTCACTTTTTTTTTTAATTCAAACACCACCACATATACTTTTACTGAAAAAACGCTTTTATTTCATTCAGATTGCTCTACACCTTGTGAGACAAGGTGCTACAGATGGGTCCTCATCTGTTGTCTCTGATGAATCTAAAGCTGATTGTTTTATCGATTCAAGTGGAACCATGATTCAGGAAGAAGATAAAACAAAATCTGAAACAGAAGAGAAAACAGTTGAAGAGAAGTCTGAAGAGACCAGCACTGGTGATACGGATCATGAACCCAAGAACCTCGATAGATCTGATGATAAACCTGCTGACTCAAAGGTATTTTATGATCTTTCATATCTGTTTATAACTATTGTAAATACTCTGTAGAAAGAATTGTTATTCTTCTTCTTTATAACCCCTCCCACAAAAATACAAGGTTAAATTTTCTTCTGGCACCTCGTCTTTCTTATTGTCTTGCTTCCCCTTTCTATATAAAGTTTTTTAGCTGTTTAATTTATGTTTTAATTGATAAATATAAGAGCATCAACGTTTATGTGCCTCCCCATAATTTCTCTCTCCTCACCTCATTAGTCCACATCACTTTCCACTAATTTTACTACACACCCTTCCCATTTCACAATGTCATACCTACATTCATCAACCTTCCCATTTACCTTCTACCTCCTACTTCTTTATACCCCACTACATTCTCCCTCATACTTTTCATACCCGCCCAATATTAATATAATTATTTGGATGCTTTTGTATTATATGGGACCAATTTAATGTGGGAAGCTTCCCTTATCTAAAGTTGAGAAAAGGGAAGCTTTCAACATTGGTGGGAAGGTTCCCTTTTCCATTTTTTCTCAAAGGGGGAACCAAAAAACCCACCAATGTTGATGCTCTAAAGCTTCTCTATAGTAATATTTTTTCTTTACCATTCGTTTACATTCTCTCCCATTCATCCTTTTCTTTTTTTAGGGGTGTCTAATCCATGTAAAAGAGCAACCTGCAATGAAAAACCACCTTGTAGATTATACTTTTATGAAATCTGTTTTTTCCTGTTTTCTGGATTTCACGTAAATTTTGGGGTTAATGAAAGCAGAAGCCAATTGATGGATGGAAAAACTTATCAACTTATGTAAGAAAAAACCATTATGTCAAAATGCTAAGAAGGATCCAATAAGAGAACTTTATCTATATATTCTTATCATTGTGCTCACATATTTTTTCCCCTTCTGTTTCTGTTTGAACTTTTTCGTTTTATGTAAAAAGGGGGTTTGACCAGAAGCCAAAGGATTAATTTGTGTTCATCTCTGATAGGATACAAATAAAGCTGATGAAACTGAAGAGCCAAAGGTGATTGAAAAAGTGGTGGTCAATCAATCTAACCTAGCTGATTATGTAGGAAAGCCAGTTTTTCATGCAGAGCGTATCTATGATCAAACCCCTGTTGGAGTGGTGATGGGTCTAGCTTGGACTGCAATGGGAGGCTCGACTCTCTACATTGAGACAAGTCAGATTGAACAGGGAGAAGGGAAAGGGGCCCTTAATTTAACTGGACAACTTGGTGAAGTCATGAAGGAAAGTGCACAAATTGCTCTCACATTTGCCCGGGCAATACTTCTGGAGAGGGAGCCAGAGAACAATTTTTTTGCCAATACCAAAGTTCATCTCCATGTTCCTGCTGGAGCCACACCCAAGGATGGACCCAGTGCTGGGTGCACTATGATTACTTCACTTCTCTCTCTCGCAATGAATAAACCTGCTAAGAAAGACTTGGCAATGACTGGGGAGGTTACACTCACGGGGAAGATACTTCCAATTGGCGGGGTAAGTAAAAAAGACAGGAATTCTGCTTTATTTTTTTTTGGGAATTTTTGAGTTGTTTCTACAGTATGGGGATAAGGGCATATAATTTTCTTTGTTTCTATTATCCCATTATTCCCATAGACCCATACAAATTTGGTGATTGTAAAAAGGCTGTAGTATGGTAGTCAGGGTTACCTGGAACAGATGTGTGCTGAAGTCCACAAAAGTGCTTAACTTTAGGAAGAAGATTCCTCATTGACATAGGTTGCTATAGGTGTTGGTCTTTCACTTTTAACAAAAAATTTGGATAAGGTTTAATAAGTCAAGACATGGTCTAATAAGTTGACATAAGTTAAAATGTACAAGCCTACAAGTTTCAGATAAGACTAGCTCAGTTCAATTAAGTTTGGAGATTTGTAGGTTTAAGATTACTGTTGCAAACAGAGTACATATCTAACTATGGTCGTTGAAAGTAAAATTATGCATGAACTATTGAAAATTCACAAGTGATGATGGCTTGAAATTTGTTACATTTTGTAATAGGGAAGAAAAACAAAAAAGGTAAAGGTTTGGGATAAAATGCTTGGATTGTATTTTTAATAGTTATGAAGTTGTCTTGAGAGAAGACATTGGGACCTAGTTTCGACATGCTTTCCCAATGTGTGTCCTAGTTCTTATGATCATTCTTCTCTCATGTAACATTGCCCCAAGTATCCATCATATCTAATCGTGTTAGAACATGGGTATGAAGACTATTCTTTTTGATGGAAAACATTTTTCATTAATAATTGTTTTAGATGGTAAACATTTTTCAAGGGATAAGACAATTATTAAAATGTTTTACTTTGTTTGGTTCATTACATTAAACTAATTGAGGAAGAGGATAATTGAAGTGATGGGGATAGATGCATGTGAGGAGAGTAAAAGAGAGGTAAGGAGTGCGAAAGAAAATGTGGCATCCCTTTCTTGCAAAAGGATAATTGTATCTCTCTTGAAGAGCTATTTTCCACCTTTCCTTCACCCGTGCAAATGAAAATAAACAGAGCTGAAGAGGTAAAAGGGAGAGATTTGGTTTTGGAGCATTAATTCGCCTTCAAGAAGTCTCCTACTACTTGCTGTTTGCTGTTTTTGTGTTTTATGGTGTTAGTCTACTTTGCTTTTGCCATTATCTGGCCTTTTCTTTTCATCTTTCAAATAATTCTCATTTTATCATGTATCTAAACTGCTAAATGTGCTGAATATTTGATACTAGGTAAAAGAGAAGACAATAGCAGCTAAGAGAAGTGGAGTGAAGACCATAATCTTTCCTGCTGCCAACCGTAGGGACTTTGACGAGCTCTCCTCAAATGTGAAAGAAGGCCTGGACGTCCACTTTGTAGAGGATTACAGTGAAATATACAAGTTAGCATTTATTGAAGAGTGAGGACCAGGTCAAGTTTGTTGAAGAACATTAAAAGATTCTTTTTTGCGGTGTCCTCTGGCAACTACAAACTCCTCTGATTCTGATGAAATGTGGAGGAGTTGGAAACAGACGATGCTAACGAGGATGTCAAAGTTTTCTAATCAGTCAATATAGAACAGTTTGCTTTTGCAACAGGCACTCTGCTTCTAAGTTATTTATCATTTCTTCCTTGGCATCGCGTATTGCGACAGAACAGCTTGCTTTTGAAGATAGTCATCATTCTTTTTACTTTGATGTACATCTGTACCAATGCGGAATTTTGTTATAAGCACAAAGGTAGAGTTTGAATGAACAAATATCCCATTTATTCCGGCGTCTAACAGCCTAGCTAATAACTTAACCTGTTCATGATGAATGGATAAAGTGGTTTCTTTTCGTAAGACCTGTGCTAAACATGTTTCTACTTTCTTGTAACACAGGCACACAACAAATACAGAAGTTGTCTAGCTTGAGCTGTTTGTAGCTTTGAAGAACTGTGCAAAATATTGACATGTGTTGATTTCTTATGGGGGTACATAAAAGAGTTTAGGGGAATTTTTAAAACTTTCTTACAACTCAAATGGTTAGACTTGAGGGGTTTGACAATTGAGGATTGAATATTAGCACACTAATGTTGTGTAATTACATGAATACTGAATAATTAGTCATACATAGAATGACAATTTAGTCGTCTACGAACGATAGCACTCATCAAATTAAATCGGGGTAACCAAAATGTTAATACTCCATAGTGACCAATTAACATTTCTAAATTGATGTAGCAATACTAATTACAAATTATCTTGTGTTGGTAACCTATTATTGACCTAGGTGACTTCGTTAATCAATGCCAAAAACAAACTATATACCATCTTTTGAAGTCCTCAAAGAAAATTCCTTGTTTCTCAAGTTATAAAATATACGACTAGTTGTTTTATATATTTTTTACTATTAAGAGATCCATATATTACAATATTTATTAATAAAAAGTTATTTGCAAAATGTCAGCAAATTTGTTTCTCCTTCTTAAGAAACTTCGTGCCGGAAAATTCCTAGTTTATAAATTTGAGGCGTTTATAAAACATCTCTAATGGTATTTTTGTGCAAATTATAAGAATATTAAAGATAAAAGTGTTTTTTTTTTCAAATATAAAATAACAATGATTTAAAAATTTTTAAAGCCAAAAATCCATTGTAAACGTCTCAAATCGATCAACTTGGAATTGCTAGTTGCCCCTCTTTTGTTAATACTTAATACTCCGTACTTGTTTTGTTGGAACACCATTCCAAAACTTACAAAACTGCGTTACATAATTCTCTCTAATTTCCCACATTCTTGAGCCTCTACACTGTTCTTTCCACCACCATCTTCTGAGGTTTGTTTTCTTTCTTCAATCTTCACTTTTATTTTTTTAGTTCATTTATCAAATTCTTTCTGTTTTTTTTCCTCTGTCATTGATTAATAATTATTTACCGTTAATTGGTTATATTTATATATTTGAATTTTTTCATGAAGTTTAATTTGGATGAAATTTGTTTGTTTACCCATTACTGTAAACTGCAATTATTTCAAGCTTCTTTTTTCTGGGGTAGAAAATTAACGGACAAACTAACCCTTAATTTTCCATAGAACACTTAAAGTTTTAATTTTTAGTCCTTAGATTTTTTTTTCTGGGGTTTGAAGATGATGAGAGATATACCCCTTTAAGTTTGAGACTTTGAATTAATTTGGGTTTTATATAAGCTTCTATTGGCGGAAAAATTGAGTTCATGAAAATTTATAAGTTAACTACATATTTGACTGTATGATGATTATTGTAGTGGTTTTAATTTAAGGTAATTATGTTGAAAGTGCTTAGATTGATGTAATTTTGTGATTTGAAGATTTTTTTTTTTTTTTTTTATGCATTCATTTTATGGGATTCAAGAAAAGTTCAATTTCAATTTTAGGGTTTTAGGCAAATCGAAATTAATTTACATATGTGAGGAAAGTTAATGTCTTTGGATTTGATATTTTCGTTTGAATGAATTGTTATTTATATGTGTTTCTTTGATTATATTGACATGTTACTACTTACTAGGCAAAAAAAATCAATGATATGCCTTTTAATGTCCTAAGGTTTATGTTTTTATTTTTCTTATGGTAGTTTTCGCATGAGTCAATTTCTGTTCTGTTGACCTATTAAGTTTTTTGGACAATTTTATCTCATTTATGATGAATTTGCGATTTCATCATGATAAATTCATAGTCATAGTCAAAGCCTTAATCCCAGAAAGATGGGATCGGTCATATGTTTACTTTGCTATGCTTCATATCAATTCATGTTTAGCCAACCCCATATTATTTTAGAACTTTGGCTTTGTTGTTGTATTTGTCTCATTTATGTCATATGGCTTTCTACGAACTGGAATTTTGGTGGTAAACGAGAAACTAATGCATTGCGTTTTTCTTTAACTTTGTTAGTTATCATCCATTTGATTATCTGTCTGTGTTTAGCTCTAAATGGCTGCACAGGCTGAAATCCCTGAGGAAAGGCTGAAGTCTTTTCTCAGCCAGTTGCAAGCAGAAAATGGAATTCTTGACCGTGTCGTATATAAAAACAAGAACCAGCATCGGAGATCCTCATATTTTCAGTATCTTTTAAAGGTTCTTTTGTTTATTTGCTATATGTGCTGTCATGTTTGCAATGTGGTCCGATGGATTTTGTTGATGAATTTTCTGATATAGGCATACTAATTTCATGTTGCTGTTTTCTTCCTTTTCTATGCATCTCTCTCTGATATTAGGTGAGGAGAAATTTAAAGCTTTTTCAGACAATTCACTTGGAGGAGCTTCTAGATTCATGTTCTAATGTTGTCACCGGAAAAAAGGCTAAACAAAAGGCACATCTTCTCGAAAGGTGAGAAAATTTGCACTTTTGGCTTTGCTTGTGTTAGCTACTAACAATTCTTATTTTTATGTAGTTGACTAATACTCTTCTGTTGAAAAGTTTTATCAATAAGTAATTCCTAGAAATTAGCAACTATTTTTGTCTATGATATACAAAATAAATCTATGGATCTTCTCTTATTTCTAGGTCTAATGTTTTCAGTTATCAAAATTTTGAAGTAGCCATAATCTTCTATAAGTTGAAATGTCCTGTGTAGCTCTAGGGAGTAGGGAAGGACCCCTATATGCCACATGCACCGCGTCATGCTTAAGCATCAAGTAAACAACTGTTAGGGTAGGCAAAGTGCAATATTTTCTACTTCTTCCTCTGCTTTAGAGATTTCTTGGAACTCCATTCAGACTACTTAATGTTTTTGACCACTGGATAGATCTTTAATTTCCTCGTACTCTTTAAGGTTATGTTGACCCTTTAAATATCATAGATATGTTTTAAGAGAGTTGGTTTTACATGCTGTCTATAAACACATTGAGGCTTGGGGGAGAGGAGAATTGATTCTTAAAAATTTCTAGTGACTGACACCCACATTTTCTATACCTTTTGGACAGTTTGAAGAGGAATAAATGTGAAAATGGAAAATATACTTTTATTGAGCGTCTTCGAGGGGCAGCACGCCTGCTATCTGAGGTGAAATTTATATTTCTATAACTCTCTTATGTCCTGTTTAGCCTTTGTGCGATGCTCCTCCTTCCTCAGTCTAGCTATCTCTGTATTGTTTGTGGGGTAAAGGGTCCAAAAAATTTATCATTTTGGGATGAACTCTTTCTTTAAAACTTTGATTTTTGTCGGTTATATCACGTTGCTGAAAGCCAACTTTTTGTGTGGCATACAGTGATACAGTGATTACCTGTTAATGACTTGCTCTTACTGCGATCAATTTCGGTGCTGCAGATGACTGAGCCTATGCTGAAGGCAGCTACGTATCCTGTTTGCTTTGCCAAAATTCACTCTAAATTAAACCAAAACAGAACCATTAAATTTTGTCTGCTCACATGCAAAAATGCACCATTTCATTTCACTTCTTAAATAGGGATTTTGTGGGTGATATATGCATTCACCCACACAAATTACTATTATATTTTTCCTTTTGTTTTTGTAGTCTTCCTTGACTTGCAAACAGCGAAATATCTACTATGCTTGCTCGTTCGTTTTTCATGGGATTCTGCTTAATGGTTCTTGCACTGCTTGCTCGACTCAGAGTTTTGGTTCAGCAGGTAAGACTATATACCATCTTGAAACTTTTCTTAACATGCTGATTTTTGCTTTGACTTGCCTCAGTTCTTGATTAGATCATGATGTGCCTAAACCATTAATGTTGTTGCAATGAATTATTGGTCATCATGCTATATACATAAAATCGTATGCAGAAAAATGTGGTCCGACCTTCTCCTTTTATTTTATTTTTGGTCATTAGATAACAAAAATTACAATGCCGTCGTAAAGGTTTCCCCTTGATAAGTTGATATCCTCTACAATAGTATTCAGCTGGCTTCTAACCTTTCATGTTTCAATTTATTCCGTCTTTGAAAAAAATATACATATTCTTTTTCTTGTTGACCAATTGTCCTTGAAAGAAAGAAGTTGGAAGCACCAACTGGCTGGCTGTGTGAGACAATTAGGATCAGATACTTATCAAGAATTCTCTTCAGATTTTTGCACAGTTTCAATGGTTTTACCTTCTTAGCTGCAAGTTTTCATGTTTATTATGAGGTTATGTGTATTCTTCTTTTGTTTACATGTGGTATTCACTGAATTTTTGGTCATCTTTATGGAGGAACATCTATCACGGACATGACTCACTATCTATATGCATTGGTAGGCCTACTCAGCTAAGATTTTCCCTATAGCCTGTGTGCTTTCGACTCATTAATATATTAAACGTGTAATGATGGGAATGGCTGAATGGTGAACAAATGTTTACTTGGCTGCTAATGCATGGATTTTGTTTTCATTTTACCTGTTTTTTATTTTGCTCATTACTATTCCTTACTAATAAGTATAGTTGCTGAATTAAGTTCATAATGCAGATACTACTGGATGTTGTTGTTGTCTACAATGAAATCTCTTCTCTTGCTCAAAACAAGCAATCCATAAAAATAACCCGGGATGGATTAGAGGTAATGCATCGCAATGTCAGTTTGTCACAGTTTCTCTGAGCTCAACTACTGTTTCAAAGACTTTTCATCTCTATTGAACCCAATGACAAATGATTCAGGTTTTCCGAGAATATTATCCTACAATGGAGGAGGAAATTGATGTCTTAGAGTGTGTCTGGAAAACAGATAAATTTGTATTGGTAGAAACCTCTGTTAAAGGCAAGATACCACATCAAGATGGGAGTTCAGAAACAGTACAAACGCCAGGAGCACCTATACAGTATCGTATTGGCAGATATCTTGGAGGTATACCCCCCCCCCCCCCCCCCCCCCCCCCCACC
>PYUH01003976.1:3593755-3610017 GCA_016808085.1 Suaeda aralocaspica
CCCCCCCCCCCCCCCCCTTCATCCATAACCTACGTTATACATCCTTTTTTTGGTACATTCCCGATTGATTATTATTATGTTCTGAGTCTTATCCTCAGATGATGAATATGATTCCGAGAACGCTGATGCCAACGAAGGTGAAGAAAGTATCTCAAATGCGAAGAGACGAAGAACTGGATCACCACCACCTATCTGCAACGAAAATATTAATCTTTCTCAGCAAGTTCAACAGCCCTTAACGGCAGAACACAGTTCATCAAACGTGTTAAAATTTGATGAAAACACTTCATTTGGAGGTACGTCTCACGTCAGCTCATCAAAGCCTGATTCAACGTTGAACAAGCGAGTGGCATTCATATCTGTGAAGTCGACTGCTCCGTTAGCATCAAATGAAGCAGATGTATCTCTGGTTACTAAAGATAGCAAGGACAAGAAGCATGAAGATGGAGACAATTCTCTCTTCAGTTTTTTTACTGAGGATGATACGACAGGCAGTATTTTTTGAAAGAAGACAGTAACTCACTAACTCAATTAGGTAGTTTAGTAGGCTATTCATGCTATATTCATTCCTTTGAGACATTTTAAACATTTTACAGTAGTATACCCTAGAAAGGGAGATTGATTGACTAGTATAAGTCTGATTTCTTCCATCGTGAATTTTTACGATTCAATGGAACTCAGAAAGGCGGATAGTTTGTGCATCAATAGGTGAAAGACAGGGAATATCAATTTTATGTAGTAATTGCCGAATAAATACTGTATTATTTATTGAAATTGATTTTTACTAATGACACTAAAATAACTCGCCGTTGTATTAGTAAATATACTATACTACTATGTATTTAAACGGAGTACTAATTTAAGCTTATTAAAATTGACTTTTTATTAGAATTAATTTGACTAAAAACTAAGATGAATGATTGTAATGAGGCAAAACGACGTCGTGGCATGTTTTCTGTTTTTGTCGTTAGTGGTTACTGGATAGTACGAGAGTGATAGAAGCTGGAAGATTGTCTACTTTTAATTAAATTTAAACAAATATCAATTTCACATCTTTCGAAAACACTATTTTTACATATGCTCGAATTTAATAGAGAGAAATATAATTCTATAAAAAATGCAAGTGATTTGCAGATCGTTATCTTCTCCTATCATTCATTGCTGCTCAATTTCAACTTCTAGGTATATTACCCATTTCTAATTTGCTGCATTAATTTTGTTTAATCAACTTTTTTCTTTTTCTTTTTGTTTTGTTTTCTGGGGTTTAAACTTAAAATTGTCTTTAAACTAGGCTGTAATAATGTTAGGGAAATAGGGAGTAGTTATTTTGATTATTTGATGTTAAATACTTAGTAGTAGATTATGTTATTTATGGTTATATATTAAAATTAATTAATTGTAGTTGATCAATAATAGAATATTGAGGTAAAATAATTGTTAATCAAATTGCTGAAATTGTGTTTATGTTAATGTGTTTGTTATAGGAAAAAACCTGAAAATTTTGCTGTGAGATGCTCCATTGAAAAATCAGCTTCAGAAAATGCCGTTCCGAAACGGTTGTTTTCGGGTTTGGTAGCTTCTTGTGTAGTCTTCTCACAAGCTAATTTGGTTAGTATCTTTGATTTTTGTAGTTATTTGTTTTTGAATGTGTAAAATGTTGTCAAGTTAAATGCGAAAATGTTTAATTCAAGGAGTTGTGATCATATGGGATGAATTGATGAACTCTTGCCTAAGCAAGATAAGGTGTTAAATGATCTTACATTGGAATTGGTATTCGAGGAATGTGAAGGAATGATTCCAACTTTGGTCGGGGTCTTATTTTCTAATTGTTCTGTCTCATACTCTCGTGTGCGAAGTAAAATACGGTCACATACTGATGTGTAGACTGTAGAGCATTTGGACATTTAATAAAAAAAAAAAAATGTGAGGCGTGCACCACCTTGGTGCACATTGGTTACCGTCAGGTTCATTCTAAGTAGAGAAGCCAAAGTTGAAGTTATTCTTACTACGTATTTAAATTTTGATGATATTTTTAACTTTTGGTAAAACTTCCTTTTCCTTTGAGGTATGCAGGTATATGGAGCAGATTTTACTCTTCAAAATAGTATGTGTCAGATTGCCGCTGGCCCAAGCAATGAGGTTCCTTTTCCTCTTGATGATAATTCTAGTGATGCAAATGAGAAGGCAATGACGATGATGATGAGAGCGATGACAACAAAAAATTTCGATCCAGTTAGATATTCTGGCAGATGGTTTGAGGTAGCCTCTCTTAAGCGTGGGTTTGCTGGACAAGGTCAGGAAGACTGCCATTGTACCCAGGTGAAATTTACAATGCTTTCATAAATTTTTGTTGAGACTGCTTTCATGAGGTCCCATTTGATTATTGTAATTGTTCTCCATTGTTCTTAAGTGTTGGTGTTGATTAGAAATCTACAAACCTTACATTGTAGTCAATTTATGTTGTGCTAAGATATTTGGTGTATTTTATTGAAGGGTGTATATACGTTCGACATGGCAAAACCTGCCATTCAAGTAGATACTTTCTGTGTACATGGGGGTCCAGATGGGTATATCACGGGTATAAGAGGAAGGGTTCAGTGCCTTTCCGAAGAGGATAAAGAGCTGAAACAGACTGATTTAGAGAGGCAAGAGATGATCAAAGAGAAGTGTTACCTGCGTTTTCCTACATTGCCATTTATACCCAAGGAGCCTTATGATGTGATTGCGACTGATTATGATAACTATGCCTTAGTCTCAGGGGCCAAAGACAGAAGTTTTATCCAGGTAAATTTTTTTTTCTCAGTTGAGATCAGTTTGTTATATGGTTGTCAGTGTCTAAAACATAATTAGGTCCAAAAACATACAGGTCCAAAAACATAATTGAGAATTTGACTTAAGTTTAGAATGTACTCTGTATATTTGAGGTGGTTTGGTTATATACTGGCTTCCTTCTTCACCTGAAAGCCCCTGCTCTGGACTAATTTGCTTTGTCTTGAGATACATCATTTTAAAGTGAAAAAAGTGAACCCACTATCGAACTGATTAGTTTGTTTTCTTTACGTTGTCAATTATGAAACTTAATGACTAATCAAGAACACCTTACGTTAGAATGAATGAATTTAAAGGCTGATGCTGTCAAAATGCCAATTCTTCCTTGTCATTTAAACTCAAGAGTCATTAGTGGCGCTGTTCTTTACAATGGTGCATTGGTAAGTGTCCTGATCAAGTTGAATTTGTAATAAGCTGTGAAATTTTACAGATCTACTCGAGAACTCCTAACCCCGGACCTGAATTTATAGCGAAGCACAAAGCATACCTAGCAGACTTTGGATATGACCCAGATGAAATTAAGGATACTCCACAAGACTGTCAAGTTATGTCAAACAGTCAACTGGCTGCAATGATGTCCCAATCTGGAATGCAACAGGCTCTAAACAATCAATTCCCTGATCTCGGATTGAAGTCTTCTGTAGCGTTTGATCCTTTCACAAGTGTAACTGAGACATTAAAGAAGCTTCTCGAACTCTACTTTAAGAAGTAATTTAAGAAGCAACTTAAGTGATCATACTTCTGGCTTGTGTCTGTATTTTTTAAAAGCCACAATATAGCCCTCATCTCTGACAATTCTGAATACTGTATATTGTACTTCAATACTACTCCTATTGCTACTATGTATGTTAACTTGACTCTGTATATTTTCAAGCATTTGAATCAGCATTTTTGTGAAAAAGTTCTTGATTTTTGATCAAAATGGAATTTCAATTATGCAGAGTCATGCAAGAAATGTATAAAATCTCAATTTATGCTTTCCAAGGACCCAATTTTGACCCAAGGGATCCCATGGGATTCCCATCATTCCAATGTAAATTTTCGGGCTTTTTTTCTCATGCTATAGAACCTTTGAAAAGTGAATCATAATTGTCGTTTTTAAAAAAATTGTGAACCATTAAATGCCCTATGATCGATTTCAACTTGTAAAAACTTGTTATGTTCTTTTTTAAAGAGGATTTTTTAAGGATAAATGGTTTTTCTTTTGCTCTCGCCACAATCATATAATCTTTCGAGCGCTAGTAACTTTTCAAAGACTCTAATTTGAACCAAGGAACCCCATGTATAATTTTCGGCAATTTCTTTTCGGAACCCAAACTCCCCGAAAAAAGGTGACTTATAGCCTTTATTTTCAGTTTTCAGAGGAGCTTTCGAGACTCCACCTTGTTTCCTCCCCAAATTTTACACACTTACTTCCGGTAACCTTAGGGGGGTAGCTCACACTAAATTTTAGCATCTAATACTTTTTTGTTCCCTCTTCACAAAATTCCCGGAAAAGGCGACACTAGTTTTTTTCCCTCTTCCAAGACCGTCTTATGACTTTCATATCTTGAGAAGCTATCCAAGGGCCCTCTTTTGACCCTTGGTGACGTGACTTTAAGGTATCAATGCATAAGTTTATTTGTCTTTTTAATTAGCTTTTGCATACGAGGTTTATCGTGTCTCAATTTAGGGTTTTTAATCATTTGAGGCTTAGAGTATTTAACATGTTGGCCTAAGTGTCTAACATACATGGGAAGTCGTTTCTAGATTAAAAGGTTTGTTGAAGAGTTTCTTGAAAGTTCACAAGTTATGAAACAACAACAAGCTAAGGAGAGAATTGGCGTCGATCTGAGCCCAAGCCAAGCGATTTTGGATGAAAAGGTCATAAGAGAGTTGATAAGTTCTTAAAGGCCGAAACCAATCATGGGAAAGTCCTGTGATGGTCTAGAGCGCGTGGTTGACAAATAGGGCGAAAATAAGACAAATACCATGACAACCTTGCAAACTCCTAAAACAAAAGTTTATTATCCAGTGTTTTTTGGGGTTACGGGGTCCCGTAAAAAGAAATTACTGAAAATTCTTCGGGGTGCATGCATGGTCAAAATATGAACCCGGATCAAGCAATTCGGGGGTGAAAAGGCCATAAGAGAGATTATAACAAGGTTTTACACGAGGCTCGAAATAGGCTATTTTTCCCTCTCCGGAGGAGGCCATAAGAGAGATCATTATAGGTCTTTACGGTCCGCAAACATTCGTGGGGAACCCTTTGGTGGTCCATAACACTTGGAAAAAAAAACGGGGAGTAAAAACGATAGGCCCGAGACGGCCCCTCCGGAGATCTCAATCAAATACTATTATCCACTGTTTTTGGGGGTTTCAGTGTCATGGAAAATATTGTCAAAAATTCTGCAGGTTGCCCGTATGATAAAAAATATGAACCCATACAAAGCGATTCGGGATAAAAAGGCCATAAAAGTGATAATAACAAAGTAATAGATAAGGCTCGGAAGAGGTTGTTTTCCCCTTCTCTAGAAGGGATTATAAGAGGGATGATTACAAGTCTTTAGGGGTCGAAATCAATCGTAGGGAGTCCTATAGTAATCCATTGCATGTGATAAAAACACTGGGCAAAAAAATGATGTGGCACAGGATGGCCCCTCTGGAGGTCTCAACCAAATGCCATTATTCACTGTTTTTTGGGCTTCCAGGGTTCCGTAAAAACATGCCATAAATTCTTTGGGGTGCACGCATGGTTAAAATATGGACCAAGACTAAAAGATCCGGGTGAAAGGCCATAAGAGGGATGATAACAAGGTTTTAGATGGGGCCCGAAAGAGTGAGGTTGTTTTTCCCTTCTTCGGAAGATGCCATAAGATGGATGATTACATGACTTTAAGGGACGAAAATGGTCGTGAGGAGTCCTGTGGTGGTCTATAACACGTGGTAAAAAATTGGAGCAAAAAAACTACGTGGGTCGGAATGTTCCCTCCGAAAGCCTCAATCAAAGGCTATTATCCACTGTTTTTGGAGGTTCCGGGGTCCTGCAAAAATCTTGCCAAAAAATTCTCCAGGATGCCCATATGCTCAAGATATGAACCCATATAAAGCAATTTGGGGTGCAAAGGCCGTAAGAGGGATGATAACAAGGTTTTCGATGGGTTTGGGAAGAGGTTATTTTTCCCTTCTCCAAAAGAGCCAATAAGACGGATGATTACAAGTCCTTAGGGGCTAAATCCAGTCGTGGAGAGTCCTGCAGTGGTTCACTGAACATGGTAAAAAAAACGAGGTGAAAAACGACATTGCCCGGGACAGCATCAAAGGCTATTATTCAATGTTTTTTAGGATTTTGGGGTCCCGTAAAAATAAATTGCTACAAATTCTCCAAGGTTCACTCATGGTCAAAATATGATCGTAGACCAAACGATTCGGGATGAAAAGGCCATAAGAACGATGATAACAAGGATTTTATTTGAGACCTACAAGAGGTTGTTTTCCCTTCTTCGGAAGAGGCTATAAGAAGGATTATAACATGTCTTTAGGGGACAAATACGGTCCTGGGGAGTCTTGTGGCTGTCCATAGCACGTGGTAGAATAACAGGGGAGAAAAAAAGATGTGGCCCGGGACGACCCCTCTTAAAGCCTCAATCAAAGGTTATTATCCACAGTTTTTTGGGGTTTCGAGGTCTCGGAAAAAAGTTGTTGAAAATTCTCCGAGGTCCCTGTATGGTCAAAATATTAACCCAGACCAAGCGTTTTTGGGTGAAAAGGCCATAAGAGGGATGATAACAAGGTTTTTGACGAGTTTTAAAAGAGGCTATTTTTCCCTTCATCGGAAGAGGCCATAAATGGATGATTACAGGTCTTTAGGGGCCGAAACCGGTCGTGGGGAGTCATGTGGCAGTCCATAGCACGTGGTAAAAAATGGAGCGAAAAAAGACGTGGTCCATGACAGACCCTCCGAAGGCCTTCATCAAAGACTATTATCCACTGTTTTTGAGGATTCTGGGTGCCGAAAATTTTTTTTTAGAAAATTCTCTGGGGTGCCCGTATGGTCAAAATATGAACCCAGACTAAGTGATTTATGGTGAAAAGGGAATAAGAGGGATGATAACTAAGTTTTAGACATGCCCGGAATAGGTTGTTTTTCCCTTCTACTGGCTATAAAAGGGATGATTACAAGTGTTTAGGGGCGGAAGCCATTCATGGGGAGTCTTGTGTAGTCCATATCACGCTGTTAAAAAGTGGGGTGGAAAGCCCCTTTGGAGGCCTTAAACAAATTAAAGGCTATTATCCACTATATTTTGGGGTCTGGGGGTCCCAAAAAAAAATGCCAAATATTCTCTGAGGTACTCGTATGGTCAAAATATTGACCCAGACCAGCGATTTAGAGTAAAAAGGCCATAGGGATGATAACAAGTTTTTAGATGGGGCCAAAAAGAGACTGTTTTTACTTTCATCGGAAGAGGTCATAAAAGGGATAATTACATGTTTTTAGGGACCGAAACGAGTTTTAGGGGAGTCTTGTGGTGGTCCATACCAAGTGGTAAAAAAACGGGGAGAAAAAAAAAGACATGGCCTCGTGATTGACCCTTCGGATGTCCCAATCAAAGGTTATTTTTCCGTTATTTTTTTGGGGTTTCGAGTTCCCGAAAAAAAAATTACCGAAAATTCTCCAGGGTTCCCGCGTCCCAAAAAAAATTACCGAAAACTGTTACCAAAATTTTTACAAGGTGCCAGTATGGTCAAGATATGAACCCAAGCTAGCCGATTTTGGGTGAAAAGACCATAAGAAAGATGATAAAAAGTTTTTCCAGGGTATCGAAAAAAGTTGTTTTTCCTTCTTTTGAAAAGATCTTAAGAGAGATGATAACAAGTTTTTAAAGGTCGAAACTGATCATGGCTAGGTAGTTGGGTTTACAATGTATTATATTTGTTAGAAAAGTGTTATGATTATTAGTGCAACCTTGTTTTTTTTTGTGCTGCTAGGGAGCCACAGAGGCGGGGTGAGAATCAATCCCAGGATCTTTTGAAATCGAGAGGAAAACTTTAATCACTTGAACTTCCCCCGACTCTCACCTTTCTATTTATTGTAGTCAATCACAATTTAAATTAAATTGACCAAGACATCACAATGATTAATGTTTTCAATGAAGAATCAATAAAAATAATTTATATAAATAGAAAATTTTCAAACGTAACTAAATAAAAAGAAACACTCAAAACGAAATATGTAATTAACAAAGTGAAACGATATGAGTAGATATTTTGATACGGAGTACGTTCAAGTGCATTGCATTCGGAGTACAAATTAAGTTGATTGTAGCAAATTAGGAATCCATTATCCACAAAACATACACTGAATATTAATCTGGTGTTACACAAAGCGCAAGAAACGCCACATCAAACGAGTTAAAGAGTCACCAAAGACCATCTGAAAAGATGTGTTCTCTAGTTAGTAAATCTTCATGCATGGGAAAAATCTTATCATTTATGCACCTTCATTATGAATGAATGTACATTTTCTAAAATAAATGAGTACATATTTTAGTGGCCTATATAAGGGAGCCACTTAATCACTCAAGTAACACTCCAAATAGCAAACTAACATTCATATAAGAAAAAATGGGAAGCCCACCATTTCAACGCATCAGTTGTACAACAAAAATTAAAGCTGAACCCTCTAAAACTCATGTGAATTTGAAGATTCAAGGTGATGATCATGATCTTTATTATCGTATACCTCGTGATTTACCATTTCATATGTTGAAACTCGACTACTGCAATCGCGTTGGACTTGGATACAGAACTGTTCGCTTTGTTTATCGTGGTGAACAGCTTTCGGTGTGTAAAACTGCAAATGGTCTTCAAATGAAAGATGGTTGTGCCATTGATGCCTGGGTTGACAAGATTGGGGGATGATTACAGGTTATGGGAATGTTCAGTTTAGTTCAATTCGTTGTTTTAGTTGTCAAATACTATGCTTATTACTTGCATAGTTGCATCTCTTTATTATTAGTAGACTAGTAGTACATGATATGGTGATATTAATAGTGATGGAAAATAAATAAATGGAGTTGCTTATTTAATTCTCTTCAATTCCTACTACATCTTTAACTCATGCATGAAATGCTTAACTAATTAAACTTTTAACAGTTGAAAATTTCAGTATCACTTATTAAGTAATTCAACTGTGAAACTAGTTTTCTCAGGAATACTTGTGAGGATTTGAGAGTTGAGGCAATCACTTCGACAAGTTGTGATGCTCGGTATTAGTTGTGTCTAGTTTGGTTCTTATTTGGTTTTAAGCAAATTTTCATAGTATACAACCGATTATACTCCTTTGGTCGTCTATTCTAAAATGAAATAAAACTTAATTTCAAATCAAATAAACAAATTTTTTGTTGTTTGGCTATATCTTACTAAATACAACTTGTCGTACTATGAACATCCTCGATAATACTAGTATTCACCCCAATACTTCCTACGTATAAATTTAATTGCTCACTTTTTAAATACGATTCCCATGACAATTTTTGAGAAAAATTATAAATAAAATGATTACTTATTGAGTAAAGTGAAGACCATTAATGAATTGATAGGAATAAACAAATTATAATGGTCTAATTTCATATGTTAAAGTTTACAAAATAAGAAAAAGAGTGAAAGTGGTGCAATTATTTTTGAGACATTGTTAAATAGAAAATAAAGTAATGAAAATGATATGGAGGAAGTAAAGTTTACCCATAAGCATTATACGAGTATGATTATCTACTTGGGTTTCAATTAATGTCTGATTCATATTTCCTCTGGTCCATATTAACTACAACACTTATTGTAAGTGGTTCAAAAAAGTAACTAGAGGAATCAAAGGAGATAATGAGTTGCAATAATTTTAACTCCGGCAAAATATAACTTTCTGTTTGACTTCTTTCATTTACATCCTATAATCGCTTCCTTAAAATGCATGTAAATAGTAAACATTACAATTAATCAGGCTTCCTTAAAATGCGCGCAGATATATGCTCCCAACAAGTAATGATCTCAATCATGAACAGAGCAATTTAAAATTGACAAAATCCAAATATACTATTTGAACTTAGGCATAATGCATAAAAACATTCCTAAGGCAATATAACAAAGCAACTAGACCAAATAAGGACTAAAATCCACCACTAACAAAACATATGAAATGAGCAAGTACGACTGTTCAGAAATTCACAACATGGAATCTTAAAAAGGAGCAAATGAAAATGTGTTCCTATGTATTGCCAAAAACCCTAAGTCTAGTATACAGCAGTAACCATGTTGACAAAACAGGTCATCCATGACAGCGTGGAGGGAAGTTGAAGAGATCATATTTGAAATCAAAATCGTAAAATTTCAACCAAAATCGTAATCAACAGATGAATAAGACCAGCGCTTCATCCGCAGCTTTGAATTACAAAGGAAACCCATACATATACGACCACAGAAAAATTTCGTTTTATACTTGAAACCTATACACACCACAATTTGGAACTGAACACAAGCATTCACCTTCCAAAGCGCCAGCAGATAAATGGAAAATCTACCAAGAACAGTCAAAAGTCTGGACTATTATAAAGATTGAAATCAACATTAACAACGGATGTATTCTGAGACTCACTATAGCAATATATTTCACCAAGCTTCCAACCAAAGGTCCCCCCAAACCCCACCCTCCAAAATGAAGGGATATTACTTTCCACAATTAAAACCATGGCAAACTGACAACACTATGATTAGGATCAATGCGAGGATGATACCCAGCACAATGAGCTTGATCTTCATGTTCTGAAACCACATCTTCCTCCTCATTTGTGTTCCTTGTTGCCGAAAATCTTGAGCCTAAGCCAATTACACGGAAGAGTTATAATCAAAATGCATTTAGTTTGAGCAAAAAACTACCCAGATGTGAAATAAATTATTCAGTAGAGATCACACCCCAAGGGGGCAGCACCATGATCTATATAGCAGCAAGATGTGATTTTTGTATGGGAGAAAACTAAAGGGATAAAGAGAACAATTTTGACAGCAAGGAACAAACAAGCAATTTTACTTGTATAATATAACAAACCTGTGAACGGAGATTTTCTGTCTTGTCAACAAGAAGCTCAATCTTCTCACCACGATCTAGAACCTATCAACAAAGAAAATATAGTGTAAAAGGTTAAACCTTTCCAAAAAGCAGGATCTAACAACAAGAATATAGACAGAATGTGGTAGCATCAGAAATGATAAACCCCGATTAAAGATGTCATGTAACAGTACAATTTGAAGCAACTTTACAAGTAATCAACACATGATAATCTTGAAAACAAAAAGAAATGGAAGTGTTTTCTTTCTCCCCACATGGATATCCGCAGATACAGGAAGTATCTCCCACATTATAAAAAGGGTAAAAGATCTGCTTACAAAATGATAGTGTGTATACACAACAAAATATAATGAAGTGGGCATACTTTCTCAATTACCCTCACCACAAGCTACTACAGACAGTAGCCTTAATAATATACCAATAAATCAGCGAGTTAACGAAAGTCTCTTACTTTCTCAATGTTGTCCATCATGACTCCCTTGACTTCTGATATCTGGGCCTGGACCTTAGCAAGCTTGTTCATCTCATCTGGATGATCAACACAGTATTGCATATGCTCCTTGAGTTTAGGTCTGAAAGTAAAAAAGGATGTCAGCATTTGGACATGGATATAGAACGTTAAAAAGCAAGAGAAGTCCATGATTAGAAGAGCTACCCAAAATCCTTGTTCAGGCTTTTTGCTTGAGCAGTAGCAGCTTTTCCACCTCCATATCTCTTGTTAAAATCATCCTTCACTCGTTCAAGGAAGGCCATTGGAATCTGTCTTCCAACGGACTCAACAGCAACTACACAAAAAGCTGCAAAAACAAATTATGGGTGCATCTCAAAACTTACTAGAGGAGACCGGCAGACTCAATAAATGAGAGTGATTTATCATATTAGCAGCATCATAATAGATAACATTCCCACTTAAGACCCTAATAACCTCCCATAAACAAAATATGGAACACTGAGAATTGCTCAAGACATATAGTCAAACTCAGCTTCCAAATTACCTATGATACTCAGTAACTTAACCAATAAGAGAATTGGTTTCGCTTAACTGACAAAATGACAAGGGTTAATCAGAAAGACATAGAGAAAATCCAATCAGCTTCAGACTACCAGAGTAGATTCCTCTATCCTAAGCCATGTCCTAAAAGATCACTCCTATTCTTCACCAGATTTCATATATTTCACACTAATGCAACATCTAGAGCTCATAGGTACTCAATTATATCAGAAGATTTGTTGGCACTGCTTCAACGTGCGCCTCAGATATTCCAAAAACTCAGAATAACTATTCAACAATAATTAATCAAACACTCCCAAGTCTCAGCAACAAAAATTCCACAATGAAAAGAACACAAAAACAGCAGTTCCTTGAAATGAACCTTAACAAAAGACCTAATTTCACAGCCTCAGGAGAACTAACACTACTGTCTTAAACACAAAATGCACCAGCTTCATTTTACACAATTTAAAAACTTGAGTACATGACTTCATTTCATCATCAATATGAAACCCAATACTTATCAATGAAAAATCACTTTTAGATAGTATCAATCACAAATACCAAGGCAAACTATTCATTGGAATACTTGGGTGAAGTTATCACACTTCATCTCACTTCCTTCAAACAAATGGGAAAAGAACTAGATTAACATCTATTCAAATTTTATTATATGCAGCAAAAGGATTGTCGGTAGTCCTTCAAAAGAAATTTAATGCATTACTACAACCGCATGTAAAATGTATAGCTAACAACCTTTCTACGATTTCAGAAATGTGAAACAATTATCAAAAAATCAAGATAAGTAAGCACTGAACTCATGATTAATTGCAAGAATGAGGACCCAAAATGTCAAAAACAGATAGCAATAGAACCAAAAACAACACCAAATTACCAAAACTCCAAACTCCAAAGTAAACTCTAAAACATCAAATCCAGAAATGAGAACATAGTTAATTACCCCATTGAATCGTCTTCAATTCAAATTTCGAACAAAGCCCAAAATAATATCAGAAGTTTGAGCCTCTAAGCTTGTTGCAAATAAAAGAGAAATAGGGTTGGTACAAATCTAAAATTTCTTCTATAGATATTAGTATATAGGCTAAACAGGTGACAAAATTCAACCTCTCCAACAAAAGACTATCTCAACATTCATTACATTTACATTTACATTTACTAGTACACAGCTTATCAGTTATTCACAAAAAGAAACTAGCGCACCATATCATTTCCGTGTGAGTAATGCCATGCTAATAACCTTGCTATCTTCTGATACATCACATTTTGAGAATACAATTATACAGGAGCTGAGACCAAACCTTAGGAACCAAATCAACCCAAAATACCTCAAAGGTAAACTCTAAAACAAGAATCCTAAGAAATCATAAATATTCATCAACTCAGCTGCAACCTGCATTTTGAACCATTCTATCTCTCAACACATAGAGCTCAGACGAATCCTTAAGATAGAACCAAATCAACCAAAAATACCTTGAAGGTAAACTCTAAAACAAGCATCCTCACAAAAATCATAAATACTCATCAACTCACCTACATCCTGTATTTTGAACTAAACCCAAAATCATATCGGATCACCCATTTCTCAAGTCTCAACCACCCTATACACAAATTACTTGAATCATCATTAAACCCAAAATCACTCACAATTTGCCTTTCGAACAAAACCTGAAACCAAATCTAGACTATCCATTTCTCATCACAACATACACAAACTACTTGAATACATCGCTAAACACACCATCACTTATAGCTCGAATTTTGAAACAACCCCCAGATCAAATATAGATTACCAACTTCAAAAGCACACTACACAAAATACTATTATGTATCACCAAAACCAAAAATTACCCGCAACACGCATGTGAACCCGAAAATAAATCTCACTTAACCATTTCTCAAGCATACAATACACGAATTACTTGAATATTTCACCAAATCACCTACGACTCGCATTTCAAAACAAACCCGAAACGAAATCCAGAATACCCATTTCTCAACCACATCATACACCAATTACTTGAATACGTCACCGAAACCGAAACCAAATCTCGATTAGCCAATTGTCAACCATACCATGTACAAACTACTTGAATCCGTCAAACCCAATCACATTTCTCCTCTTAAACCGAAGACCCAAATCAACTCCAACATCAATCCAAGCTTTAACCCACAACATAAATCAAAAAACTAAAACCCAAAAAGAGATCAAAGACCATAATCGTATAAAATACACAACATATCAGCTTCAAACCAACAAACTAAATCTAAAATCCATTAGATCCATCACAACCACAAGCTAAAAACAACACCCAAACACTCGATTAACACCAAAACAAAAACAAAAACCCTAAAAAACCAAATCCCAAATCAAATAATCCAACAACCCACAACTCAAAATCAAAAACCCACAAAAAAAAATCGAATATTCAAATCGACCCACGAATCAGATTTCCTCTAATCTCATCAACTCATCACCAACACAAATACCCAGCTCAAAATCAGAAACCTAGAAAATCAGTAGATCAAAACAAAACTTAATCAAACAAAAAAATAAAAAAAAAACCAGAAAAGAAGAAGAAGACATACTGAAGCCATCGGAGACGAGGAAGTTGAAGGTATGACCATCACAATTATAGGTGAATTTGTTGTTAGTAGCAGGAAGTTTCTGGAGACATTGAGAAGCAATACTTGTGAAATTACCAGTGAATTCTGTGTATTCTGCTAATATCACTGTTCCTCTTGCTACAAAACTGTAGATCAGATTTTGTTGCCCCATTTTTTAATTTTGATTTTGAATTTTGAAATCTTTCTCACTATTTTTCTCTCTCTTCTGTAAGATCTCTGGGTTTTTTTTAAGTTTAGAGAGAGAAAGTGAGGGAAAAAGGGAGAAGAAAACCAAACACGGATTTAGAGAGAAGAGGGGGTAAAAATGGAGATTTTGCAGAGATGGTTGAGAGTTTTTTAGTGAGAGAAGGTAAAGGTGGAGTGAGAGGAGAGAGAAAGAGGTTATTTTTAAGATTTCAAGTTTTGAACCCTTGTTTTTTGGCTTTAGACTTTTTTTTTTTTTTATAATGAAATTAAAATGAGATTTCAAAGCATCTTAATTAATTAATTTAAGTGTTTCTACTCATTTTCGTAATTTTGAAGATTAATGAGATTAGGAAAATGGTGAGGAAATTTGGGAGGGGGGGGGGGGGTGGATACAAGCAAAGGAGTAGTTTTCCACATTTAGGTGAGAATGTAGGTTTGAGACGAATTCGTCTCGTGAGTAAAGATGGATATAGATGATCAGTTAATTACGTTATTTATGTATCTACAGTCATACATAATAATGTTATAAACTAATGGAATGGAATGAATCGGGATTGTAATCCCGTGAAGAGAACAGAACCTTAATCTTCTACTTTATAGTTTGTACAATAATTTTATGGCAATTACTTTTGTACAACATTGATCTTCATATGCTTTAACAAACATCTTTTACATATACGTATCAAGTTATCTTATCTAATAAGATAAATACAGTAAAAAATTTGATTTTGTTACAAAACATGTATAAAAAGGTGTAGCTCATAAATAAGATATGATATCTACTCTATGAAGGTATGTAAAAGTTAGAAGTGGGAGCATTTAGTTAAACCAACGATTCTAAAGATGGATGAATGGCTTTGTCATTCATTCTTAAATTAACTGAAGTATCAGTTCAGAATACATATTAGATATAGGGATAGATATATCATTACTATATACAAGTAACTAACGATCTGTGATCAATACTCTCATTTGCCCCTTGTTATTCAATCTTTCTACTTTGTGTTATTTTATAAAATTATTTTAAGACTCACTTCAATTAACAAGTCTTTTGTAAGACCGTATTACAGAAGATCTAGACTATTTGTAAATTGTCGAATTCATTATTTTAAATAATATATTTTTAATTATTTTTTTATTAGACTTACCAAATAAGACCGTCTTATATAACTTTTTAAACACTTTAATTCTATTTTGATAACTATTTTTCCATTTTTGTACTCTTTTATGATTTTAATTAGAGAAGTTGCAACGATGTCGTATGGAGTGTTAATAGATGAAGGGCTACACTACAGTGGAGGATTGGAGGGGACAATGTCGGTGTGAGATGGGCATTTATTTGGTGTTTAGTCTTCCAACAACCCATGGGTGGAATTATGAGCCCAATTTTGAATCTATTACATGTGTTATTATAATAGAAACACCTTTTCAAATTTTGAATCCTCATGTAATAATTTCCATACTTCAATGAAACTGTTTCTTTCTTTTTTTTTTTTTTTTTTTTTTTTTTTT
>PYUH01003976.1:3610025-3622089 GCA_016808085.1 Suaeda aralocaspica
TTTTTTTTTTTTTTTTTTTTTTTTTTTTTTTTTTGAGTTTCACATGCACTTCAATACAATTTTGAGTTTTGTGACAAAATTGGAAATTCTGTTCACAAATAAATCTTATAATCAAACTATATTAGTCCGTATATTTCTTAAGTAGGCTCTTATTCTTTAATAAGAATTAAGGTAAATTTTGATTCTTTTTTTTGCTTTTTTTTTTTTTTTGTTGCGTAAAGGAAAGAAGCTTTGCTTCCTTGTTAAGTTTGAAATTTGATACGTAGATTGAATTTTTTTAACGGTTATAAATGGATGACAAAAATATTACATTTATTCGCAAGTTTTAGCCGCTCTAAATTATTAGGCTAAGCCTTTTCAAGCTAAGTAAAACTTTAATATTTTCCAACCTAAGAGCTTGTTTACTTCAGCTTAAAATCCGTTCAGTTCAGCTCAGCTTAAAATCCGTTCAATTTAGTTCAGCTCAGTTCAGCTCTTCTCTTATTTTGCTATTCATTAATCCTTCATAAAAAACTTTCATCTCAGTTCAGTTCAGCTGTTTTCAGTTGAAATAAACAGGCCCTAAATCAATCTCTTACTCACCGATTAAAAATCCACCAACCTTTTCAATCTGTTAACATTATCTCTCTATAGTTCAACACGCCATGTGAACTATTAACGAAACGAGTGTTTGCTCATTCACTCCTCGCATTTTTCTCTAAGTTTATATTCAACATAGTATTCCGTCTCCTCTCCTAAAGACAGTCATAGTTCATGTCATGCTAATTAGCTTTATGAAAAGAGAAAGCGAATCCAAGTTCATAAGGTTTCATACAAGAATTCAGATCATAAGGTATGTAGTTGATATATGAGATGAAACTATTTCTACTTTTGCATTTTTAAGACAATAGCATTTTTCTGCCTTTGATATCACAATTGGTAGTTATAGTGTTGACGAAAGTTAGTCGACAAGTTATTTTCAAGATAAGAATTTGAGTGGGCCAAATCTAGAAGTTCAACGAATAGGTTTCATGTAAACCAGTGAAATGTCAATCAAAAGTGGTCAAAAACATACCACATTCTTCATTGGTTGTTGATAGGTTTTGGAGTCAACATCATTGCTGCGGGACAAATATAAATCAGTATCCCATATATATAAACACAGTGAGATTCCAAAGATCAAGTAATAGCATCCTAAAGACCTAAAGTTACAACACGGTTTAACCATGGATTTTGCAAAACACAAGTCAAAACCTACCCAATATCCATCACTACAAACTTACAATCGCAACTCGAAAACTATAGTCAAATTATGCATAAGGATATGAGATGCATAGTATGAAAAAAATGATATTCGGAGCAGTCGTACACAACTTATTGCACATTCTCCATTTATGTGAACGCACCCGGAAGAAAGAAACCATACTAGGGAATGCCAAGAATAGTCTGATTGAGATGCACATACAGTCATACACCTATGGTTAAGATCCATACAAAATCCTCAAGTAATTGCCACCATAATTGAGTATCATAGAGTCATGAATACTCCTCAAATAATCAACAGAAATTACAAGATATGTTATTTCAAAAATCCATTTTTCCATCGTAACAGTATTACATAAGTCCAATGATACTCCTGCATTGCCCAGGTGTCACAAAGGAGACTGATGCAATTAACCTTGCCGCCAACTGTCAGCGTGTCATCCAAAAAAAACAACAATCAAAGAAGTGACATTCCAACTATGCATGAACCATCTGTGCAGAACACACCAAAATATATTATTGATCAATGACATGATAGAGAAATTGCCCGACTATGAATTTCAGCATAAGCCATAACTGCATTCTGTACTCTTATTACATGAATAAAAAGAAAGCCACAATTAAAACTCCAAACTTCAGTGTAGGTAACTCTATCATTCATTTGAGTAAATGGTTTTTGTAACTCAATATTCATGGTATGAAAAAGGATACACAATATTGAAACATAACAATCATCGGGAGCAAGAGTTGTATCCTAGTTTTGGAAACTTCGATGATATGCAACCTCTCTGGTTCTCTCTATACAAAGCCTTTCTCTACAGAGCACTAAACCCCCAAAATACATATTGTTCCCCAGTTTGTCATAAGCAGTAAACAAAGAGGTCTAATGAAAATATCTCATAGGCATTTTTGGATTGAGGGTAATGTATTAAGTAGTAGTAGTAAAAGTCAGAAATATAAAGGTGTGTTAAGGTGGTTGTAACTTGCAAGGGGTATTGCAATGAGGTATGAGGAGGGAGAGATGGAGAAGTAATTATTCCCAAACGAGGGTAATAGTTACCTAAGGTGACGGTGGGTAAAAATTAACTCCAAACTGAAAATAACAAATTTTTCCTTCTTTCCCTTTTTTAGTTTTCTTCTAACCAACAATATACCAAACCTTTTATTACTCCTAACCACCTTAAATTTCTGCACTTTGAATTACTCCTCCTCATACCTCAATCCAAGCACGCTAATTGTGATGATAACCCTGTCAACCATATACCCTGCCCAACGAAGCATCCAGACTCAACAAAGTTTGCCCTGCTCTAAGGACTTAGGGGCCGTTTGGTTGGGGGTAATTATCAAAGGAAATGAGAATCAACTGCCCCCATTCCCTTGATGGTGTTTGCATTGCCACTTCTACATTCCCCCATTCTAACACTTTTCCATTCTCTCTCTCTCCCCCCAATCTTTTGTATTCCCTTTCCCCACCTTCTACTCAACCACCAACCGCAGCCACCCACCTCCTCCCCCACCCCTCACAGGAGCCGCGGAACTCCAACCCCACCCTTCGCCGGCGCCTCAAACCCCACACCCACCCACAAAACCCTAACCATCCACAAATAAAAACAACTTGCCACCCACCTCCATCACCCCCGAAGCCACCCCACCTCTCACCGCCGTCCCTAGCCACCCCTCCTCGACCCTTTGCCGCCCCCTATAACCCCCCAACCACCCTCCACGAAACTCACCCCTTAAACCTAAATTTTGTGGAGGGTGGTTGGAGGGATTATAAGAGGCGGCGAAGGGTCGAGAAGGGGCAGCTAGGGACGGTGGTGAGAGGTGGGGTGGTTTTGGGGTGATGGAGGTGAGTGGCAAGTTGTTTATATTTGTGGGTGGTTAGGGTTTCGTGGGTGGGGTTTGAGGTGCCGGCGAGTGGAGGGGCTAGGTTCCATGGCTCCGGAGAGTGGTGGGGCTTGCTAAAACCCGAGGAGGTGTGTGTGTGTATGTGTGCGTGCATGCGTGCGGGTGTGAAATTCTACCTGCTGCTATTCATCAACCTTCTTAGGGTTCAGGGCCTCGGGACTTCAGATGTTAAGCTGAACTACTGAAGATTAGACTGAGGAGTCAATTGTAGAAGCACAAGCAGCTAGAGCCAATTCACCGAAACAAAACATGTGACGGCTTACATGAAAGTGTTTATTCCTACCTACTGACACAATTAACAGTAAGCTCAAGCATATGATAAGTCTCCACAAATAAGAGTTAGATGAAACTTAACATACCAACTAATTTTAAAAAAAGTACGACACAAGAATTACAAGCAAGCTGGTATAAGATCATTCAGCCTTTAATTACTAATGTGCGATTATCCAAGTCATACACAAGTACGAGCTGACAAAATAATAAATGTAACATGAATGATGCAGCTTATGATAAACATGCTACGTGTTGATAAAAATGACCCCCGAATATGAAAAGAAAGAAGTGAATAAAACATAACACGACTCCTTCACAAGCAAAAACAAAGAGGCTACAATGATCAAATTGTCTCCCTCAGCAAACATTCCTTAGTTCCCAGAAGTAAGAATAGTGCGCATCAATCTAACAATAAGATGCTAGGTGACTGTTCAGAAATACTCGAACACTGGACCAGAACTAGCAATCTGTCCCCAACGGGCTAAACCATGCAAAACGGAAATATACAAGGCACGGCTCAGAACAACAACAATGATAACAGCTGATTTTGGTAAGGTCAAAGCTCATGGGGTAAGCCGGTAAGCAAAAGATATATATTGTTGTGCCGCATTAGCCAACAACATCATAGGTAAGCACTACTCCGAAAGTATCATCACAGAACACTAAAACTTTCCTCATTCGCCTCGTCCTTTAAACATAGCTAGTACTGCAAAGTTTCACCCCAAAACCTAATCAAAATTTCACTTCATTCTTTCATAACATCAACACTAATAAGATTGCAACGAAGAGTCAATTAAAGAAACCACAATTAAGATAACAATTACAAGTAATAAACACA
The DNA here is from genome assembly GCA_016808085.1 of Suaeda aralocaspica. Classification (NCBI taxonomy): domain Eukaryota; kingdom Viridiplantae; phylum Streptophyta; class Magnoliopsida; order Caryophyllales; family Amaranthaceae; genus Suaeda; species Suaeda aralocaspica. The sequence goes on from PYUH01003976.1 coordinate 3,614,287, forward strand.
AAAACAAAGCAAATAATTCCCAAATGATACTAATATGACAATGTGATTCAAAACATGAATTAACCCTAAGACAATCAAATTAAACTAAACTTTAGCATTTCAACATCACACATTCATATCATAAAACCTAAAACAATCAAATAAAACCCTAAATTCAAAATAAAAAGAAAAAAGCAAAAAGAATCATACTAACATCGGAAATCAAAATCGAAACTTCGATTATTTGGGAGCAATTTCTTGAGGAGTTTTAGCGTTGATAGAAAGAGCATGCAAACCAGAGTGAAGCTCATCAGCTAAAAGATCATACACCATACGATGTCGTTTAACTAGGGTTTGACCTTCGAATTTAGGGGAAACAATCTTTAAATTGAAATGAGTTTCACCACCATTGTAAGTACTCTCTCTCATTGCAGCATGACCTGCGTGTTGATGCGAAACATCTTCGATTTCAAGTATAGTTGCTTCTAATGATGGTTGTAATTTTGCCCTAATTCGATTTGCTCTAGATGATAATGTGCTCATTGTAGTCATTCCTCTTGATGCCATTGAAAAGTTTACGATGAATTGCTGAAATAATTTCATAGGATGATTGAATTGAAGTTAGGGTTTTTTTTTTTTTTTTTTTTTTAAAAGGGTTTTTTTGAATGCAACATCAATATACGGAGTAGTATATATTTTTTCTAAAATGTTACTCTCTCGGCTTTTTTAGTTATTACATTAGAGTTTTTGACAGTATCTACATTGTAACTTTGACTCATTTTGGTATTTTATACGTATCAAAAAACATAGTCGAGATCTTGTTTGATTCTTCTATTTTCCGAAAATATAATTTTTATTATTTTTTATTATACAAAAATTATCAATGAAAATGAAAATCAACATCCTTTATTACTTCATTCTCTTAGGGCCGTTTGGTTTGGAGAATTATCAATTGATGTTGTTTGATTTGTGTTTTTATCCATTCCCATTCCTCTAATCTCTTCCACTTAAAACCCTACCCCCCACCCCCATTTTCCCATTCCCTTCCTAACTTCCTACACAACCACCTTCCCACCTCCTTCCTCCCCCTCATCGGCACCGCAACCCCACCCTCACCCTTTGCCAACCAAACAGCCCCTTAATGTTTTCAAAGTCTATCTATTGACTTTCTTTCTCCCTTTCTTATACAAGGCCATCTTACCAATTGAGATAAGATTAGATGATTGATAGATACAGGAAGAACAATAGTCACCTCTCAATAAACTATAATGTATGAACATCCATTCTATTTAACCAATGCAATGCAGCTTTAGAATTCAAGTGAAAGCGAAACAAAACCTTTTGACTTGGTTTTATAAATTGGACAAAGTTACAGACTTATAAGGGAAACACACAACTTGCAAAGTATGAGATTCAATCCCAAGGCAATAGGGAAGTATACTCTATACAACATTAACAGTTAACTTTAAGAAAATCAAAACAATGACAAGGGTATGATTATAACAACACCGTTACAAAGTGAACTTGAACTCGAGTTATCAGAATCAAAGAGGGCAGCTAAGTAAACTTACACCTGGTTTCGCCCATCTGCTCGCAAAAGCTAGGTTCAATTGATATTAGTATATGATGTCATTCATATGTATATTCTACCTGCCAATCACCCTTCAGACAGAATTCTAGTGAATTGCTATCCGGCTATCCCTACAAATTTGATGCTCAAATAGCCTTCAACAACAGAGTGGTCTTGAACAAAGAATTAAAACCAACAACTTGCATTTAGAAAAAAAAACACAGTAGCGCCATGACATGAATGCCTGTCAGCAACACTTTGAATGTCTAAGCAGCAAGCATATCAGGTCAACAGAGCTAACGTGTACAACAAAAAATAGTGGCACAACGCAAGGAAATAAGAAGTTATGAAGTTCCCTACAACTGTTTCTATGAATACACAACTGTACATTACAAAACATTTGTACAAAATTTCATCACACATTAGCACAATTTCCTCACTAACTCAAGAGGTTATTTTTTATTATCATCTGATATTGTTTCCTCAGATGAAGCATCACTGTCAATTACAATCAAGTTATCAGCCGTACCTGGTTTTCTTATTAAAGAGCCACCACGTCGTATGTGGCTCGGAGGGTGTACTCCAGCAAGTTTAGTACTGATATGATTTGTCCCCCAACGAGAAGTTTCTGGAAATGCATGGAAAAGCTGAGGTCCTCCCATTTGTGGAGGAGTTGAAAAAGGGGGTATAGGTGGATCCAATGGCCTTGAAGGAAAGATAACTGGATCACTATGCCAATGAGATAAATTGTTGTTCATACCAAAACCCATAGATGGACCATCATAAGATACTCCACCTTTGATCATAACTCTAGTGTGGACATTGTTGAACAGGCCAAGATCATAGCTTGCTGCACTACAANAGTAGTATATATTTTTTCTAAAATGTTACTCTCTCGGCTTTTTTAGTTATTACATTAGAGTTTTTGACAGTATCTACATTGTAACTTTGACTCATTTTGGTATTTTATACGTATCAAAAAACATAGTCGAGATCTTGTTTGATTCTTCTATTTTCCGAAAATATAATTTTTATTATTTTTTATTATACAAAAATTATCAATGAAAATGAAAATCAACATCCTTTATTACTTCATTCTCTTAGGGCCGTTTGGTTTGGAGAATTATCAATTGATGTTGTTTGATTTGTGTTTTTATCCATTCCCATTCCTCTAATCTCTTCCACTTAAAACCCTACCCCCCACCCCCATTTTCCCATTCCCTTCCTAACTTCCTACACAACCACCTTCCCACCTCCTTCCTCCCCCTCATCGGCACCGCAACCCCACCCTCACCCTTTGCCAACCAAACAGCCCCTTAATGTTTTCAAAGTCTATCTATTGACTTTCTTTCTCCCTTTCTTATACAAGGCCATCTTACCAATTGAGATAAGATTAGATGATTGATAGATACAGGAAGAACAATAGTCACCTCTCAATAAACTATAATGTATGAACATCCATTCTATTTAACCAATGCAATGCAGCTTTAGAATTCAAGTGAAAGCGAAACAAAACCTTTTGACTTGGTTTTATAAATTGGACAAAGTTACAGACTTATAAGGGAAACACACAACTTGCAAAGTATGAGATTCAATCCCAAGGCAATAGGGAAGTATACTCTATACAACATTAACAGTTAACTTTAAGAAAATCAAAACAATGACAAGGGTATGATTATAACAACACCGTTACAAAGTGAACTTGAACTCGAGTTATCAGAATCAAAGAGGGCAGCTAAGTAAACTTACACCTGGTTTCGCCCATCTGCTCGCAAAAGCTAGGTTCAATTGATATTAGTATATGATGTCATTCATATGTATATTCTACCTGCCAATCACCCTTCAGACAGAATTCTAGTGAATTGCTATCCGGCTATCCCTACAAATTTGATGCTCAAATAGCCTTCAACAACAGAGTGGTCTTGAACAAAGAATTAAAACCAACAACTTGCATTTAGAAAAAAAAACACAGTAGCGCCATGACATGAATGCCTGTCAGCAACACTTTGAATGTCTAAGCAGCAAGCATATCAGGTCAACAGAGCTAACGTGTACAACAAAAAATAGTGGCACAACGCAAGGAAATAAGAAGTTATGAAGTTCCCTACAACTGTTTCTATGAATACACAACTGTACATTACAAAACATTTGTACAAAATTTCATCACACATTAGCACAATTTCCTCACTAACTCAAGAGGTTATTTTTTATTATCATCTGATATTGTTTCCTCAGATGAAGCATCACTGTCAATTACAATCAAGTTATCAGCCGTACCTGGTTTTCTTATTAAAGAGCCACCACGTCGTATGTGGCTCGGAGGGTGTACTCCAGCAAGTTTAGTACTGATATGATTTGTCCCCCAACGAGAAGTTTCTGGAAATGCATGGAAAAGCTGAGGTCCTCCCATTTGTGGAGGAGTTGAAAAAGGGGGTATAGGTGGATCCAATGGCCTTGAAGGAAAGATAACTGGATCACTATGCCAATGAGATAAATTGTTGTTCATACCAAAACCCATAGATGGACCATCATAAGATACTCCACCTTTGATCATAACTCTAGTGTGGACATTGTTGAACAGGCCAAGATCATAGCTTGCTGCACTACAACTAGCCATAGTTACATGCCTTTGACCTTGAGCCATCCCAAAACTCGGAGCATTGCTTTTAACAGTCACGCCATCTTTCTGAGCATACACATTGCCCAGAGAAAGCCGAGTCTCAGCTGCATTATTCTCTCTCCTTCTACCAGTCCCATGATAAACAACAGGACCATGACACTGTAACTGGTAAGTATCTTGCGCCTTTAAGCATCTATTAGATGGCATAAGCTGCCCACTGAAAAGCATATGCTGCTCACGTTCCCACTGATCCTCTAGGTCCCCTGCCACTCTCCACGGGGCAAAACGCAACCTTGGATCTAGTAGCATAGCATGCCAGTTACCCCATCCATGTCGTCTGATACCAATCCAAAGAGAATCTAACTCCTCTTCGGACCACACGGCTGGATATGGCTCAAGCTTGTCCAAAGAGATGTTTCGATTTCCCCTCAGAGAAGTAGCTCTGGTATTAATGCTCTCAAGCAATTGCTTGTGTCTGGAAGATTTCTGGTTAGGAAATGGCTGGACGGCTGGATTATGAATGAGTTTACAAGTTCTGACATTAGGGTTCAGGAATTGGTGTATGGCCGGACCGTCATTGCACATTTGACCTTCATGTATTAGCTCCATAGGCAAGGATAATCCTAGTGCAGGTGAAGCTTTACTAGAAGAATGATCAACCTTATGCCGTTGACTATCTAGGGTAAAGGCTGCATTTTGATGGGCTTTGCTGTGACCAACCACAGAAAACATATCTGATGGAGTGCATTGACCATACTTGTCATCTTCAGAAAACAGCTGAAATCAATGCAAGATATTACTCATCATCACCCCATCAGAATAAATGAAATCGTAACAGCATATAAACAAAGTATGAAAGGCTAAGAACACGATCAGAAAGGTAATAATGTGCATTAGAAAGCAATTCGTCCTACCTGCAAAGATTTGGTCTCAGGTTTGATTGTCGCCTTATTTGAGGTGCACACACCATCAGGTGAATCCTCCAACTGCATACTGTCGTCTCCAAACAAGTCAAGATTCTTGCTCTTCGTATGCCCCTTTTGAATCAGCTTTTCACCAGTTTCAGCTATCGAGGAATTCTGAATAATATCTGAAGCATCCTCTTGAACATCATCAGACACTGGAACCATGTTGCAGTCAATTACAAAAGCACCTGTAACAAAATTTGTTAACATAAAATATGGAGCTATAAACTCAATTCTCAGATTTCCTTCCAGATCATGGCGTGTAAATTAAAAACAACGTACAGCATGTCCACAAACATGACAAGGTATCAAAATTATTAATAGACAGAATTCAGAGAGTGAGAAGACATATTCTCAATATCAAAAAAGAATCAACAACGAAGAGTTACAATACCAGGGGCAGGGCAAGAGAGGTCCAAAGAATTTGAGCAAGCCCCATGTTCCACTCTCTTGCCAGCACCTATTTTCAAATCAGAGGAATCACTTGAAGTAAGCTGGGAGTCTCCACTGGAAGCTCGAACATGTTGTGACACAGGCTGGTCATCTGTGTAGCAGGCGTTGTTACAGGATGAGACCACAGTTCCATTATAAGAACAGCACCTGACGTCATCCTTATGAAGGCTAGTTATTCCTATTGTATCAGGATTATTTAGAGCAGAGGCAATTGATCCTGGAGTCCTTACTGCCGTTGTTTGGATAACAGGTGAGGCGTCCACAACCAAACCTTCTCCGGAATCACTATGCCTCAGCCTATTCATTAAAAAATAATAATAATAACAATTCAGTCACATTAAAACATTTCTAGAAATAGAATGAGAACAGCTGAGAAAACAACTATTTTACTTACGTCAGAGTTTCTGCTGAAGGCTGTCCACAAGGAGATGAAGAATCTCCATTTTCATTACTGAGCATCTGTCCACAATTGATTGGGAAGTATTAGACATCAAACCATCGTGATGCACAGTAACGAAAATTTTCAAATTAAGAACATCGCAATATACAGCAGTTGAAAAACAGAAACATCTGTCAATGTTGACAACGACGCAAAGTTGCAAACACACACAAATAAATTTAATTATTTGGCAAAAAAGAAAAAGGAATAGCAGATCCCACATATAATTCCACATTGCTTTCACCCTCACAAACACCTTTCACTTATAAGATGCAATGAACAGTCTAAATTCTCAACGGTAGACCTCCTATGGACAAAACTGGTAGTGCATTAAAAGGCTAGCAGAGGGACCATGACAACAACTTCACATTAGAAGTCCACATAATAAATCTTTTCGATACAGACTAATAGACTCTTTAAGCACGAAACACACAGCTATATATAATATATGCCAGAATTCAAAACACCTGACATGTTATCGAAGAGTTGGTCAAAGTAGCATCACCAATGTAGCATCACATAAATTAGGCACCGACATGGTATTTAGGTATTAGACTTTTAATGAAATAACTTGGCCATATGGTTCAAAATGACAAACATAACTAATTCTCCGTAAATAGGTTGCTGTAATGTCCAGTCTTCAACCCAATTAGTTAAGTCAGAAGGGTTAGTTGGTGTCAAGAAATTAGTGTGTCTATTTTTTACACTAGGACAAACCTGAAACTACAGGACTCATTCTCTACCAGCAAAAGCCACCACAATTAGCAATAGTCAACAATGGGCCTATCTTGCAAAACAAGGGACATAGATACAGAAAAACAGAGCTGCTCATCACTTATGTTCAAAATCTTAATTACAAAAGATTTTGTGCCTGAAGTGTAGCCCAAGAGAAATAGGAATATATACTACTCGTATTTAACAAGCATCAGTTCAGAACTTCCGGGTGACGAAGGTATAACAAACAGCAATCTAAAAACTAGCCTCCCACCAAGACATGATTAAGACCTCTCTGTTTGTACCAAATCATGTGGCCTGACATCAAATAGACCATATACTAAAATCTAGATTCCAGATAGGCAGCCAATAAATTAGATCTCCTTGCAACCAAGATATCATGCATGAAATGTGCACACAGCCACATATGAAGAAACATATATGAGAGGATGAGTACTCACTTTCGTATTATTTCGATTTAGCATATTCTGTATGTCTGCATCACTACTTTCCAGCTTTATATCCACAGGCCTTGAGTCACATACTCTGATGGTTGCATCTCTTTCCCCATGTGGTTGCTTCGTGAACATACCTTTATCACACACACCTACTTTCCTTTTTAGCCTTCTTTTAAAAGTAAGTAGTGGAGCATTTGATTGGCCTTTTGCAACTTCAACTTTACTATCGTAATCCTGTTTAGTTAAAGGACTAGAATTCTTCTCCAATGATTGAGTAACTGAACCACCCTGCAAACTCCCCTCAATGTCCAAATATGAACAAGACTCTTTCTCAAGATAACTTGTGGTTTTCTCCATAGATGGTCCAATAGAAACACTTTTGCCAGATATATTGAGGGTATTGTCCCCAGGCGACTCATTGAAGCCAAGGATCATGTTGCCTATGTCAGTAGCATCACATCCTTGAACATCATACTTCTCTCCGAGTCCACTCAAATTGTGGAGTGCAAGAGATGAACATGTAGCCGGCAGTTTTTCCACGCAACTGGCATGCTTTATATGAAATTAAAAAAAAAAAAAAAAAAAAAAAAAAAAAAAAAAAAAAA
>PYUH01003976.1:3622884-3644559 GCA_016808085.1 Suaeda aralocaspica
AAAAAAAAAAAAAAAAACACACAATAAGAAGACATAAGTGTTAATTATTATTATCAGTTCACCTTCATACATCCCCAATAAATGGAAATAAGAGTTCACAGTCAGCATAAAATACCAGCAAAAGGGAAGATATCCAACCTGAGGCTGACAGCATAACTGCTGATTATTTGATGACTTAAGGCAGCTTGTAGATTTCACAGAGCAGTGTAAATCATTGTAGTCAGTACACTTGGATATCTGCATGAACAATGAGACATTAATAGATGTAATGGGCTCTAATTCTCCACAAAGAAGCATCATAACTAAGCTAAAGGTCATTCCATCATGCAGTTGTCGAAAAACTCCCTGAAATCAAGTGCATAGAAAACAGTGATACCATTGATCAAAACTACCACAGCATTGTAAAGTCTCAAAAGAGCTTCATCAATGATGCAAAAGCTAGCCTTGAATCATACAGAGATAGTAATTCACCATGGAAGCAAACAAGCAATGGACCAAATTTTGAGAGCTAAAATCATACCAAAACAACAAGGAGTGCAAAATCTGTTAAAGACCCAAAATAAATGCAAGGACAATGTTTAACTTGAACAATATAGATTACAATACACAGAAGAGAAAGAAAATAGTAGGAGAAAGTAGTAGTTTTGTGTGCACACTTGCAAGAAATTATTATTTCCACATTAAAAGATCATTGTTTTTAAGACAAATTTTTTTATACAACATTTCTCACCATCATATCTTTCTTTGGGCTCTTGATCTTCTTGTTGGAAGCATCCTGAAGTCTATCCATATGATCATCCAAAGGAAAATCGGCACAGCCATTCTCATGGACAGCACCAGAGCGTGAAGATAAGCGTTTTCGCTTATAAGTGAAAATCACTTTTGCAGAAGACATCTAAGCTTTTATACAAGACTCTTCTACTAGAACCACAGCAGCTCAATAGCAAATGCAAACAGAAAGCGGTAGCACTTTTGTACTGACTGAAGCTATGACACCATTATATCATTTCAGCAACAGCTCTGCGTGATTCAGAAGTCTATACATCAAACATTGGAAGAACTGTCAAATTTTTAAGCCAGCATAATAACTAAACTCCGTGCCATAATAGCAAAGTTTTTGTTCTTCAAATCCTATCAAGGACCAATTTCATCTACAAATTAATATAGAATAACAATATAACCTTGGCCCTTGGTAAGTAAAATGGTAATGGTATGTTAATGCGTGAGACGTAAAAGAAATATCAAAGTAATAGATAAAACACAACCCTCATGCCATATGAAAGGCTTTTTGCAGAAGTTGCAACTTGCAAAGACAAAATCTTGCTCATAGACATACAAAAACGGAAATTTGGCACCTCACACCTCAGAGTAACAAAAACAATAAAAACATCATAGTATGTCATAAACATAAAGCATAAATTGATTTAGTGAAAGAATCAAGCAGATTCAGCATAACGAAAAGAAAGTTCTACTACTATTAATTCTGGTATAATCAGATTTCTGCTTATATAGGGAATTAATAGTAGTTTTTCATTTCAAAATATTTTCAATCCTCTAATTTTATGACTAATAATTATAAAGTATGAACATATGCTCAATTTTCATCATTGATCGTTTGAAAAGGATCATAGAAACTATACTAAAAACGGTGGACAGTTTTTTCACAACAAAGGAGCAAGTCATTCATAACTTTTCACTTTCTTGAAACAAACCTTCCTAAGTAACACTTCATTCTACAATTGAATCCAACTATGCTCAAAATCTAAATATGCCACTAGCAAAGTACGACAATGTCCAAAAATTGTGTAGCTCGTGTTTTTGGTGACGAGTCCTTAAAACATCATCATCAACAACAAAGCCCTAGTCCTAAAACATCAACTCCAGTTTTTCATCTACTTCGTCCCAACGAAAAACTTAGCAACCAGCCAACAACCAACATTAACCCATTGACAATAACTTACTGCTGCCCATGCTTTCATTAGTCCTAAACTCTTACTCAACATAACATATCCTCTCTAATCATGCTTACAAAGCTAGATTATTACTCTTTTCATAGAAGCATTTGACATAACAATTATCGAAAACCTCGTAAATAGCTCCTCTAAGCTCCATCACATCTGCTCCACCACCAAAATTTCATAAGCTTGCGAAAACGAGAGCATCCAAAACCAGGAATATAAAAACACTTACCATTCCTTTGTATAGAGGTATTCACTACTTCCCACAACCTAACAATTCCCAAAAACATTCCTTAATTTGTCTACATATTAATTCTTCAACCTATTAAAGTTCTTCCATAAAAGTAACAATACCAATTAATTCCACAATTAAAACTTCAAAAACTCAAAAATGCCTCTTCACAAAAGATGATAAATTGCTGTTCATTTCACCAAAATTCACAACCTAACTTCTTTTAAAAATACCAAAATACCCTTTTACAACCCCAAATGAATTCATCAATCATTGAATAAGAATTTCTCATTATACCATTCTTTAATTCCACAAAATCAACCACATTCTTTAGCTACCTAAACCAAATTCAAATTCAAATTCAAATTCCAACATTTATAACTCCTAAAAATAAAATAAAATAAAAAATTAAAGCAGAATAAACAACATTCAGAAAAAATGCCGGAAAATCAATTAAAACAAAACAAATTAATTCATTACAAATTAAGCAACAATTTAAACAATCAAAAGCATATTACAAAACAAAATTAAATATATAAATAAATAAAGATAATAGAACTTACTCAAACACAGGATTTTTTATTTTTATTTATTTATGAAGATTAAATGAAAAAGGGTAAAACAAGAGGAAATTTAAGCACCGTCTAGAAGTTTCTCTCTCTAAAATTTTTTTTTGAGGTTTCTGTCTCATAAATGGTAAATGGTGTAATTAATTGAAAGGAGTTTCTTTGTCTACTGCACCACTCCTTTTCTTTTTTTGTTTTTCCTTTTTTTTTTTTTATTTACAGGTAGTTTTTTGAAAATTAATAAATAAAATATGCTGTAACAATTTTTATTTTATTTTTAATTGGGAGTAATATTTGAATGGAAATTTATAAAAAAAAAAAAAAAAAATGGTATTTATTTATGATTTGAAATGACTTTGGGTTAGTGAAGAAGAAAAAAAAAAAAGAAAAGTGCGTCATTTGATTTTTGTCAGTAGAGTGTGGGGCCCAATGTATGACCCCCTTTGTTCTGTTCATCTCAATCTAATCTCACTTTGTTGAGCTTCATTCTCTCTCTTCTATCCCTTTCTGAAAATCTGTGCTTAAATAAATACTCATATTGTTTTTCTCTCTCTCTCTCCTTCTCTTTTGTTTTTTTTTTTTCAACTCTTTGTGTTGGGCTACGCTTTATTGGAAGGAACGTTGGATGTACATAATGGAGGCCCAAATGGATTTTATAGTGGGCTTATGGTTTTGGGCTTTTGTGATTATTGGACTCATCAAACCATCAAGGTTGTCCCAATTCCTTAGTCAATGGTTTTTCCTCAATGTTTTTTTCTAACGTTTTATTGGAGCAAGGTGAGTTTCACCAACAAATCAGTACCCAGTAGGGTAATCAGGAAGAAAAGGCTAACATTTTGGCATGAGAGTCGTTACTCAAGAAACCAAAACTACATGGCCTAGGTGTCATGGTCTAAGTTCAAGGTTATTGACTATCCTATGAGAAGGTATTCGGTTTTTCAATCAATGGTTTAAGCAAATGTTAACTGAATCCTCTCAAAAGCTCTACAAAGACAATGAGATATAGAACAAAAAAAAAAAACCTTACATTAGTGATCTTAAAGAGTATTGTTCACCATCTAACAACTACGGGTCAGCATCGGAACTGAGTATCTGGTATTGGACCTGGTATTGGTTGAACTGGGTCCAATTCCGGATCTCAATATAACTACCCCGTTAGTACCGAGACCGGTATTAGACAATTTTTGACCCAGTACTCGGTGAGTCGATGGGTTCTTGGTTGCACCAATACTGGTACTGGATATCTGAAACTGGACCCAGTCCTCGCTGGATATCCGGTACTGGACCCGGCTCCATGTGATATTTCACTTATTATTTTATCTAATTTTTATGTTTTTTGATATTAGATATATAAATAATATAACCCAAATTTTGAATGTTTTATTTGATGTTGGATCTTTTTTTTTTTTTTTCAATAATAATAAGATATTAAAGTATTAAACCATATTATATATACTTTGGCCAAAAAAAAATTATGTTAAAAAAAAAAAAGAAAACAACCGGGTACCTGATACCGCACCCAGTCACAAACGGGACTGATGTCGGGCTAGTTAATCAACTATTCAGTACAATTAGGATCGAGACTAGATCTAGATCTGGATACCCAGTCAATACTGAGACCAATACCTAATCCAGGCAAAATGATTGGATATCCGGTGTACTCACCCTTACCACCAACATTTCATAGATATATTGAATCACTTTACTTCTTTTAATTCCCTAAAAATTCAAACTTTGCTTCTTAAACACAACTCTATTCAACTAGCTAAGATCCTCTCAAAAATAACGTTTTTACAAATTTATTATATGCTAATTTAACTGTCAAAATCTTAAGGTCAATAAAAAGATTTTTTACACCACTTTAATTCATCGATTTATGAATACAAATTTACAACAATTTAAAAAAAATCGCCAACAAACATATAATTTCGTACATCACTATATGGTCAATATATGTATAGATTGTATCGTCCAAGCCAAAATAAAACAAGTCAGCAAAATTTGAATATTTGAAAAAAAAAAGTTTGAACAAAAATAAAAAAAAAAAAAAAAAAAAAAAAAAAAAAAAAAAAAAAAAAAAATTNAAACTAAAACAAAAGAGTTGATTCTGATTCTCCTACAACGTGTCTCCTTACAGACACGCAACAGCCAAAAAACCTTTCAACCTCCCCTTTCCTTTTTTGGTGAACAAACCACCAATTCTTTCACCTTTCTCCCCATTTTTTTTTTATTTTAAATAATTAAAAAAAAACTGCCACATTATTTGATTGATTATTTCCCGCATTTCTGAAATTTCTAGGGTTTGTTTGCTGTCATCGCTTTTTCATCATCATTTTCTCTCAAATTTTATCAATTTCACCTTCTTCGATCTCAAGCAAATTCAATTTTTAATGGCGAATAACAATGTCGAAACTTCTAGCCGAAGCATTTCCTTGAGTTCCGGTGATGTTCCCGTTCAAATTGACGACGATCTTCACTCTGATAAGTCTTCTTCTGACGTCGTTATTGACGACGGTGATCATCATGGTGAAAGTGATGATGATACTACATGTCGTGATGCTAGCATTTCAAGCTCTTCTGGTAATTTTTTTCATATTTATTCTTCAATTTTATTATTTTTATGCTTAATTTATTTTTTTCGAGAATGTTTTTTTTGTTTAAATTTAACTTGAGGAAATTATCTCTGCTGCATTGTGAAATTTCCACGAGTGTTTCGTTGTTTGATTTGAATTTGAAATTTCTTTTTTTGTCATTTTTCTTTTCTTTGAGGTTTCCTGTGTGAAATTTTGGTTTTGAGAGTGTGACGTAGTATGAATTTGTTTAATGGAAGTGAAGAGTGGTTAGACTTTTTTTTTTTTTTTTAATATATTAATGATGGTTTATTTTGAATACGAAGACTTTTTCGTTTGCCAATTCTTATATTATTATTATTATATAAACAAGGAAATTGAGTTAGAAATTTGTCATTAGAAAATGATAATGAAACTTTGTCAATTTCTGTTTCTAGATGTTGAAAGTCATACGGCGAAGTTTGAATTCGCTTAATGGAGCCATTAGCAGTCGGCAGGACATACTTTTGCTGTAACCTAGTCATGTTCATTTTGAAAACAATGTATTTTCTGAGTGCTAGTTAGCATATTATACTACGTATAGGAAAAATTGTCGGAAATTAAGAATGATAACGGTTGAAGTTGGTTGTTGGAAGTAAAGTTTAGATGATTGACATAGTCGTCTAGGGTGGTAAATTTGCGTAGTATGTGGGATGGTTACGGAAATGTACATATATTGGCATAGGAAGTTGTCTCGATTCTTGAATGAGCTAGCTTTGACATGGCCACATGGGGCACTTAACTGTAATGTGTTTAGATAGAAATGTTGAAGGAAAGCCGGAAAGGAGAGAGGAGAGCAATGGATGAAGAATATAGCTTGTGTTGCTCTGTAAAGTTTTTCAACTTTATATAATATTTTTGGTTAGTATTTTATAACTAAGAGTAAGGATGTTTATTTTGTAGGATCTAATGGCAAGGAACAATCGAATGAAGACAACAGTTCTCATCCAGATTCTTCAAATTCTAACCATCTTACGAAAGCTGGAGGATCTAAACGTCACAATCCACTGAGTATACTAGCAGCAAAACTCTTTGATGAAAGAGTTCCATTAAAGAAAAAGGTTAGACTGAAATATTTTTTTAAATGACGAAGAGAGGGAAAATGAGAGGGGAGTTCATGATGCTACAAATCTTCTTTTGCTATGTATTGGTTATCTTTTACCTCGTTGCTTGTCCTTTTGTAAGCAATGGTGTTTACCGTTTCTGTTCTCATATACATTCTTGATTTTCCCTAAAGGTATTGGTACTGAAAGTTTTTCCTCGATAATCAATTGATTAGTTTTTTCACTGCTTTACAAGACTTGGTGCTTGCGTAGATATTGCCTCTTGAGCTTCTCATCCTTCTCTCTTTTGCTTCTTATGATAAGCAATGCAAAGATAATTATGTACATGAGTAGAGTCATGTGCACATTCAATGCCATAATTGTACCATTCTTTATTTAGTTTCATACCTTTGAGCATATTATTTATTAAAGTGATAAATTTTGATACTAGTATAAGCACACGGTTCTGAGTCTTAGAATCTGCTTTCTTTCTGTTGATCTCTTTTGTTACATTTCAGCTTAAATGGCTTAACCGTGTTGCAACTGTTAAAAAAGATGGAACTGTGCAATTTGAAGTTCCTGGAGATATCAAAACCCCAAGCCTTGATTTGGGTAATGGAGTGGCTTCTGGTGACACTTCGGAAGTGGAAAGACTTGATCTAGCTGATATACCTGATCTGCCCCCAATGCAAATTGTGATGCTAATTGTTGGAACTAGGGGAGATGTGCAACCTTTTGTTGCCATTGGGAAGCGCTTACAGGTACTTATTTTCTTCACATCTTTGTGCTACTATTGTTGTAGCCTTGTATTTAATGGCAGTGACTTAACATATTTTGCTACTGGAGTGAACCATTGGGTTTTGAGAAGCACTTTTTTCCCCTCAAGGCTGTAGATGAAAACTATATATATATGATGGTTCCAAGGCTCTTTCTTTGGCCTTACTCCTTTTGGACATGGATGGCACCCCTCAGTTCCTTTAGCAAATTGATTTTGCTGAATTTTAATAGAACTTATACACAGGTGCTATGTATAGCTTCCCTAGGATATCCACTCCACAGTAACTGGTTAATTATATTATGCTGCGTCGGGATTTTTTACCCCCCCCCCCCCCAACAATCTGTCTCTGGTTGTGTTTTTGTTGTCATGTTCTGTTTGCTGTTATTCAAAGGACAGAGGTCAAACAATACATTCTTCAATTGTTATTGTTCGAAACATGAGCAGTTTTGATTCTTGTCTTCATCTTGTGCATGGAATATATATTCTTAGTCTATGCCGGCAAACATGAGTTTGCATGTCAATTCTGTAAAATCGATTGAGTTGTTTGCTCTACCTTTTCCCTTTAAGTATGGCTTTTGGGCTAGTATAATGTATACTTTATTATTTGTTTCATGGTAAATTGCAAAGCCAAGTTTGTTCCAAATTTTTCGAAGTTTTTGTTCTAGTTGTGATACTTTGTTAATACCAAACCATTTTTTTCACAATGAGCTTTAAGTGAGTAACATGCTTGTTACTGATTTAGATAGACCTGCACAATTCACTCGCTAATTACTGAGTTAGGGCTTAATTACTGGTTACGAACTTTTGAGTGGTATTCTATTAAGTTGCTTTGTGGGAAATTCACCTTAATCAAAACTTATACGTCAAATAAAATTCTCTATTGTAATACTTGACTTACATCTTAAAATGCTGAAAGTAAAACATGGTATTTTGAATTTGATCTTTCTGCTGCAAAAAATACAAAGCATGCTTGAGAACTGCTTGGTTTGTGGTCTGCTTCAAGTGTTAAATATTGTGGATAGGAATCTGTTTCATGAATTGTTCTTTTCATGTATTCAAGATCTAGGTGCCTGCTGCTTTTTTCGTCATAGGGAGGTCTAGCTGTCTAGGGTGGTCAGGTTCCTCCGTTCTTACTTATAGGACATTTGGGTAGATGAGGGAAACCAGGCTTGCATTTTTTTAACCTGAATGTTACACTAAGAACTTTATTTTGTTTCAATGTTGACTTTAAAGGTCAAGTTATATGCTCTTTAGTACTTTGCTCATGCTTCTTTTTAAATGTCCATGAGAACATGACACCTTGATTGTAAACTAAGGGATAATAAAACTTCTTGTACTATTTTTTGATCCATATTTGTCAGGTCACATGCTTATGAAGTTATGATCATTATATTAGGCTTGAAACTTTCTGGGGAGGATGATGTTATTACGCTGCCTTATCTGCTCCTTCAGACTCTAGCTTTTGCATGGCTGATGTTTTGTTAATTAACCTTTTCTGCTTTACTATCTACTTCTTTGCCCACCCTCTCTTTTTTCTGGAGTCCTGTTTTCGTTTGTGGATGTGCCTTGATCTTTGTGTTGCTCGCTAAGGCTCTTGTGTTGTTGTTGTCTTTTACATTATTACTGTTGCTGCTGTTTTTGTACTGGTGTTTTTTAAGCTGTCTCTGGTTGTCCTAGGATGGCAAATTATCTGGGTTCTTTTCAGGAATATGGCCATAGGGTCAGATTAGCTACTCACCGAAATTTCAAGGAGTTGGTCTTGGCTTCTGGCTTGGAGTTTTTTCCCTGAGAGGAGATCCAAAAGTTCTTCTGGATGTAAGTTTCTTATAAGGCTGATTCTAGATTCCTGTATTGAAGTATCTTATAGCTTTAAGTTAGAGGCAAATTTTTATGCTCTCTAAATCGAATTCTCATCAGCTAATCTTATATTCTTATGTGTTCTAATCATCTAATCTTTTATTCTTTAATCTAAAATGGGAGCTGGGAGCAAGTGATACCTGAAATTTCACATATTATTCATGAATTTATTTTGTTTTATGTACTTTGCTTCTAGTATTTTTTGTGTTCCTGGAAACATATTTAATTTTGATTTGTTAGATATACTCAAGCAATCAGTCAGTATTCAGTATATCAATAGTGATGCAAGGTTTTTATAATTTCAGTTTCTTGTTTACATAGACGGGTTGTACTTGAAATTGATGATGATAGCTTCCTGTGGTTTCATTACTTGGGTGTTGAGGTCCTATTTGTTTATTTGGTGTCTGCACCTTGTTTTTTGTTTTTTGTTTGTGATTCATTTACATTTCTGCAGACATGGTGAAAAACAAGGGTTTCTTGCCTTCTGATCCTTCAGAGATATCTATTCAGAGGAGTCAGATGAGGGATATTATATTCTCTTTGCTACCTGCTTGCAAGGAACCTGATCCTGAAACTAAAGTCCTATTCTCCGCTGAAGCTATAATTGCTAATCCACCAGCATATGGTTAGTAATTGAGATTCTTCTTTTTATGGAATTGAGTTTTTCCTTATTTAATATTCTGATATCTCCGAAGTTCCATTAACTAGGTAATACCCGAGCCATGCTCTGCGTTTAAATTATAAACAAGAATAAACATTATAAGTGTGACAAATTCCTAATTTCAAGTATATATAAAAATTGAAAATAAATAATAAAAATTAAAAGTGTAAAATAAGGGAAACAAGATTTAGTAGTATCTACTTTAGAAATAGATAAGGATTCTTATTTAACTAGTTAAGAGACCTTTTTTCTTCCCTTCCTGTTTTTGTTAGGACTTTGATTTTCAATATATATATAAAAGTTATTGTGCATTGAGGTCTCTTAGCCTTAAGTTTAGCTAAATTTCACTCCATACTAGCAACTGGCGTCATAAACCTTCTTTCACACAAAGCTCGTCAATAGAGGAATGGCTTGACAACTAATCTTTCAAGTTTCAACAATGGAAGTTCTAGGTTCAGTGATTGGAATAAGTTGTTTTAGAGAAGTCGTTGCTACAGATTACCAATGCAATACAACGTGAAAAAAAAATAGTAGTTTGTGTAATAAAAGAAGGCGTGTGCATTGGATTTCCTCTAATATTCTATGCAGATCCGTGTAGAGTGGTTATTGAGTTATAAAGATTAGAAATCTACAAATGTGAAATTTGCAGATGCTGGAGTTAAAATTTACTCCTCACCCCCTGCTTATGTCTGACTCTTGACCTCAAATTTTTATAGGACATGTACATGTTGCTGAAGCACTCCAAGTACCAATTCACATTTTCTTTACGATGCCTTGGACGTAAGTAACCTTCTGATACATTCTTTTGTTTCTCTTTGTTCTTGACAATTATTGTTAATGTGATTAAATTGACTATAATACTGAGTTTATTTACAAGAGAACTGTGCTGTAGAATATTGTTTCTAACTATATTATATTGTAGTGTATGACTATTATCTTTTTCGAATTTTGTTGATATATTATTATAGATTTTGATGGTTCAAGATGTGCATCAAAGATTGTGAGAAAGCAAACTACATAGTTTATATCAAAAAAAATTGTTGGATTTCCATTACCATTACAAGCTCACTTATATTGGTGCCCTGTGCCTGGTTATAAACAGTTGGATTGGGACTTGTTCTAAGCTATTTCTCCACTACCTTGATCATAAATCTGACAGACTTCCAAAGTTTTTGTTTGCTTTTTTGTGACACATTAGGTTTACGATTAAAGAGCTTTTAATTTTGGATGGTGACTGAGTAGAAAATTATAAATATTATTTTTGACTATTACTATATATTTTTTCCTTTATTTTTTTGCTAAAATTTTGCACAATATGGTTGCTGAATCTGGATGCATGTGTGGAGTTTCCTTCATAACACAGATTTCCTGTTGAGTCATTGACATTGACGGTGAATCATGATACTTATTTGTTGCAGGCCCACTAGCGAATTTCCACATCCTCTGTCACGGGTTAGGCAACCGGTTGCTTACAGAGTAAGTGCTCTTTTTCTCCATATTTTACTGGTAATTTGTTCGAATTATATGTCAGGGTAGTCATTCAATATCAACGTATTTGCAGCTCTCTTACCAAGTTGTTGATGCATTGATTTGGCTTGGAATTCGGGACATGATAAATGAGTTTAGGAAGAAAAAGTTGAAGCTGAGGCCTGTAACCTATTTAAAACCTTCATACAGCGCTCCTCCTGATATCCCATATGGATATATTTGGAGCCCTCACCTTGTCCCCAAACCTAAAGGTTAGTGATTTTTTGTTTCTGGTGTATAATAGTTTCTTGAAACTTGATAATTGGAAATCTTCCTTGTGTTTTGGGTTGATTTGCAAATTCAATATTCCTTTTTTATTATTTTTTTTTACAAGAATCTGTTATCCAATACTCTTTTGATCTTTGAAAGTTTTCATGTGATTTGAGACTAACTCCATGGACATGTTTATGCTTGATTTTCTTGTAGATTGGGGACCTAAAATTGATGTAGTTGGGTTCTGTTTCCTTGATCTTGCTTCAACTTATGAACCTCCAGAAGACCTTGTTAAATGGCTGGAAAGCGGTCCAAAGCCAGTATATATTGGATTTGGAAGCCTAGTAAGTATCCTGCTGTATTTTAACTCTATAGTATAAAAGATTCTAGATATTTCAATTTTTTTCTTCTTGGAGAGTAAAGATGCATATCAGAGGCAGCTTATGGTGACATCAGCTTATTTAATTGCATGTGCTTGCCACATTCTTTTAATTTTAAGAGCACTCATAATTTTATATCTTGTCTACATTCTTTAAACTAAAGTGGTCCTTGCTGAGTATAATAGTATGTTAATGAGTAATTGAGCTGTAGTCGGAATATAAGAATGTGATTGTATATAACAAATGGTGACATCCTCATGTTTAGTGTGCAAAACAATTGTAGAGGTAAGGTTACTTGGATCTAAACACTATTCATTAGATAAAAAGACACTGAGGTAATGGCATAATATTATGATACAGCTAGTGAAAAGTGAATTTTGTTAGTGGACAATTCCACTGTACTTTCTCATTATAGGTCTTTCATTATTTTTTTTTTAAGATGGGAACTGAAGTAAATTGTTTTAATCTTGACAGCCTGTCCAAGAACCTGAGAAGATGACCAAGATCATTGTACAAGCTCTGGAACTGACTGGACAAAGGGGAATCATCAATAAGGGCTGGGGTGGTCTTGGCAATTGTAAGACCTCATGTTGTTTTTGAAGTCTGATATGTCCTCTCTTATTCTCTCACCCTCCTCGCAGCCCACAAAAGTTAGATATGACTTATGAGCAGCAATGATACACAGCGCCTTGACATATTTGTGCATAAATGCATAATACTAAATAACACTCTTGATTCTTCTGAAGTTACATTAAATTAAGGTTCAGTAATTTCATTTTTAATTTGTGCATCAGTAGTGTTAATGGTAATACTAGTTTGTTGCTTACGTCTAAAAAAAAAAAAGCAAAACTATGCCTATGTTGTTTTTCTCACCTTTTTTCTTTCCAGTGGCAGAACCTAAGGATTTTGTGTACTTGCTTGACAATGTTCCTCATGATTGGCTATTCTTGCAGTGTGCTGCTGTGGTAAAATTTCTGAAGCAATTGTTTTTTTGAATTTGTAAATTTATTAAGAGCTTTATACTAATGCTATAGTTCTGTTATTGCCACTGTGGTCCAGTAATATGGAATTGAAGTTGAGCCTTTTCCTCTTGGATAATAGGATAAACTTCTATTCCAAATATTTTGCAGATTATTATGTTTCTGTTTAACTTAAAAGACAATTTTCTTCAATGCAGGTGCATCATGGTGGCGCTGGGACAACTGCTGCTGGTCTCAAAGCTGCGGTAACTGCTCTCATATTAATCAGACTTATTTATTTTTATTGATCTACCATATCCATGCATCATTGTTTCTAGTTGACTCCCATCTAATTGAATTTCTGCTTCCAGTGTCCAACAGCAATCGTACCGTTCTTTGGTGACCAACCTTTTTGGGGAGAACAAGTTTATGCTAAGGGCGTAGGGCCTCAACCCGTTCCTATTGAGGAATTTTCACTCGAAAAACTGGTTTCAGCAATACGTTTCATGTTGGATCCTGAGGTAAGCTTTTGCCTTTATAACTTATTTTTTTTCTGAGATCAACCATTTCAATATAATATGTTTCTTTATGCACATATGTAATTGATAGAAATCATAGAATGATAGCTGTAATGCTTCTATCGTTTTTTTGGTGTTTGCAACTTGCAAAGGCCTGAGTACTGAAATAATTTTGTTTGAACGCATATGAACTTGTTTTATCCCGAGATAGTACTGATACATTTCAATATAATATGTTCCCTTTTGCATGTATGAAATTGATAGCTGTCTCATATTTCTGATGTAATTCAGGTAAAACATCGTGCCATGGAACTGGCAAAAGCAATGGAAAACGAAGATGGGGTTGCTGGTGCAGTGAATGCTTTTCATAAACATTTCCCCCGGAAAAAACTTGATCCAGACCATGTAGAACTTCAAAAGCCGCATAGGTCACATTTGTCGTTAAGAGGGTGTTTTTTGGGTACACATTAACCTGATCGCCATATATAATTGTATAATTAGTCATGAGAAGACCTTGTTGCGTTAACTAACCCAGCCAGCAGCCCACTATCACCATAATCCTTGTAATTCCATTAGCAATTTTGTTCCTCTGTTGTTTGTGCAACTGTAAATTGTATATTGATATGTATCAATGTTGTTGTAATATCAAAATATTTGTCATTTATTAATGTAAATCATTGTGAAGAAAACTTGTGTTTTCAGGAATGGTGTAAATTCGCTTAGTATAGTGATCTCCTCGAATGCAATGCGCACTATGCACATGTATGAATGAAAGCAAAACATGTATGAATGAAAGCAAAAGGACGCTGTTAAGAGATGAGGGGAGTCAGTTGTAAGCCTGCAATTCTGCTTGCATGTATTAAGGGTAGAGACCAGCAGCTTGGATATGCTTGTCTTTTTTCTTGATCTAATAGTAATTAGCAAAGACAAAATTTGACTACATTTTCCTGTGAGATTTTCTTTTATAATAACTTTACATATAATTATAAAAAAATTAAATCGGGAAAAAGGGCACTCATCCCTATTTTATGTAGGGAGTGAAGGGGCAATATTTCCCCTTTAGGCCCTTTTGATCTATACACACATTGTGAGGAAGTGCAAGTCCATTTTCGAGAGCTGAATAATTGAAAGATCAATCCACTCACCCTTATAATTTCCAAAAAGACCCCTATTCTTTCATGGTTCTCACATTCTGAAAGGCAGATCAAAGTACCCCAGAACAATCATCATTCTGACATAGCAGCTTCAGTAATGTCTGCAGGAGAAGCGGTCTCCACAACAGGGATTGTTGGCTTGGCAGGATATCCCGTTCTTTGCTTTGCCCTCATCATCAGCCCATTTGTAGTGTGAATGGTTGCACCTGTAGTCATCTTCACCTGCAAGCATATAGATTGGAAGTTACTTGCATAACCTGCACTAAATGCAAAAAGCCAAAAAAATTCACCCGGATCAATTCCCCACACCAAAGTTTGAGGACCCCTTAATTTGTATTCAACCTATTCATGAGTCATGACTACAATTGAGACATGCATATTGAAACCCAGGTTGCAGCAAAACCCAGATAGATGTCATCATGTCAATTCTGACACATATAAACAGGTTTTTATAAAAGCACTTTCTTCTGAGAAATGAACTCATGTATCTTAAGAAACAAAAGGCAGATGTCTTACAGGAGGAGCTTCAGGTGCCAACTCAAAGTCAAACCGCCGAACAAGCATAGCTAGTGCTACGACATTCTGCGTAAGCAAAAGCGGATTGTAAGGTTTCTTGCAAAATTAAGGAAGAGGAAAGATAGTGGATAGTAAGGTTTATAAATGAGGAACAACATTGGAGTGAGATCATATATGATTCTAGCTAAAAAAAACTAGGTCTGCTTTTGTAAGCAGATAAGTTGGTTTGTTACCTCGTAAGAAGCAAACATATCCCCTATACACTTCCGCGGACCTCCACCAAATGGCAGATATCTGAAAACAAAAAAACAGAGGGTTTCCCAAAGTGATAGCATGAACAACCAGCTAAAAAAAGGGGCGTAACCTTCAATCATAAACTCAGACAGAGAAAATATACCTGAAACTTTGGTTAGTCTCATTTGGTGAAGGCCCATCCAACGGCCACCTTTCAGGATTGAATGTGTCTGCATCCTCCCATAGACTTGGGCTACGATGTAGGTTCCAAACGGATATGAATATATCCTCACCTCTGCCAAGAAATTAAATCTCATGATTTGGCGTATAAAATTGTTCAGGACAGGAAGCTAACAATCTTGCAGTAACTATAATTTGAAGTGTAATATATAAAAAAACTATGAACCAAGATATTTCACTGCATTTGTTTGGATGTACATAGTTAAGCAGCAGGAACGTGGTACATATACTTTGATTGAAAAGCAATTTATTTGTGTGTTGCCAATTCCGCTGGAAATATGGTACACAAGATTTAAGTCTAATTCCCAGCAGTACTGATAAATTATAATTCACAATAAAAAATTCAATATATTATTCAGAAGAAACATAAGGTAATAACAAAATTGTAATTACAGCTGAAAACACTCTTTTCTTCTTTGAATGGGACAGGAGTTAACTGGAATTCTAAGCAAAACATCATTGCAAAACTTACTTTCTGATTGGGTATGGTCCAAGATTGTCCTCTTCAAGAGATCGACGAATTAAGACAGGTGGTTGTGGGTAAAGCCTTAATGACTGAACAAAGCAGTATATGAGAAGATAGAGGGCAAGAAGCCAAATACAAGTTAGCATTCATAGTGTTCCTAGAAATGAATGAAGAAATACTCTTACTTCACTTATCACTCGACCTGCATATTTCAGGTTCTTCAAGTCTTCCATTGTGGGAAACCTATCACCCAGAACTGTATCCACCTAAGCAAGGTGCAAATTCATTTACACATAAGTGGCTGCAATACTTCAGTTGAACATATGCTCATGCTAGGGAAGGGGTATACCCCAAATTCATCACTGCAGTCTCTAAAGCAGGATTCAACATTACCTCACTTTGAAGCTTTGACATTACTCCTGGGTTCTGTAGGAAGTTAAAGACATATAGTTACAGTCGGGGTAAATTGCAAATCACACTTTGAGCAACAAAAGGTTGAAACAGTAACAAGTAAAAAATCTCATCCTGTTTTACATTTTCATCGCAGTACAAACTGTCATAATCAGTTTACCATCATTAGAATCATGTCTGCAAATCTCAGAAGCAACTAATCAACCGAGGAAAGAAAGGGTGCAGAAAAAAATCAACTAAAGTAGGTATTATAGTAGCAGAAATTGATGGCAAAATAGTAGACCTGAGTGAGGAGGTAGAAAGTCCATGTTAGTACTGCTGCAGATGTTTCATGGCCAGCAATTAGTAGTGTCATCAAGTCATCGCGAAGTTGCTTACTTGAAACCTAAACAAGGATCAATATTGCCTTAATCTGATTGCTTTAAAGAAAATAATCAACTCAATGATACATGAAAATTTACATACATCATCTCCTGACGCCAAAAGAAAATGGAGAATACTAGGATCTTGTTCATTCATATACTCCTCATGGAATTGCAGCTCCTCTTCATCTACCAATCTCTGCATGTGTAATTTTTCAAGAAAGTATTAGCTGCCACTACCACGTTACATACAGCATAACAGCAAAAGCATCCAGCACTCACCTTGCAGGTTGCTACCAGTTCATCAAGTGTATCATTTATCAACTTGAGTGCCGCATTCACCTTTTTCAATCTAGGGGATATATCCTTCCATATTGGTATATCCCAGACTGGGATTGGTGAAGTACTTCTAGTCTCTGCCTCTCTCAATACAACATAAACAGCCTGGTCTAGAGAAAATATGAGACTATATAGTATAGAATTGAAATGGCTATGCCAAGCACTGGAAGATAATCAACATACCTCAACAATCCCAGTATCGTTGGTCAAGGAATCAAAATCATAATTAAATACAGCTTTTCCAATAATATCCAGTGTTAGACGTGAAAAGAGTGATTCCATTTCCACTGCTTCTCCAGCTGTTGCAGCAGTGTCAAGCTTCTTGCAAAGCCTATCCGTAGCTTGGCTAAAGAGGTCAATCATGGCTGTAACAAACTGAAAAAGGAACATCATTGTCAAGCAAGGCAAGATATAATATCAACCCAAGAGTTATGCATTAACTTTAGGTTGCATTTGAAAGGCAACAGCACTCAAATCAACGTGGAACGAGATAATATTGAAACTGTGAACAATATTGTAACAGCAGTAACACAGTGCACCACCTTCTGATGTAGTGCAGGAACTATAGCCCGTCTTCGGACACGCCAAATCTCCCCGTCAGCAGGGATGAGACCCTTTCCCATCACAAAATCTAGAATTTCTGCCAGGATACCCTAACAAACAATCAAAATGAAGTAATCCGTATAATGTTTCCTCCTGCATCTCAGGTGTATTAGTGTGGATAAATTAGGAAGCAGGAAGAGAAACATTTGTCAAATACACACCTTAGAGTAAGCTTTAGAGTTGTCCTTTAAGACATGCTTAACAGTTGTAGGATCGGAAACAATAAGAAACGACTGAAAATGACAACCAAATGATAAAATAGATATGTTATATGCATTGATGAATCTCATTTATATAGTCTTGAAGAAAATCCTATGGAAAAGGAATTGAGAACCAACCTTTGGCCCAAAATTCAGCCTGAATACCCCACCATAAGTGAGGTAGAGCTCGTACAAAGGCAAGAAGAAGGCCTCACTCTGAATAGCTGCTATCTGCCCTTTTGCCTCAGGAATCTTAGAATACTTTTCATAATCTTCAAAAGGTTTGAATACAAAATCAAGAATAGGTGTAGGAATTCCTAGATTTGATAGTTTCTTCCTCAAAGTCATAGGAAAGCTGTAACCAAAAGTAACGACGAACCAAAGTAATTAAAAAGGTCAACACCATGTCCTAAAATGATCTACCTACTAAGACGAAGTGGTATCCGTGCAGAAATAAAGAAAGAAAAATGCATAATCAGGACAGCAGCAGCATGGTCTTTTTCCATGCAGTCATTAAGGTTGTTAAATTAAGATGATTAAGCATGAATGTTTCAAGTGCAGGACTTATAATGCTACAGAAATTGCCAAGTTCATATGTTTGGGCAAGGAAGAGATTGTTATTTGAAAGTTTCATGTACATACGTAACCACTCGTAAAAGACATTGGCACATTGCACATTTGTTGGTGATGAGAAGCCGCAATGAGGGCAATAATACACCCACACAAGCAAATCAACAACTCCATAGCCCATTTGAAGAAGAGCATAGTTATTGATTTGCTATGGGCTATGGAGTTATTGCCCATAGCCCATAGCAATAATACACCCACACAAGCAAATCATCTAATCCTATATTTTATACTCCGTAGAGCATAGTTATTAACAAAGTCCATTTTTTATCAGAATGAAAGCATTGAACCATTTCACCTCACTAAACACTGTGTCTACAAAGTCCATTTTTCCTTGTATTCATGAATGAAAACTGTGATAGAAGTACCTAAAAACCATAATCAAATTCTTTTATCAGTTAAAACCTGCATCATAGTAATTACTTATAGGTTACTTGCTTTTCTCTCATAGCTGTACTTCAATAAATATTGGTTTTTCTGACCATAAATAACATATAACAAACATAAATTGCCAAAAATACTATATACCCATCAAATATTATTACATGAAACAATTAATTAAGGAAATATGATACACTTAAAAACCCATTTACTAGAATTTGATAAAGAAGAAGATAAAAATTAGAGGGTGATGAAATATTACCTAGATTGCTTAACTGTAAATGCTCCAGAAGCAATTCGAGCAGACAATTCAGCTCTTTTTTTCTCCTCAGCACTCTTAGCTCCATCTTCAATCGGGTCGGGTCTTGACCCATTTGAAGAAGAGCAAGTAATTAGGCTCCATTTACATCCACCTGCATTCATTGGTTAACCCCCACAAAAAAAGTTTGAACATTTAGCACAAAACAAACAAAATTAAGCTACATTGAACTAAAAAAAGATGGATTTTTTGGGTAAATGAATAAAAGGGAAATACCCACATCCAAAATTTGATCATTTAACACAAAACAAAGAAAATTAAGCTACATGAAACTAAAAAAGATAGGAAATTTTGGTAAAAAAAGTCAAGGGGAAATACCCATTTAAAAAAAGCTTCATCATTTAAGTGAAAAAGATTGAATCTTTTGTCAAAATAAGGAAAAAAGAGAAATACCCACATAGAAAGTTTCAACATTTAACTTAATACAAAAGAAGATTAACACATTAAATTCCAAAAGATTGAAAATTGAGCTAAAGAAAAAGGGAAAAGGGGAAATACCATGTAGAGATTTAGAAGGGAATGAAAGATTAGAAGTTGAAGAATTAGTTTGAAGATGAAGATGAAGATTGAAGGGATGAGATGAGAAAGAAAGAGATTGAATAGCTGATACGTGGGCAGCCATGGAACTCTGATAAACAAACAGTACTTTACATATCTTAAAAAAAATATAAGTAAAATAAAATTTGGATTTTGTTGCAAGATTTTTTGTTGTTGTTTTGTTATTGGTATTTATTTGGACAAGTGATTTAAATATCATTACTAATGAGCAATTTTCCGGAGTCTGTGTGATTGTGTGAAAATATATGTACGAAACAAGGCGTCAGGGACTCAAGGCCACAAGGGGCACATCACAAATGAAAAACTTAATGTATCTTTCATTCCCGGAGTATAATTTTCAAGATGATTGGTTCTTCGATGGATAACCTGTTTTACTCCGTCTATCATTATATTACCGTTGTATTTTGTATCGTTGAAGGAATAAGATAATTTGTTGTCAATCAGGTGATTGAGATTCAATTCTCATATCTAACAAGGATATCATGGCGTATGAACATTAACTTGCTTTGTTGAAAAAACTTAGATTGGTTGATTTTCGACTTACTCGAACATTATCTTCGAATTTTCTAAGTAATTCAATGTGCTTAATTTGTGGCTCTATTTAGTTATATACCTGACTTACTATTTGATGATTACCTATCAAGCATTATCTTAAATTATATTGTAGAATTATGATTTACGTATTTAAAGTAGAACAAGTTATTCGGGAATATTCGAAACGCCACATAAAATCTTGTTTGCATTTTGAAAAATAAAACCGTCTGAACACAAAACAATAACACAATGCAAATAACAAGAAATTAGACCACCAATTTTCAAATCTTGATGTTTAATAAAAACATAAATCACCTCCATTTCCAAAAACTTGCAACAAAGTTAATTGGTTGCACACTTGCACGTTAATTACCCTAGGCAATTTTTGCTTTTGGGTAATTGAAAATACTAATTGCATTTGATTAAGGATAAAAAAATGAAAAAACATCACCACACCACCACCAACCACACAACCAACCCGCACCACAACCACCCAACAATAGCACCATCACCACCACCATGCCTAAAATCGACCACACCACAACAAGCCATTTCTCTCAGCAAGTCAGCATTGAACTATCGCCTATTTCCATCATCGTTCCCATGTTTACCGCGCACTAGTCCACTAGGGTTAATTGATCTGTATTAACAAAGCTCTTCCCATGATCCATCATAAATAAATAAGTATTTCATATATTTTTTTTAATTCTTCTGAATAATGTTTTTGTTATTCATGCACTTTCATATCTGTGTTATTGTATGTAATCCTTGTTCTTGTCCTCAAATGATGTAGGTATATATATGTACTATATATGCATGCATGTTTGTATGTATTTAAATTTGATTCTAATTGTGACCATATATAAAACCAAATTATTAGAGATGCATAATAAGTAATTTAGTTTAATTAATTCATACATTAATCAAATCCAGTTTCGAAACAGACATTGTTCCAAGGAGGTCATAAGCAAGTCTGAGCCATAATTAACAGCATGGTCTTAGTAATTAACCACAATATATATAATACACATAAGTAAATTGTTTTGAGTAACATATAGTCTCATGGCTATGTTGAAATTATTTTCGACGACTCATGGTATCACTGAAATACTCTTTGAACATATTCTTAGTGATCTTTTTCATCAGTCATCTTCTAGTCGGTCTGCTTATTGATGTCCTCGATAGGACCAGTAGCACCCATGTTCTATAAATGTTTAAAAAAAAAAAAAAATTAAAAAATGTTGTTAGACTAATGAGTTACTCTTATATTGTAATGGTACGTAAAGATAAGTAGTCTACCTAGAAGCATCTTTTGATAATTCCGAATATGGGGATCAACGGGCAAGCCCATTAATTGATACCAAGGATGATAAGTGAAACTTACCGGAGGCCTGAATCGAAAAAGAAAAAAAAAAAAAAAAAAAAAAAAA
>PYUH01003976.1:3644584-3681940 GCA_016808085.1 Suaeda aralocaspica
TGTAGTTTTAAAATTAAAGTTATCATTAATGATTTTAAAACTCTGTTATAACCTCCAACTTTAATTAAGAAATGGAATTGGCCCTTTTTCTAATTTGGAGTTGTCTCAATATGAACAACAATTTTGATTTTTCATTTTATAAATATAGCTAAAAAGGCCCCTTTTGTTATAAAATATTCAAGTAACTCATTGAAATCATTCCTGTTCTGGTGAGTCATACCCCTTGTTGAACCAAATTCCTTGAAAAAGGATCAATGGGGGCCACTTTAAAAAAGTACAAACCATATGTAGTGATAATGAGTAATAATATGTATTTGAATTAGGATTATCGGGTCTACATGCATTAGCGCCATTGAATGTACCAATTGAATCAACATATTAGTTCAAAACACCAAAGAAAAATGTGGGGCTTTCTATCGAATTTAATTAATGGAAGCCCTAAAAATCCTTACGAAGGCTGAGTTTTTGGAGTAGAAAAGAAGAGCCGAGAGGAGAGACTAAGTATATTGAAATTATGTAGTGGGCCTAGGTTCTGCTCGTGCGAAATCTCATTACTAGAACTCAAATAAAATATCAATCTTATATTTCAACAAAGTACAGTTTAGTTCAAAAGAATATTCATTACTATTTTGAAATTGCTAGGTTGGAAAGGTAATAAAATAAGATAGTCACAAAAAAAAAAGGTCTTTGAGGTAAACGCATTTAGTTTTTACAAGAGAAAACGTGTTGTTGAAACAAACTAAAAATTAGTGTGATTGATGATAAAGTGTGAATAAAGTCAAAGCAAATCCATTAGGCTCTATTTCACAACAGATCAACCATGAATCTATGTATCATATGTATTTTTATTCTCAAAATAATAGTTTCTTAACTCTACCACCTTATTTTTCCAAAATAATAAAAAAAAATAAAAAAATAAAACTACCTAAATTTAATCCTCCACACTTTTTGAATTGGTTCTACATTTATTTTTAATTCAGGCAACTTTATGATTTTTGTCATTTGGTTATCAATTTATTGCAAATATCTGAATCCGGGTGCAATTGTCATGAGTTTAATGACATCCCCTAAATTCAAGCATTATATCTTCATGCCTTTATATAACAATATCGAACTTCATTCTTAACATTAGCTACACTCCTTAATTATTTTTCATTATGGATCACTAAGGCTCATATGAGGAACATAAAAGACAATTATCACTTGCAAAAAGAAGAAATGGACTTATTCAGAATGCTTTAGAATTGAACTGCGTTAGTGTGAGGTGTTGATGTATTTTTTGTAACCTTCTCACCTTTCAGTAATCGTCATTTATTTTTGTGGTGTAGGAAGATATACTTTGTGCTTACTTATTTGTAACGGTTTTATACATTTTTCATATATTTCATTTTTTATTTTACTTATTTGGAATGAAAACTAAGCAATTTTTTTTTAATCTCTTTCCATTTTTTAATTATTGTATTTCATTTTGAACACAATAATAATAAAATCTTGCAGATGCTTTTTACATGACAAAGTTATAATTGTGAGGGTAGCATTTAAATTTTTTCTTTGTAAACTTAAGGGTGTTCAGAATCAGCTTCTTGCATGTCTGGAATAGAGACTGTAAGTGTTTCTTTTCACTTTCTCTCTCTTACATGAAGAACTATATAAAGCAAGAACAAATGGTTTTTTCTTCTTCTTTTCATTGCCCAAAAGAATATATATGGTCTACTTCTAATATAGTGTGAATTGTGTAATAATTTGTTGATTCAATAATCATAAAAATAAACAAATTAAATTTTCATTTTTTTTATTCTCCAGCGATAGATCAGATCTAGAGGTAATGATGTAGCTACTATATATACTTGATGTACTCAATTTACTTTTTGCGCTTCAAAGTTCAAAGCTTGTTGATTTTTAAATTGTTTTAGAAGCTGATTATTTTTAACGATCGAAAAAACCGAGGGGTAAGTTGTGTGTGTATAGATTTTTTAATTTATGTTTGATTGATTTTTTTTGTTTTTTTTTTTTTTTTTTTTTTTTTTTTTTCATTGGATATCTTCATATTGAATAAGATTGTTTTTCTTTTGTTTTGGTGATTTTTAAAAATTAATTTTGGTTTTTTTTGGTTTTTTTTTTTTAATTAAAGAACTTGGAAAATGTGATAAGAGTTGACATATTGAATTGGGTTGATTGATTTCAGTTGCAACGTCTTACTGATTAATTTGTAGACTTAGGATCAACTCAGGCGCACCTTCAAAGTGAAAGGTACAAAAACTTTCATTATTCACCATTAATTTATTCAAGCCAATTTATAAGAACTTATGATCATGTTTTGTTGATGAAGGCCATGATGTGTATAAGTTTTATGATCTGTTGATTTTTTTTTCTAGGTAAAAACGGTTTTTGAAATATTTATTGGAATACGAATGACTAAATTGATTAAATTGCCTATATTATTAGTAAGTAACCCATTGTTCTTTAGACTACCTACTTGATATTACATGTATTTGATTTTCACTAATGTCTTGCATAAAAAAAAAAAAAAGGATTGTCTAGGATGGGTCTCAAATAAGGGAAATCTCAGGAATTGGGGCTTAAATACAATACTGATAACGAAAATAATTTAATTTGTAATGTATTTTGCATTCTTGTAAAAGCAAAGAAGGCGCGAACAAAAAAAAAAAACGTGCAAAATTGAAAGGCGTGTGTATAACATATAATCTTTTGCGGTACTCATTGATTTAAGAGATTAAAGTAAGAAATTTTAATCTAATTTTATAATAATTAAGTTTCTCATTAACCTATATAAGTGTGGTAGCGTATTGACTATTGATGATCTATATTATCTTTTCTGTCGAAAAATTTGAAATTTAACCTTGCCCGAGAATCCTGACTATAACCTATAATATCTATGTTATAAAGAGAGAAGAAAAGGGACGGGAGAGAGAAAAGACAAAAGGGCGAAAGAAAAGAAACGTGGAGGACGCGCAAAAACCCTCAGAGGAAGGGGAAAGGAGCCAGAGGAGGAAAAAAAGACAAAAACCGGAGCGAAAAAAAGAGAAAGAGAAAGAAGGAAAAAGAGCGGGGAGCAGAAGAGGGGCCGCAGGAAACACAGCGGAAAGAGAGCAGGGGGCAAAAAGGAAAAAATGACGGACAGGATAGTAGGCAGAAATACAAAAGAAATAGGAAGTGGGGAAGGGGTGGAAAAAAACGAGAGGACCGGAAATAGATTGAGGGTCGAAAACGCGAAGAGCAGCAAAAATGAGGAAAGCAGAAGGAGACAAGGAAATGAAGGGAAAGTTGAGGAAGAAATAGCATGAAGGGGAAGGCAAACCCCTTCCTTTCCCGGCCCTCCCTTAACAGTCCATTAATTTGGGCTGGGGTTATAATTAGTTACCCACATAGTTAACATACTCTACTAATTTCTTGCCATTGATGATCTTCAAAACAGCTATTCTTCTTCTTGTATCCAAGATTATTGATACTTTGTTTGTTGCATTTCAACATGATCAATCTACATTGGTTCAATTCGTGGCTAATGAAAATATCCAGTGCCATTTGGGTGAGTCCAAAGTTCATGTATCTTTTCCCTTCCTCAAGTGTTTCATCTTATATATTCGACATCAACAATTAAACCATATATCTTAATAAGTGTTGTTAATGCATGCAATGTAGGCTTATGAGGAAGAGTTGCTCAAGTGAAAGAGAGATACCGCGTTTGTTGCTTGAGACTAGGTTGCCATTTCGACTGATACATAATCCTTTTCATTCAGTTAATATTGTTTAAAATAAGCTAATGAAAAATACACCATATGTTTGTATCTAAATCTTGAGGTCAATAATTAAGCCATTAGGTGCATGAAAGTTACTAAAATTTGAGTAATTATACCTAAAGGATACATAGCTTCAATGTTTTTGGGATTATAGGAAATACAAACCGTACTAGAAGCTATAATGACAAAAAAAGAGAAACATATTGCTGATAAAATTATTGCAGAGAAGCTTGCCAAAGTCCAAGAACGAAAGGTACTATATACGAACATTATAGCCTTAGGAAGCTTATTATAATTCACTAACGTATACTTGATATAATTATGCATAACTCCTTTCCAATTACGTTTTTGTAGTCATGCGTGGAGTATAGTAGTTGCTAGCTATGTTATTAAACTATGCTGCCTCAATTTTTGCATGCTAGTGGAAGCAAGCTAAGGTTATGATGGTATCCTGATCAGTAGAACTTGCTAGATTATACTGCGCGAATGACAGGATATATCTAATCATTCTCTTTAAGGTTATGTATCAGGATGATTGAATGCTAATCGATCGAAATATATATGTTAGTTACTATTACAATCTTGTGTATTGATATTGCTCGTATTATGATCTTAATTTGTGAAAACTATTGTAAACAACTTATTTGGATCCTTAATTTCTTCTGTGACTTGTTCAAAAGCTTTCCTTGGTTTTTCTAATTAAGTCACTTTTGTAGATAATGAAGTTACTTTGTTTTCATTTGTACATGCACCTGTGAGTAGTTGAGTACTACTGTCTACTGACACTTAGTGTTGTCAAGCAGAATGAGCTAACAGCTGAAAACCAAGAACGCAGGGGTGCATTGTACGAACATCAGATTTAGAAGAGAATAATAAATCTTATGTTTTGTCCAAGCAAAAAACAGGAAATTGGTGAAAACCCTGATGTTGATAATCCTTCTAAGCAGTCTGGTTCAAGAAAACATATGAAGATTATTTCTATGCTTTGGCTAAGTCGAAAAGACCAATAATTAGAAATCTGCAGGATCGCCAAATGAAATTCAGTCATCTGATTCTGAGAACAATTATGATTATGTACCTCAACCAATTGATCTCGAAGAATATAATAACGATTCTAGCAACAAAATGAAGACACACCTGAACCTTCCGACTTCATGGTAATACTTACAGGCCCTATCGGAAGTACTTCCACAATTATGATTCAGTTATGTTTGTATGATTAACTTTGATCATCATGTTCTTTGTCGGTCTACTTCATGCACGTTCTCTATAATATACAAGACCGGAGCTGGAAATTCATCACCAAACCCTATAGAAGAAGTTTATTTCGGAGTCCCCAGCCCCGACCAAACATAGACTATGATTTGAACATTCAATACACTGGAAGGTATAATAACTAAATTCCATCCTCTAATTGCTTAGTCATTTATTGTGGCTCGGGTAGTGTTCTTGCTTAGGTTGTGTAATCTATTGCGCGTAATCTAACAAGATACATTATGTTCATGCATATGGCAGCCACCATGACACATTGGTCAATCAGAACGGCTATCGGAGAACATACCACCAGAAGCGCGAATCTTCCTCTGACACGACTTCAATATGCTGGATTGAGTTATTCAGGTCTTTTAACTGCTCCGGATGATGTTCCTGAAACTTTTTTTCACTTGAGGTACTAAACTTATCTAACAACAACAACAAAAAAAGTCATATCATTTAGAACTCCAAACGCGAAAATTGATCAACACTATTTTCTCAGGACAATGACATCCCTCAGCCAACTCTGGTCTTCTCTGAACCACTTGAGCGTAACTATGGCTCCTCACTCCCAACAACATCAGTTTGATCATTTACAAGGAGAAGCTCTTGGCACTCTTTCTGATCCGTTGTATGACTTTTTCATAACAAATTAATCACAGATCTTTCCTTTATTCTGAAATTTATATACGTAGCCTATCATATTAATTTGAGTTCGAGTTAATCAGAGATAATATCGTTGCTGTAGGGATTTGAATTCAGCCAAGTCATTCACCTTCAGAAAACAAGCAGAGCACTTTGAAGTTCGAGTGGTTTTGTTTTTCCAGTATCTGAATTAATTTTACGACAAGTACCTGTTCAACAATCACATATCGAAGCACCTCCTTACTATCAGGTAATTGTATACACTTTGTGAATTTTTTATATTATGCTTTCAATTTCATAACTATATATGATATGAATAACTTACTTCATTCATGGACAACAGCAAATGCAACTAGGAAGTAGCAGTAACGCGCCACTTCAATATAAACTGCAACGGTGTGATAAATCTGCAGCCAAATCAAACGCCCTTAGGGTACTCAATATATTCAACAATTACTAGTAGTATATGAAGTCATGGTTGAAAAGAAACATTCATCTTAACTAATTTATCTTGTTGGCATTTTCACAGACAAAGCTCTGGCCCTTGACCGTGCAAAATACAGTTCCTGGACTGAATAACACAGGAGCAGAGCAGGATCATCATCTTCGAGACCATCAAACGTGCAAGTGAATCCTCAGGTACACATACACTACTAATAGTTTGGTACATAGTACATACTATGTTTGATCTTAGAATTTGTATTTTGTGTTCATATATACAAGTAGAATCTTACTTCTATAATCTAATACTGTACTTCATAATATACTTTGCATTACCCTTTGAATTTTAGCCAATTGTCAATGAACACAATGTGGAGCCTAATCTTTCCTGAACTTACAAGGCCCATTTACAAACGATCATCAGGTTAGTTTGATATATACAAATTAATTGATTTATACTTGTTACAAACAAATCTAAACTAGGATTAACATCTAATGCAGCAAGCTCAAAATGACGCGAAGCATCAACATCTTCTGGTCGAAAGGTCAATTTGCTTGATCCATTATGATAAAAAAATATATGTACATATATGTGTCAGTGGTGTCACCCATATTCCAACAAAACAAACATAACTAACTATTAGAACAAGTGCGAAAACAACAATTGATCAATTAGCAACGTGTAATAAGTATTATTTGCAAGGAAGTTGCCATGGATGGAAGAAGCTCCTCTGAGGCTTTCAAGTCCCCAAACCGGAAATTCAGCACATTCTAACAATCCAGCTCAAGCACTTGGGTTATAATACCGATTCTTATTAGTCATATAATAAATCATTGCCCATAAACTAACAAAGGAAAAATTAAAGTAAACATCTTTTACATATACTTGGTATGTTTTGCCTTCAGATTGCCAAGATATCAAGTTGGAAGCTCATCAAATCCTAGCTCAAGTTCTCTAGCAACTAGGTTAATAGCCAATTCCATAAAATTTATATTGCTAAAACAAAGTTAAGGGAAATAAGCAAGAAACTTTTAATGTTTTTGTCTTCAGACCACGTTGGATTATCAGACTGTGAACAAATCAAGTCCTGGAACTCCAATCTTCCTCAACGTATATCACCAATTCTCTTAAAGTTTAATAATTATACACCATGTTAATGCATGCTAAAATAATAAGTAAGTATCTATATGATATACCTCATATGTTTTGTCTTTAGACTGTCCCCGGATCATCAGTATGGAAACACATCAAATCCCAACAATGCAATGCCGCCACCATCAGGTAGTCATCAATTCTCATGATTTAGTTATACTACGACTTTACACCATACATAATATTAAGTAAGAATCGTTATGATATACTTCATATGTTTGTTCTTTAGACTGCCCCCGGATCATCAGATTGGAAACACATCAAATCCCAACAATGCAATGCCGCCACCATCTAGGTAAGTCATCATTCTCATGATTAGTTATACTATATGACTTTACACCATACATAAATTAAGCAAGAACTATATGACATACCTCATACGTTTTGTCTTTAGACTGCCCCCGGATCACCAGATTGGAAAACATCAAATCCCAACAATGCAATGCCGCCACCATCTAGGTAAGTCATCAATTCTCATGATTCAGTTATACTCTATGACTTTACTCCATACATATCATTGTTTATTAAGAAAATAAGTTAAAAAAAATTTCAATATACTTATATACCATGTCTGTCTTCAGTTTCCTGTCAGAACTTCGGATTAGAAACACATCAAATTTTGGCATTCCAATTCCTCAACCATCTAGGTATCGTCGATTAACTTAAAATTATGAGATTACACCATATGTCATCTCAAAAATAATGTCCAAGAGATTTAAGTAGGAAAACTTTAATCATGTTAACCTTTTGTATGTATTGTCTTTTAGACTGTTATCATCAGAATATCAGATCGGAAACACCTCAAATCCAGACCGTCTAATTCCCCCAGCATCGAGGTATATTACCAATTAATTCACAAATTGCACCATATATCATGTACGAAAAAAAGATTTTAATATACTTGTATGTCTTGTCTTTAGAATACTGACAGATTACCAATCGGAACACATTCTTACAATCCAATAATTCCTTTTGCACCCGGTATATCACCAAATCTCTAAGCTTATTTACCAACTATCATGCAAAAGTAAAAACATACTAATGAAAACGAGTAAGATCTTTATTATACACTTTGCTTTGTATGTTTCAGACCGACAGATATCAGATTGGAAATGCAGCTTATGCTAGAATCCGATGCCTCCTCCAGCACTTAGGTACATCACCATTTTGCATAACTTTCACCAAAGAAAACAAAACATATTGATGCAATATAAGTAGAAATCGCTGTTATTTACTTTTATTTGTATGTTTTTTCCAGACTACCAACTCACCAAGTTAGACATACAGCTCCTGTCATTCCAAACTCTCGAGCACCTAGGTTACTATACCAAGTTTATATACCATTATAATGCAAAGAAAGAAAATAAAAAATAAAATAAAAAAAAAAAACAGAAAATTGCTAAAGAACCATACATATGTTGTGCCTAAAAAAAAAAAAAAAAAAAAAAAAAAAGACAACATATGTATGGTTCTTTAGCAATTTTCTGTTTTTTTTTTT
This sequence comes from Suaeda aralocaspica, assembly GCA_016808085.1. Classification (NCBI taxonomy): domain Eukaryota; kingdom Viridiplantae; phylum Streptophyta; class Magnoliopsida; order Caryophyllales; family Amaranthaceae; genus Suaeda; species Suaeda aralocaspica. The sequence goes on from PYUH01003976.1 coordinate 3,653,334, forward strand.
TTATTTTTTATTTTTTATTTTCTTTCTTTTGCATTATATATGGTATATAAACTTGGTATAGTACCTAGGTGCTCGAGGATTTGGAATGACAGGAGCTGTATGTCTAACTTGGTGAGTTGGTAGTCTGGAAAAAACATACAAATAAAAGTAAATAACAGCGATTTCTACTTATATTGCATCAATATGTTTTGTTTTCTTTGGTGTAAAAGTTATGCAAAATGGTGATGTACCTAAGTGCTGGAGGAGGCATCGGATTGCTAGCATAAGCTGCATTTCCAATCTGATAATCTGTCGGTCTGAAACATACAAAGCAAAGTGTATAATAAAGATTCTTACTCGTTTTCATTAGTATGTTTTTACTTTTGCATGATAGTTGGTAAATAAGCTTAGAGATTTGGTGATATACCCGGGTGCAAAAGGAATTATTGGATTGTAAGAATGTGTTCCGAATTGGTAATCTGTCAGTATTCTAAAGACAAGACATACAAAGTATATTATAAATCTTTTTTTTCGTACATGATATATGGTGCAATTTGTGAAATTAATTGGTAATATACCTCGATGCTGGGGGAATTAGACGGTCTGGATTTGAGGTGTTTCCGATCTGATATTCTGATGATAACAGTCTAAAAGACAATACATACAAAAGGTTAACATGATTAAAGTTTTCCTACTTAAATCTCTTGGACATTATTTTTGAGCATGACATATGGTGTAATCTCATAATTTTAAGTTAATCGACGATACCTAGATGGTTGAGGAATTGGAATGCCAAAATTTGATGTGTTTCTAATCCGAAGTTCTGACAGGAAACTGAAGACAGAACATGGTATATAAGTATATTGTAAATTTTTTTTAACTTATTTTCTTAAATAACAATGATATGTATGGAGTAAAGTCATAGAGTATAACTGAATCATGAGAATTGATGACTTACCTAGATGGTGGCGGCATTGCATTGTTGGGATTTGATGTATTTCCAATCTGGTGATCCGGGGGCAGTCTAAAGACAAAACGTATGAGGTATGTCATATAGATTCTTGCTTAATATTATGTATGGTGTAAAGTCATATAGTATAACTAAATCATGAGAATTGATGACTTACCTAGATGGTGGCGGCATTGCATTGTTGGGATTTGATGTGTTTCCAATCTGATGATCCGGGGGCAGTCTAAAGACAAAACATATGAAGTATATCATAACGATTCTTACTTAATATTATGTATGGTGTAAAGTCGTATAGTATAACTAAATCATGAGAATTGATGACTTACCTAGATGGTGGCGGCATTGCATTGTTGGGATTTGATGTGTTTCCAATCTGATGATCCGGGGGCAGTCTAAAGACAAAACATATGAAGTATATCATAACGATTCTTACTTAATATTATGTATGGTGTAAAGTCGTATAGTATAACTAAATCATGAGAATTGATGACTTACCTAGATGGTGGCGGCATTGCATTGTTGGGATTTGATGTGTTTCCAATCTGATGATCCGGGGGCAGTCTAAAGACAAAACATATGAAGTATATCATAACGATTCTTACTTAATATTATGTATGGTGTAAAGTCGTATAGTATAACTAAATCATGAGAATTGATGACTTACCTAGATGGTGGCGGCATTGCATTGTTGGGATTTGATGTGTTTCCAATCTGATGATCCGGGGACAGTCTAAAGACAAAACATATGAGGTATATCATATAGATACTTACTTATTATTTTAGCATGCATTATACATGGTGTATAATTATAAACTTTAAGAGAATTGGTGATATACGTTGATGGAAGAATTGGAGTTCCAGGACTTGATTTGTTCACAGTCTGATAATCCAACAGTGGTCTGAAGACAAAAACATTATAAAGTTTCTTGCTTATTTCCCTTAACTTTGTTTAGCAATATAAATTTTATGAGAATTGGCTATATACCTAGTTGCTAGAGAACTTGAGCTAGGATTTGATGAGCTTCCAACTTGATATCTTGGCAATCTGAAGGCAAAACATACCAAGTATATGTAAAAGATGTTTACTTTAATTTTTCCTTTGTTAGTTTATGGTCAATGATTTATTATATGACTAATAAGAATCGGTATTATACCCAAGTGCTTGAGCTGGATTGTTAGAATGTGCTGAATTTCCGGTTTGGGGACTTGAAAGCCTCAGAGGAGCTTCTTCCATCCATGGCAACTTCCTCTGCAAATAATACTTATTAACAAGTTGCTAATTGATCAATTGTTGTTTTCGCACTTGTTCTAATTTTAGTTAGTTATGTTTGTTTGTGGAATATGGGGTGACACACTGACACATATATGTACATATATTTTTATTTATCATAATGGATCAAGCAAATTGACCTTTCGACCAGAAGATGTTGATGCTTCCGCGTCATTTTGAGCTTGCTGCATTAGATGTTAATCCTAGTTTAGATTTGTTTGTAACAATGTATAGTAATCAATTAATTTGTATATATCAAACTAACCTGATGATCGTTTGTAAATGGGCCTTGTAAGTTCAGGGAAAGATTAGGCTCCACATTGTGTTCATTGACAATTGGCTAAAATTCAAAGGGTAATGCAAAGTATATTATGAAGTACAGTATTAGATTATAGAAGTAAGATTCTACTTGTATATATGAACACAAAATACAAATTCTAAGATCAAAACATAGTATGTACTATGTACCAAACATATTAGTAGTGTATGTGTACCTGAGGATTCACTTGCACGTTTGATGGTCTCGAAGATGATGATCCTGCTCCTGCTCCTGTGTTATTCAGTCCAGGAACTGTATTTTGCACGGTCAGAGGGCCAGAGCTTTGTCTGTGAAAATCGCAACAAGATAATATTAGTTAAGATGAATGTTTCTTTTCAACCATGACTTCATATACTACTAGTAATTGTTGAATATATTGAGTACCCTAAGGGCGTTTGATTTGGCTGCAGATTTCTATCACACCGTTGCAGTTTATATTGAAGTGGCGCGTTACTGCTACTTCCTAGTTGCATTTGCTGTTGTCCATGAATGAAGTAAGTTTATCATATCATATATAGTTATGAAATTGAAAGCATAATAATAAAAAATTCACAAAGTGTATACAATTACCTGATAGTAAGGAGGTGCTTCGATATGTGATTGTTGAACAGGTACTTGTCGTAAAATTAATTCAGATACTGGAAAAACAAAACCACTCGAACTTCCAAATGTGCTCTGCTTGTTTTCTGAAGGTTGAATGACTTCGGCTGAATTCAAATCCCTACAGCAACGATTATTATCTCTGATTAACTCGAACTCAAATTAATATGATAAGGCTACGTATATAAATTTCAGAATTAAAGGAAAGATCTAGTGATTAATTTGTTATGAAAAAGTCATACAACGGATCAGAAAGAGTGCCAAGAGCTTCTCCTTGTAAATGATCAAACTGATGTTGTTGGAGTGAGGAGCCATAGTTACGCTCAAGTGGTTCAGAGAAGACCAGAGTTGGCTGAGGGATGTCATTGTCCTGAGAAAATAGTGTTGATCAATTTTCGCGTTTGGAGTTCTAAATGAATATGACTTTTTTTTGTTGTTGTTGTTAGATAAGTTTAAGTACCTCAAGTGAAAACAAAGTTTCAGGAACATCATCCGGAGCAGTTAAAAGACCTGAATAACTCAATCCAGCATATTGAAGTCGTGTCAGAGGAAGATTCGCTGCTTCTGGTGGTATGTTCTCCGATAGCCTGTTCTGATTGACCAATGTGTCATGGTGGCTGCCATATGCATGAACATAATGTATCTTGTTAGATTACGCGCAATAGATTACACAACCTAAGCAAGAACACTACCCGAGCCACAATAAATTAGACTAAGCAATTAGAGGATGGAATTTAGTTATTATACCTTCCAGTGTATTGAATGTTCAAATCATAGTCTATGTTTGGTCGGGGCTGGGGACTCCGAAATAAAACTTCTTCTATAGGGTTTGGTGATGAATTTCCAGCTCCGGTCTTGTATATTATAGAGAACGTGCATGAAGTAGACCGACAAAGAACATGATGATCAAAGTTAATCATACAAACATAACTGAATCATAATTGTGGAAGTACTTCCGAATAGGGCCTGTAAGTATATACCATGAAGTCGGAAGGTTCAGGTGTGTCTTCATTTTGTTGCTCAGAATCGTTATTATATTCTTCGAGATCAATTGGTTGAGGTACATAATCATAATTGTTCTCAGAATCAGATGACTGAATTTCATTTTGGCGATCCTGCAGATTTCTAATTATTGGTCCTTTCGACTTAGCCAAAGCATAGAAATAATCTTCATTATGTTTTCTTGAACCAGACTGCTTAGAAGGATTATCAACATCAGGGTTTTCACCAATTTCCTGTTTTTGCTTGGACAAAACATAAGATTTATTATTCTCTTCTAAATCTGATGTTCGTCGAAATGCACCCCTGCGTTCTTGGTTTTCAGCTGTTAGCTCATTCTGCTTGACAACACTAAGATGTCAGTAGACAGTAGTACTCAACTACTCACAGGTGCATGTACAAATGAAAACAAAGTTAACTTCATTATCTACAAAAAGTGACTTAATTAGAAAAAACCAAGGAAAGCTTTTTGAACAAGTCACAAGAAGAAATTAAGGATCCAAATAAGTTGTTTACAATAGTTTTCACAAATTTAAGATCATAATACGAGCAATATCAATTACAAGATTGTAATAGTAACTATACATATATATTTCGATCGATTAGCATTCAATCATCCATGATACATAACCTTAAAGAGATATGATTAGAATATATCCTGTCATTTCGCGCAGTATAATCTAGCAAGTTCTCATGATCAGGATACCATCATAACCTTAGCTTGCTTCCACTAGCATGCAAAAATTTGAGGCAGCATAGTTTAATTAACATAGCTAGCAACTACTATACTCACGCATGACTACAAAAACGTAATTGAGAAAGAGTTATGCATAATTTTATATCAAGTATACGTTAGTGAATTATAATAAGCTTCCTAAGGCTATAATGTTCGTATATAGTACCTTTCGTTCTTGGACTTTGGCAAGCTTCTCTGCAATAATTTTATCAGCAATGTTTTCTTCTTTTTTTGTCATTATAGCTTCTAGTAACGGTTTGTATTTCCTATAATCCAAAAACATTGAAGCTATGTAATCCTTTAGGTATAATTTACTCAAATTTTAAGTAACTTTCATGCACCTAATGGCTTAATTATTGACCTCAAGATTTAAGATACAAACATATGTGTGTATTTTTCATTAGCTTATTTTAAACAATATTAACTGAAATGAAAAGGATTATGTATCAGTCGAAAATGGCAACCTAGTCTCAAGCAACAAACGCGGTATCTCCTCTTTCACTTGAGCTAACTCTTCCTCAATAGCCTACATTGCATGCATTAACAACACTTATTAAGATATATGCAGTTAAATTGTTGATGTCGAATATATAAGATGAAACACTTGAGGAAGGGAAAAGATACATGAACTTTGGACTCACCAAAATGGCACTGGATATTTCATTAGCCACGAATTGAACCAATGTAGATTGATCATGTTGAAATGCAACAAACAAAGTATCAATAATCTTGGATACAAGAAGAAGAATAGCTTGTTTGATGAAGATCATATCAATGGCAAGAAATTAGTAGAGTATGTTAACTATGTGGGTAACTAATTATAACCCCAGCCCAAATTAATGACTGTTAAGTATGTGGTAACTTAATTATTATACATAGATATTATAGGTTATGTACAGGATTCTCGGGCAAGTTAAATTTCAAATTTTTCGACAGAAAAGATAATATAGATCATCAATAGTCAATACGCTACACACTTATATAGGTTAATGAGAAACTTAATTATATACATTTAGATTAAATTTCTTACTTTAATCTCTTAAATCAATGAGCTACCCGCTAAAGATTATATGTTATACACACGCCTTTCAATTTTGCACGTTTTTTTTGTTCGCGCCTTCTTTTGCTTTTACAAGAATGCAAAATATCCATTACAAAATTAAATTATTTTCGTTATCAGTATTGTATTTAAGCCCCAATTCCTCTGATGATTTCCCTTATGTTGAGATCCATCCTAGCAATCCTTTTTTTTTTTTTTATGCAAGCCATTAGTGAAAATCAAATACATGTAATATCAAGTAGGTAGTCTAAAGAACAATGGGTTACTTTACTAATAATTAGGCAATTTAATCAATTTAGTCATATAGTTCATTCCAATAAATACTTTCAAAAACCGTTTTTCCCTAGAAAAAAAAATCAACAGATCATAAAACTTATACACATCATGGCCTTTCATACACATAGATCATTAATAGTTCTTATAAATTGGCTTGTAATTAAATTAATGGTGAATAATGTAAAGTTTTTGTACCTTTCACTTTGAAGGTGCGCCTGAGTTTGATCCTTAAGTCTACAAAGTATATCTATTAGAAGTTGCAACTGAAATCAATCAACCCAATTCAATATGTCAACTCTTATTCACATTTTCCAAGTTCTTTAATTAAAAAAAAAAAACCAAAAAAAAACCAAAAATTAATTTTTAAAAATCACCAAAACAAAAGAAAAACAATCTTATTCAATATGAAGATAATCCAATGCAAAAAAAAAAAAAAAAAAAAAAAAAAAAACCCAAAAAACAATCAATCAAACATAAATTAAAAAATCTATACACACACAACTTACCCCTCGTTTTTTTCGATCGTTAAAAATCATCAGCTTCTAAAACAATTTAAAAATCAACAAGCTTTTGAACTTTGAAGAGCAAAAGTAAATTAGTACATCAAGTATTATATTAGTAGCTACTCATTACCTCTAATTCTGATCTAGTCTGCGTGTAATAAAAAATGAAAATTTATTTGTTTATTTTTATGTATTATTGAATCACAATTTTACAACTTCACCTTATTAGAAGTTAAGCCCATATATTCTTTTTGGGCAATTGAAGAAGCAGAAAACCATTTGTTCTTGCTTTATATATGTTCTTCAATGTAAGAGAGAGAAAGTGAAAAGAAACACTTACAGTCCTATTCAGACAATGCAAGAAGCTGATTCTGAACACCTTAAGTTTACAAAGAAAAAATTTAAATGCTACCCTCACATTATATAACTTTGTCAATGTAAAAAGCCTGCAAGTATTTTATTATATTTGTGTTCAAAATGAAATACATAATTAAAAATGGAAAAGAGATTAAAAAAATTGCTTAGTTTTCATTCCAAATAAGTAAATGAAAATGAAATATATGAAAATATAAAAAACCGTTACAAATAAGTAAGCACAAAGTATATCTTCTATCACACACAAAATAAATGAGATTACTGAAAGGTGAGAAGGTTACAAAAACTACATCAACACCTCACACTATACGCAGTTCAATTCTAAAGCTTCTGAATAAGTCCATTTCTTCTTTTTGCAAGTGATAATTGTCTTTTATGTTCATCATCTATGAGCCTTAGTTGATCCATAATGAAAAATAATTAAGGAGTGTAGCTAATGTTAAGAATGACGTTCGATATTTTGTTATTAAAGGCATGAGATATATGCTTGAATTTAGGGGATGTCATAAAACTCATGACAATTGCACCCGTTCAGATATTCTTGCATAATTGATAACCAAATGAACAAAATCATAAAGTTGCTGATTAAAAATAACGTGTAGAACATTCAAAAGTGTTTGAGGGATTAAATTTAGGTAGTTTTATTTTTTTATTTTTTTTTATTATTTTGGATAGGGTGGTTAGAAACTTTATTTTGGCAAATATACATATGATACATAGATATCTTTGGTTGATCTGTGTGAAATTAGCCCTTAATGGATTGCTTTGACTTATATTCACATTTATCACAATCACACTAATTTTTTAGTTTGTTTCAACAACACAGTTTCTCTTGTAAAAACTAAATTGCGTTCTACCTCAAAGACCTTTTTTTTTTTGTGACTTACTCTTTATTTTATTTACCTTTCACCTAGCATTTCAAAATATTAATGAATTCTTTTGAACTAAACTTACTTTTGTTGAAATTCATAAGAATTGATATTTTATTTGATGTAGAAGGATCGACAAGAACTACAGCCTACATAAGTTTCAATATCTTAGTTTCTCTCTCCTCCTCCTTCTTTTCTCTCTCCAACACTCTAGCCTTCGTTCATGGATTTTTAAGGGCTTCCATTAATTAAATTCGATAGAAAGCCCCAAATTTTTCTTTTGTTTTTGAACTAATATGTTGAATTCATTGGTAAATTCAATTGCTTAAATAGGCAGGTAAACCGATAATCATAAATTCACCCTACATATATTACATTATCACTATATATGTGTTGTACTTTTTTAAAGTGGCCACAATTGATCCTTCTTTCAAGGAATTTGTTCAAAAAGGGGGTATGACTAACCAGAACAGGAATGATATTTCCATGAGTTACTTGAATATTTTTATAACAATAAGGGGCTTTTTAGCTATATTTATGAAAATGAAAAATCAAAATTGTTCAATATTGCAGACAATTCCAAAATTAGAAAGGGCAATTTTTCCATTTCTTAATTAAGTTGGAGGTTATAACATAGTTTTAAAATCATAATGTATAACTTTATTTAAAACACTACATAGATTCAACAAAGAAAAAGCTTTTTTATTTTCACTTCACTTTATTTCAGTAAAACTAGTTCGATATAATTATAAGTGAAAAGTACACCTAAAGGCATATGACCAAAAATTGTAGGGGTTAAGCAAATCATCTAAGAAATTTTAATATAGCTCTGCAACTCTTGTTTACCTAATCATTAATTAATAAGGTAGACATGAAATGATTTTCAATAATGACCAAAAGGAAATTAATATGCTACACACGTATAATCCATATATAGGTAAAATGGATAATTAGATACTTAAGATAAAAAATCTTACTCTAAATTTCTAAGTCAATGAGCTACCCCATAAAAATGCATTGTATACCGCTTCTTTCAATCGCACATTTTTTTGTTCGTGCATTATTTTGTTCCGCCTTCTTTCGTTTCAAAATGAAAGAATGCAAAATATCCATTCAAAATCATTACTTTGTTATCAATTTCTATTGAAGCCAAATAATTCCTTTAATGATTTCCCCTTTGTTGAGATCCAAACAATCATTATTTTTTGCAAGCCATTAGTGAAAATCAAATAATGTAATATTACGAAGTAATCGAAAGAACATGTTACACTTATTACGTACTACCTAATTGGACAATTTAATCAAACTGCTATTTAAATCACCAAAAAATGCTTTCAAAATCCTATTTCTTCCTAGTAAAAAAAAATTAAAATTCCCTAGATCATAAATTTTATATACATCATGGACTTTCATACACATAGATCATTAATAATTCTTATGTTGTGCGTGTAATAAAAAGAATGGTGAATAATATAAGTTTCTGTACCTTTTACTTTAAAGGTGAACCTGAGTATGGTCCTTAATTAAGTATAAAAAGTATATCTATTAGGAATATAACTTGTAAACTGGAATTATCCCAATACAATATGTAAGCTACCTCAACTCTTATTCACTTTTTCCAAAATCTAAAAAAAAAAAAAAAAAAAAACAAAAAAAAAAACAAATAGCCAAAAAATTGTAAAAAAGTTAGGCTATTTCTTTGAAGATACTCCAATGCAAAAAAAAAAAAAAGAAAAAAAGAAAAATAAAGAAAGAAGAAAAAAGGAAAAAAAAAAAGACAAAAAAAAAAAAAAACAAAAACAAAATAACTTCAAAAAAAAAAAAAAAAAAACTATACACACATCTAGCCCCTTGTTTTTCCATAGATTGTTAAAAATCAATCAACTTTTAAAAAAAAAATTCAAAAATTAACAAGCGCTTGTATTTTGAAGGGTAAAAGTAAATTGAGTACATCAAGTATTAGTAACTACCCATTACCTCTAGATCTGGTATATCGCTGCAAAAATCAAGAGAAATAAAAATTTAACTAGTATATTTTTATGTATTAGTAAATCAACAAAATTCAACTATATTAGAAGCTACGATTCATATACATTCTTTTGAACAAGCAAGACAACCACGTGTTCTTGGTTCATATGTTCTTCAATGTAAGAGAGAGAAAGTGAAAAGAAACTCTTACACTTCCAGCAATGTAAGAAGTTGATTCAAAACATCCTCAATTTTGAAAAAAATAAAATGTTACCCTCACAATTATATAATTTTGTCAATGTAAAAAGTATTTGCAAGGTTTTTTTATTTTTGATTTGTGTTCAAAATGAAATACAATAAAAAGTGGAAAGAAATAAAAACACATTGCTTAGTTTTCATTCCAAATAAGTAAAATGAAGGGAAATGGTATATAGAAAAATTAATAGAACCGTTACAAATTAGTAAGCACAAAGTATACCTTCTATCACCACAAAAATAATTGAGATTACCAGAAGGTGAGAAGACTACAAAAACTACATCAACTCCACACACCATGCACAATTCTAATGCTTTCTTAATAAGTCCATTTCTTCTTTTTGCAAATGATAATTGTCTTTTATATTCATCATCTACGAGTCTTAGTTGATCTATTTTACCAATCTTGATTTGTAATTGTAATTTACTATTCAAGAACAATTAAGGAGTATAGCTAGTGTTAAGACTGGCGTTCAATATTTGTTATATAAAGGCATGAGATACGATGCTTGAATTTTGGGGTTGTCATAAAATTCATGACGATTGCACAGTTCAGATAATCTTGCGATAAATTGATAACGAAACGACAAAAATGATAAAGTTGTTGAATTAAATTTGACGTGTAGAATAATTATAAAAGTGTTTAAGGGATTCAAGTTTTTTTTTGTTCGTTTTTTTTTTTTTTGGAATAATTTAGGTGGTTCAGAAACTATTATTTTGACAAATAAAGAACATATGGACATAAAAATCGTTAAGAAATTAGAGCGTTAATGGATTCGTTTGATTTATATTCACATTTATCACCTATCACACTAATTTTTTAATTTGTTTGGAGAACTCAGTTTTCTCTTGCAAAAAACTATGTGCTACCGTCCATTTTTTTTTTTGTGACTTGCTTTTTATTTCATTTACCTTCACCTAACATTTCCAATCATTAAAGAATATTCTTTTAAACTGAACTTACTTTTGTTGTAATTCATAACAATTTTTGAAGGATTGATATTTTATTGAAATGTAGTGAATTAGTTGACAAAGACTAGGTTTTACATAAGTTTCAATATCTTAGTTTCTCTCTCCTCCCTCTTTTCTCTCTCCAAAAACCCTAGCCAACGTTCATGAATTTTCAAGGGGCTTCCATTGATTAAATTCGATAGAAAAGCCCAAATTTTTCTTCCTTGTTTTTGTTGTTCAACTTTTAAGTCCTCAATAATATTTCTTCTTGATCTTAAAGCGGATTGTTGCTATCTTAAAAGAAAGGGTTTGTCTTGCCCTTCTTGAGTGAAAATATTATTGTTTAGTGCTTTTTAAGTTTGTAGATCTGTTGAGTGATGGTAAATTTCGTTCGTTGATCAAGATTTATGCGATGTTACGTTGCAGCAAATATTAGACATACAAGTACAGTAAATTACTTCTAATTTAATTTAATTCAATTTCTCAATCGAATATGCATGTAAATTGATAATCCTAAATCCACCCTATATATATATTCATAATCACTATATATATGCATGTTTTTGCTCAAAATTTGCCTTAGTTGATCCTTGTTTCTAGGAATTTGTTTTAAAGGGGTAGGAATAAATAAAACAAAAAAAGGTTTTCCATGAGTTATTTGAATATTATTGTAACAATAGTGGCATTGTAGCTATATTTATTATATAAAAAAATGATCAATATTGTAGGCAATTCCAAAATTAAAAGGGCAAATTTTCACCCATAGATATTAGGAAAAATTCACAAAAATAATCCCAACTTTTGGCCGTATCCTATTAAAAGACCCAACTTTTGAAAATCCAAAATTGGACCAAACTTTGGCCATGATTTTCTTTTTTTGGACCTTACTAAATAGTGACCTGTAACAATAGGTGAAAGTAATTAATATGCCGGTTTCAGTTTGTAACGACTACTCTTTGACTTTTCAGTTTCAACTTTAAACGTGCTTCCCTTTATATATTCATCTTCTTCGTTTGTTTGTTTTATGTTTCTTCTTCCTTCTATCATTTTTTTTTCTCCCTTTACCTCTTCCATCTGTTTTTAAAAGGTCCAAAAAAAGGTCGTCCAATTTGCAACCATGTACAGTATATATTCATGGCCTTCCACCTTGCTGTTGCCTGAGAAGACCTATCTCTGGCAGATCACCAAAACACCCAAAAAAACCACATCATTGTAATCGACATGAAGCCCTTAACAAAAGCCCCAACCTATGATGGACAAATATAGCAAATTAAATCTTCAATCAAACGTTCTAGGGTTTCTTTGTAAAACCTAGATCTGAAATTTCTGTACCTTCATTGAATTTAAACTGAAATTTACAAGCTGCAGAAGATTACTACATTCTACTTAGCTAAATTAGACGACCTTGGTTGCGTACTATGGCAAATTTGCACAAAAACAAAAAACAAATTGTGATTCGAAATGAGTGATTTGAATTGCAGTCCGGGAGAGAGAGTGGAAGGGGGATTAGGTAACCCTGATCCTTTGAATTTGGATCAACACCTTCCTCAGTTCAGCAAATCTAATGTAATAGTATCATAGAGGGACTCAACATTCACAATTTTAACTCTTTGCAATGAGTATGTTGAGATGCTTTGGCAGAAGCAGAAGCACGGCTTAGCCNTAGAAGCAGGAGCACGGCTTAGCCAAATTGGACGACCTTGGTTGCGTACTATGGAAGAGGTAATAAGGTTACCAGTTATACAGGTCACAAGTAAAAAGGTCCAAAAAAAGAAAATCATGGCCAAAGTTTGGTCCAATTTTGGATTTTCAAAAGTTGGGTCTTTTAATAGGATACGGCCAAAAGTTGGGATTATTTTTGTGAATTTTTCCTAGATATTACTCATTATCAACTATTATATACATCTACTTGTTCAAAAGTTGCCACAATTAATCCTTGTTTTGAAGATTTGTTCTAAAGGGTAGTAGGGCTAAGCATAACCAATAGAGGGTTTCCCATGAGTTATATGAATATTTTTTGTAATAATAGGGGCATTCTAGCGATAATTATTAAAAAAAAATTAAATTTGATCGATACGACATGCAATTTTGAAATTAAAAGGGCAATATTCCACCCATTCTTATTATTTATTATCACTATATATGCATGTACTTGTTCAAAAGTTGCCACAAGCCCACAATTAATCCTTGTTTCTAGAAATTTGTTCTACAGGGTAGTGGGGCTAAGCAGAACAAAAAAAAAATTTCAAGAGTTATTTGAATATTTTGTAACAATAAGAGCATTCTAGCTATGTTAATTAAAAAAATAGAAAATAAATAAATAAATAAATATGAATGGTATTGCAGGTTAGGGGTGTGCAAAAAATTCCGATTTTGAATTTCTGTTCCAAAAAATCCGGATATCCGGTCTGATTTTTTAAAATTCGGAAAAATCGGACAAGATATCCGGTTTTAAAAATCGGATATCAGATCGGAACCGGAATGAAATTTAGAAAATTCAGATTCCAGATTTTAAAGGAAAACAAAAACCAAATATTCAGTTTTCTGATCCAATTTTTTTAAAGAATAATGAAGTACTTAGAAGAGATTTGGTTAAAAAATCCGGATCCAGAATTCCGGTTTTTCCGAAATGGATACGGAATAAGATTTTTTCTACTCAGAAAATCCGAATTTCCGGATCGGGAAATCCGATTTTGCACACCCTTATTGCAGGCAATTCCAAAATTAAAAGGACAATTTTCTATTTCTTAGAGTTGAAGGATTGATCTTCAAAATCATAATAATAACTTGTTTTTAAAATCACATAGATCCAACAAAGCAAAATGGTTGTTGCACTTCACTTGTGTTTCAGTAAAACTAGCTCATAATCAAATGTTCAAAAGTAAAACCTTTAAAAGGCATAAAACCAAAACTTGTAGAGTGATTAAGCAGATCCGTCCAAGAAATTTTAATATAGACAGGCAAATCTTTGTAATTAAATGACCAAAAGGAAGAATTCAGCAACTATGAAATAAACAGTTCAAATAGCAAGTAAACCTATATACAAGGAATTCCAATATTATTTTGCTGATGAATTTCTCGATTAAAAAAAAAATAAAATAACAAGCCATTAGGCTACATTAACATGCTTCAAGGGGTCTAAACCAAGAGGAGTGCCGTCAACATTGATAATTTGGCTGCGCTCCCCGTTTCCAGATTCTTCAATCTCCTCAAAGTAATCACTTCGTGCATTGTTTGCCAGCATGAGACATATCAACCAAAAGAGGCATGCATCAAGGGACACAAAAGCACCACCACCAAGAACCCCGGTCTTAGCAGTGGGGCAAGTATAGACTGGATTGTGATGTAATGTACGACTTAAATGGTATTGCTCACTAATTGTTGGCCATAGGAGCAATGCAGCAGCTAAACCAGCGGTTAACCTTTTCAAAAGCCACAAAAAAAGACCCAAATTATCTCTGAAACAGCTTTTAATAATCAACATATAAATGCTGAGGCAAGTAACAATTAGTTCATGGTGAATCTCTTAAACTTGCTCAAAAATAGAACTGAGTGATCGATACACAATATGTTATCACCTTTTGTATTCCATCCATTACTAATAAACAATACACATTTTCAACATTTTATTTAGATTGAACAATTTCAACAAGTTAAGATGGTAATCAACATGATTACTCACCAACTACAATTCCTCTAGAGATAATTGTGTAAAGTCAAATTTGGAATGACAAAAAAAGAATCATTATTAGCAATAGAAAATGAGGGGACATGAACCAATTGTTCAAGAATTGTGAGCGGTTTCCTTTTTCTACTTAAATCTCAACACTAACATTTTGTGTAGAAAATTACAATTTAGAGAATTTCATAACTTTACAAGAGCTTGGTAGAGATCCAAAAAAACATGTACTCAGTATAGATCTATCGCTATGATCCTGTAGATTTTGAGGAACAATTTGAGATTCAAGGCTTCTAAAAAGTTAAAGTAACCATGTGAAACTAAATGATGAGCCCTATACCTGAAACTAGACCAAACTGATAAAATGGACTTAAATTCTGGGCTTAGCAATGTCATCATAAATGGACCAAGTAAAAAATATAGAAATTCAACTTAATCATATGTAAGAGAAAATGCAAAGGGGGTTTCCCAAGACAAAGTAGAGGAAAGTTGGAGAGAAGAAACAAGAAGACACTATTAGGCAGATATGGCCATATGAGCAACTGCATTCTTCACTCCTCCAGACTGCCAAGCAGAGGCGAAGATTCTCATAAAATCTATCAGTACGAGTCTAGGGCAAAAGGACTCCTCGAGTTAATTGCAGATTGGTATCTCTCAACTTGCCATGCCTGAACAGCCTAAATACATACGTAAAATCAAGTGTTTAAATTGACTTGTTTAAATTTTGTAAGAGCTTTATAGTTTCAAAAGCCAGTGAAATGCCACCCTTCCTAAATGAAGGAAAACATTCTTCTAAATAAAGCTCTGAAGTGGCAGCCAACAAACAAATTTCTGCTAACGAATAGAGAAATCCAAGCCTAGGTTGTACTTAGTTGGGACTTGGGAATGGGGACAAAAATGAAAATGGTAAGGAAAACAGCAAATCCCAAAAACTAATGTTAATGAGTACGTCAAATTATATTCTGATTCATGTCTAACCAATCCTAAATTATTTCAGGACTAAAGCTTTGTTGTTGTTGTTGTTGTTGGATACTTGGGTACACCAAATTATAGCATCAAGACCAGTATTTGTCCCCAATATGGGACGAATCCGGTACGGGTTTGGCTACCCATATGAAGTACTTGTGCTAATTCCAAACTATTAGACTTTTGCATTCTATATCAAAACTATGCTGATGAGCTATCATTTATTATTCTAATTCATCTAAATACATCAACAGCCAACAGGTTGGGAACATAGAAGCAACGAAAAACAGTTAAACCAGCACAAAACCAAATCCATGATCTACCATAAAATCAAAGATAATGTACCATTAGATACCGGAGACAACAAGACACCGAAGGAGATGAACCTACCAAGCAATGTTGAAAAAGACGAGCATGGTTGGGCTACGGAAGAGGGCACCAGATGGAATAGCCCTCTTCTCATAAGGGTAAAATACTGACATGTACCCAACAACAGTTGATGCTATCAGTAGAGCAGCAGACATATATCCCAGAACTACCGTTGGGTCAGAGGGATACTTGCAGATTACCAAACCCTTCCCTTGAATTGGTGTTCCAGCTGCAGGCTACACAATAGCAGGAAACGAGCAAGACCCTAATCAATATTCAAAAGCAACACTACACAAAACCCACAATTTAAGGCCCCGTTTGGTTGCCCGTAAAACATTTTCAGATGAAAATGGTTTTCCATGAAAAACATTTTACACTGAAAAACTTGTTTTCATTAAGTTTTCCATTGTTTGCCCGCATGTGAAATTTTCTATACTAAGCATATTTCATTGTTGGTTATAGTGAAAATCAATCTAAACAGTTTTTAGGAAAACATTTTACACCCTACCAACCGGACTCTAAGACTACTACATGAACAATTGAGAGGAAATTAGCAAATTACATTGTACTACCAAAAAAGTTACTCCGAAATTAATGGTACCTTCTTGTTTTCGGCAATAACACCACATAAAAAGGAGCATATGCCAAAGAAGGAAATCAAAAGAGCCATCTGCTTCATGCTTAACGCCATTTCTGCAATCATTTTTTATGATCAGTAAAAGGTAACACGAAAATAAGACGAGTAGAACACGAACTTAGTGACAGTACTGTTAAAAACTTCAATTATCAAGAATTAACAATTAAAAGTAAAATATTTGGACAAAAATCTACCTCAATAATTAACATACAGCGACTAACATCAACTTCAGTAACAAGATTAACCTCATAAAATTTGAAATAAACACAATTTGATAATCGGTACAATAAAGTAGAAGCAAATCATGAAAACACTCAAATTAAACAAAGAATAATACTTTAAACAGCAATTAAGAGTTGAAAATTAGATGATATAATCATAAATTTTAAACATAACACATGAAAAATTCAACCAATACTTGAAATTGAAGCGAAAAAATTGAGTATGTTACAAAAAATTAGGGAAATCAAACAACAAATTAAGAGAGATTAATCAAAGTTAAGCGATTAACTGATTAATTACCTGGATTTAGTGTATAATATGTGTTCACGGAAATGTTAGATCAAGCTTTTGGAGAAGAATTGCAGAAGTGGATGAGAGAGAAAAGAGTGGACCTGCAACCAACGAGATGTCGTAACGGTTGGTGGTGTATGTATAAAATAAAATACAGGAAAAATACTCGTATTTTGTAGGA
Source organism: Suaeda aralocaspica (assembly GCA_016808085.1). NCBI lineage: Eukaryota > Viridiplantae > Streptophyta > Magnoliopsida > Caryophyllales > Amaranthaceae > Suaeda > Suaeda aralocaspica. Next base: position 3,670,809 of record PYUH01003976.1, read on the forward strand.
ATACAAAATAAAATACTACGTCAAACAAATTAAAATGAAAAAAAAAAAAAAAACTTTTATCAAATCATATAATGTTACTTTGGTTCACGCAAGGGGTGATAAAACCATATTTTATATACACCAATTTTGCATATCTCAAGATATATGCGACAGTTTTAAGCAAGAACCGTAGCATTTGATGCATTTCAAATTTATTATATGGTGCGATTTTGCCATGACTGTAGCATATAACTATTTTTTTACTCTTCAAATGTTGCAGTTTAAAGGAAAGTCGTGGCAGCATATGTTAAGATATATGCTTCACTTGCATATATATGATATGTGAGCGAGTATACTTCCTCTAATTCACGAACCTAGTACTAATTTTTATTTGCTTCATTGAACAGATTCTCTAAATTGAATAAACTTTGATTATTGTACGTACATTAATTCATAAGAAATTAAACAATACCATATCGATTGAAAATCTAATCAAATTCATGGTATGGTCTACATTTCAAACCCAATTGATTAATGACATGCGGGCATGTATTTTCAAACAAAAGCACTATAAATGTTTTTGTAATGGATCGAGCTGGGTTATATTGAAATTAATATATTGATAAGTGAAGATATAGTACTTCATACTTCACATAAGATTTTGAATAGATTTTTGTCCATCATCAATTGAAGTAGCTAATTAACTGAATGGCGGCAAGCCGGCAAGAGAGAACATCTAAAATAATATATATATATTAAACGATTTTCAAAAGCCTAAAAAATTAACTAAACCTTGTTTAAATTGAAAAGTAAGGGTATACCTAGTCATAGCACATTGTTAATTAGTGATTGCAACTTTTAAATGTATTTAATACGGCCGTTATTCAGTAGTTCTCACGATTCTCATGCAAAGAGGGTTCTCATGGGATCCTCACCATGATGATAGCTTAAAACACTTGAAATAAATGTTTATACCTTGTTATTATTAAAATAGATATAAAGTAACATCATAACACTTAGAAAAGTAAAAAAAATTGAGTAAAGGAGTTTTGACGTAGTTCTCACGGTTCTCATGTAAGGAGGGTTCTCATTTGAACCTCTTCCTATATTGGAGGACGATCATGTGAAAACTGTTTTCACCGTAAAAAACATAAAACAATGGTATATTAGAATATAAAGGGGTATACGTATATCATTGATGACATTTTTATAAATAATGAAAATTTTATTGTAAATGTACCATACCACTTTAATCTTAATATATATGTACCAACCTTATGTGTACCTTTTTTTTTTTTTTTTATAGTTTTCAAGCTTTCAGCAAACTTAAGGCTTTTAGTATATGAAACTTATTTCCGCTATCAATGTAAAAATTAACTTCTATAATTTTATTTTATTTTGAAAATATGATGGAAATGAATTGTTTTTGTATAAATTCATATAATATACTACATATAAAAATAATGATAGGATCGTCAAAAACTATCTAATATAGACATTATTTTACAATTTTAAAACTTATTTCAAAAAGAAATAGTAACAAACTTTTTTTTTCGATGATAAAGTTTGGAGATGAATTCAATCAAGTACTTTTAAATTTGTACAACGAACAAGATGGTTCAATTAAAAAAAAAAAAAAAGAACGTTGCTAGCATGAATAACTCTGCTAATACTCTATCCATTCCAATCATCAATAATGATACTTACTCCGCTTTATATTAGTCGCAATGTTACCTTTCGGCACAAATTTTAAGAAAGAGATTTGAAAGCATAAACAAGTGAATCTACCAAAACAATTTTTACACCGATAACTTGTAGGTTACCTCTTGTATGTGTAAAAATTATTTTGATTAGTTTGCTCGTTTAAATTCTTAAATAATTTCTTCATATGCGTGTCGAATTGCAACGTTGCGACTAATTAGAAGCAAGGAAGTATAAATTTTAGTGGATACTTGCATATGGACTTTAAAACATAATCCTCCATTAAATACTACATACGTGTAGTATATTTTATCGAGTATAATAGAGGCTTTGAAGGAAAAAAAAGAGAAAAAAAAAAAAATATCCTAGTACAATTAACAACCTCATACAACTCTTTCATGATAAAAGTTATGCATGGGTGCTACTATGCTAGAGAGGTTCTTGCATATTAATGACATAACATAATTATGATCTATCATATCATTTAATTTCCTTAGGCCTTAATTATATATAATCCATCATTAATTCTCTAATTAACAGTTAAGGTTAGTTGTTCTTGGTGTTCATGTTGCGTTTGGCGGTCTCCTTGACGGTTTCCTTGGCACCATCAGCCTTGCTAAACACATTGTCTTTGGTCTTGTGAACTGTTTCCTTAGCTGATTCCCATGCTCCTTCTGCTGTTTGCTTAGCCTTACTTGCCATACCGTCGGCTGAGTCTTTTGTACACCCGGCAACCTAATTAATTAACAACAACCAACACGTTACAATTAATTACATGCTACCGTGAAAATGTTACTATATATATGATGGTTTTCTGGCACAAGTACTAGTAGAAACAGAGGAAGTATACTTTTTCAGCTGTATTTTTCAAGCTTTCGCTAGTTTTTATTGCCTCGTCGAGTCCTCGCTTGGTTGCCGCTGCTGCATCTTGTGAACATGAGCCTGATCCCTGTAAATGAACAAAACACTACATGTACTAAAGATTTTCAAAGTTTATAAATCTTATCAACTTTTTATGGCAAGAATGCAGGATTTTTTTAATTGGGCTTAAGGTCTTTTAAATAGGCAAGGTTGTCAATTCTCATCTGATATATAGTAAACGTTACATTTGCATAGTGTATAGACATTTCATTTATCTTATATAATCATGTGCAAAGTCTAATTAGCACGCATACTAATCATTCAATATTTTATTATTCTAAATCTCAACAAGTCACCCACTCTACGAAATCAATGTAAGTCTCTAGTTGATAGCCTCACTTACCGATTGAATATATCTTCTGGTAATAGCCTGAAAAACCTTAAAATTCGCAGTGCTTTTGTTTGCAACAAAAGAAAAGGATACGTTTGCCATGTTGACGAATGTACTTTGGTTAAACTTAATTTGTTTGAATTTTCAACTCTAATAGAATCAATGTGGTTTTAATTAATTTTCTTGTGGAATTAATTTCTTTGTATGGTATTTATAAGAAGAAGAGGGGAGCAAGTAACAATGACAGGTGGTAGGCATAGAGTTTGTTTAGGGCAATATTACAGTTAATTAGGAGAATTTGGCGGGAAATCAATGGATAAGCTAAGAAAATGTTTTGAACTTTTTGATCCTGCAATCTAGGACCCTTTAATGGTTATTACTTACTTAGTATACTGCATGAGAAATACATACCATGAAAATTTAATGATTACGTTATAAACTACTTCTCGAAATAATATTTTTTTTTACTATGCTGTTAGGCTACAATGCCAATGTTGTAAGCTACTCTTCTAATTAAAATTTTGATAGCAAGTACAACCCACTATATCAATTGACTTTTAGGTCTTCATTACCATGTAGATCAACACCGATTAGACATAATGATAATGACAATGTGACAAGTATAATTTAAATTTGTTGAGGTCGAGGACTAATTATATACTACTTTATCATAATTCAATTACTATGACATGCATGTACTTTAAAGAATGCAAATAATGTTTCAAAATTTTATCATGCAACTGATTTGGTACTACAAGATTCATGACGGTCAAAATTTTGAATTTATTATGAGGGATGTTCAAAATACTCGAAAGTGTATTATTGTATAATTATCCAAGGGGCAAAAACAATATTAGATCCATATCCATTATCCAACGACGTAAGATCACTAAAACATATAGCAAAGTCAAAGAAAAATGGTCAAACTAACACACTATAAAAAGTAATCATAAATAGATTCACTCAATTAATTAAGTTAATAATATTCCAACTTAATAAGGTCACTACCCCATTTAACAATCAACGTAGTACACACAGATATTCCTAATATAATCAACATATGGTAACCAATTAACCATAATAAAATGCATATATATATATATATATATATAGGTATCTATCCATCCCACTCTCCCTACTATAAATTCCAACTGATCAAAAGCTCATCATGCTACCACTGCACCTTCGTCCACACTTCCATATATGTTTTTTTTTTTTAATAAATAAAGTCAACAAGTGACTTAACAGAATTGAATTTCCGATTACATAATTAAGAAATAATTTTAGTTATACCATGCGTAAAGTACAACCAGTTGTATATATAAAATAGCCGGGACGCATGGCCTATCTCATCACCATCTGATTATTATTGGGATGAAATGACCCCGAACCATACATATGCCCTTGATGATGATGATGTCCATGTTGTTGATGCATCATCATGCCACCATACATGCCACCACCATTATTTCCACCAGCACCGCCACCAGACGAAGAATTCCCACCACTATTACCACCACCAGACGATCCATCCTTCTCACCGGGACGTCCACCGGAAACATTATTGTTATTATTACTCTTTTCACCTTCCATCTCTCTATACTTATGCAAATACACTTTCAAAGGCTCAACATAATCTTCAAACCCAAGTGTAGTCATAGCCCAAAGAAGATCATCTCCATTAATAGTCTTACGCTTTTCACGTTGACATTTGTCTGATGCTTCACCAGTGATGAAACTAATGAACTCTGACACACACTCTTGCACTGTCTCTTTTGCGTCTTTTGAGATTTTTGCATTTGCTGGTAATGCTCTCTTCATTATTCTGCTTACATTTGCAATTGGTAGGAACCTGTCTTGCTCTCTTGTTGACGCGTCTCCTCCGCTGTTTCCTCCATGTCCGCCACCTCCCGACTCATTGTCTGAATCCGCCATTATTTTTTTATTTTTAAAGAAAAGTTAGAAAAGACTTTTGTCGATAACAATATCTAGTTACCCGGCATAGACGGTCGGATAACTGGGATATGACCTATACTAGAAAATGGAGTGCAAGGAATGAAAGGGTTGGATCATTGGAATAATAATGTATCGATAGTAACCACGTGGCGGGATATAAGCCGTTTGTTTAGAGATAAGGGGAAGGGTGTCGTGGATGATTATAAGGTGTTGGATTGTAAAATGGGGTAGAGTGGTTTGGATGGTAAAGATGGACACACATGATAAGTTTTGTTGAAGTATCGTTTTTTATGGATAAAAAGAAAAAAGAAAAGTATTAAGATCAACTAGACTACTACATGTCTACCGGTGGGAATTATTCATTTTTTACTCGTGTGTGTATAAATTTGTTGAAAAGTTGACAATTACCACTTTACGCTTTAACTGTCCTAAAGTTGTCTTGTTGCAGAAAATAATATTCTTTTTTCTCTAATTTTCTTCAATTAAATGATACAAATATACAATAGCTCAAACATTATTTGTGTAGTTGTATTGGTAGGTTACAAAATTCTCCCTCAATCTTTTTTTTAGTTGCTACATTAGGGTTTTCGACACTATTTACATTGTAACTTTGACTCATTTTGTTGTTTAATACGTAATAAAAATTATAGTCATATGGAATCTTGTTTAATTCGTCTTGATGTATATATATTTTTCGAGTATAATTTTTATAATTTTTTATTATCCCAAACTTCAATATATTAATTTTATAAGTTGCGTTTTAGAAGGTGCGAAAAAGTAAATGTAGCAAATAATAAAAGATTGAGGGAGTATTAGTGGTAAAAGACCATAAACTAATGGTATAGTCCGTGGTTCATACTTCATATTTGAGTATGTTTGAATCGTTTGACAATTTATTTTGGTTAGCTTGAACGATAATTAGTTAATTACTCCCTCGATTGCAAATTAGCTTTCGGCACTTTATTTATGGTATAACTTTGACTCACTTTGGTGTTTTATACGTAACGAGATCATAGTCATATGGGATTTTCTTTGATTCATCTCGATCTATATTTTCTAAATATATTATTTTTATAATTTTTTCTTATATATAATTTAAGATACTACTATTAATTTTTAAAGTTGTTTTTTGAGCGATGTAAAAAAGAGAATGTAAGAAGTAAAAAGGAAGGAACGGAGGGATTAAAAGTAAAGACTTGAAGAGAAAATAATTTCTCTATAAGAGAATCATTTCTATGGAGTATGAAAATATGTATACAATATTTTTAATTTGTTTTTGATTTTTTTTCCTATATGTCCTGCCGTTTTATTGTTTAAGAAAATTCAAGCTTCTTTAACTATTTCAGACACTTTATCTGCTTTCTTACCACATAGTTAATTTCGTACTGCATAGTTAATAATTACTGAGTATTTCGTAATCATGTAATAAAATTCACAGTTACATACTTATGGAGCACTTAAAACAGGAATAAAGGGAGGATAAAAACCGGATTTCTAGAGAGATTTAAGATCACCACAGAGCTAGTGCATATAAAAAATCGAAAGCAGAAATGACCCAGCTAGCCAAAATTAAGACTGCCTCATTAAGACACAAAATAGGTCAACAACCAAAAATAACCAGCATATCTAGCACCCAGGATGAAGCCTGGGGTAGAGCGAGCAACAAGAAGAATAATTTGTCAGACATTTAAAAGCTTAAGAGCAATGAGCTGATTGAAGATAATCATGTATTAATTCACTGAAGATAAAATAAACATTTCAACTTAACACAATATGCCAATATTCCTAATCAACATAATGAGTAAATATAACTGATAGACATGATTCTGATAACAAGAAGGCTGTAAAAACAAGCACAACCACTTTCATAAGTAAAATATCACCATCTTCAAACTATTTTTTTACTAGCATAAACAAGATCTACCTCTGCTGTCATTCTCAGTTCTAATTGGAAGCTGTTGCTGTCTTCTTCCACAGCTTAACCCACTCAGTCATGGAATCAGCTGCTTGAATAAACACAGAATTCTTGTCTGAGCCAAACTTTTCCTTTACCAGTTTTGCTAGCTCCAGCATACAGTCATCAGCGCTTGCAGCTTCAGATGGCAATTTAATGGACTCGAAAAAAGGTACCGCATCCTCCATCAGCTTCATACCTTCCCAATCTTTCTTCAAGCTCTGAACAGCATCGCCTCTTTCCTCCCTCCAGACGTATGGCAGTCCAGTTTTCACCCCAAGTTTCAAGTGGTCACAGACAACCTTGGCACACATTCCAGAGAAAACATCTTCCATGGTTTCCCATCTGAACTTCCCTTCCTTTGTCAATTTCAAACCTGGAAACAAAGCAGGACCCAACAACTCGCGATTGAACCCAATGTTAATTCCACTTAAAGGTATCATGGCCTTCGCAGGAACAGTAATAACAGCATCAACATATCTTGTGTTTCTTTGCTCAGGCTTGAGAGCTTGGGTTGGAGCGTCCAAGTCTGCTAGATTGAGCCAAAGCCCACATGAGAGAGCACACGGCACACCTTCTCGCATGCTAAATGGATAACCACGAACAAAATCAGCTCCGTCACGGAATGGGTCATAAAGGGTATTGAAGAAGAGAGGGGTAGCAGGGTTTTTGAGGTTGAAAAGATGTTGAGCAACAGCATCCACTTGGAACCCTTTATCATCCTTAGCTGGCATGCAATCATCGTCAAATGAGATAATATATTTCTTCTTAGAGACAAGATAGCCGTAGTAGCGACATGAATATCCAGAGAAAAGCTGGGAAGTCAAAGAAGGCCCAACTGCTTTGTCCATCTCAGCCTTAGTATAGATACTGACGTTAAATCCATCTGGAACCTTCAGCTCATCCTTTAGGTCAGGATCTTTCACTATAATCAAGTGAAATCTAGAGAACATGGGTTTCCAAGCATTCATAAAAGACGTGAGATCAGACTGCAGAGCACCAATCACAATATCGACATCATCTTCCTTAATGCTGAACTGGGCCATGTTTGAATTTCTATACACAGTACACAAGAGGCACAACTTTAGTTCACCAACAACTAATTATGACTATCAAGAAAGATTGTGTGCCGAAAAATCAGAAGCGACCAGAGCACCCTGAAAGCAATGAACGTTATCTATTCAGACTAAAGCAAATTCAACAATGGAAATATAAAACAGGAGGTCTAGATCCAGACTTACGAGTCGGAAGAACTGGAGTAATTACCGGCCTGATATTCAGCTCCTTAATAAAAGAGAGTACTTTATCGTCTCCAGAAGCTATGAACAATTTTAAGATCTTCTCATTCAGTTTTCCAGCCTTTAGTGTTCTCTGCAAAAATCAGAATTTGTTAGATGATTATTGTCTACATAGTACTACAAGCCCAGAAAAAAACCATGACTGAAAAAATCACAGGATTGTAAACTGAAACACAACGAAATCAAACAAAAGGACACAAATTATCCACCAGATGTCAGAGAAGCTTAAAGATGACAATTATAGGGTATCATAGACAGTAGAACATAGGTGCCACAAAGCGCAAACTGCTGAAAAAAGTGAAGTTCAAGGCATCGGCAATAGTTGAAAAGTAGCCTAATTATTTCATCATACAAACTTAATGTTCAAGCAATTTGATAAACTTTTGGTTGATCGTCATAAATTGTAGCTGTTGACAAAACATTATGCAGATGCATAGAAAAGGTCTTAGTGACACGCTTTTTAAGCTCATAGAAAGATTAAGGAGAACAAAGGGTCTTATGTAATTGACAAAGAACATAAGGAGAGGTTAAGGTTCCACCAAAATTAAAATAAGTTATAATCGAAACTCCATTTTAAATCCCAACATATTAGCATAATTGCTAACATTATTTTATACCTCTCAAGGAGGAACACGGCATTGTTAAGAGCAAAAATAATAGATTGCTCTCATTTTATACATCCTAAACACTAGTTAATTCCCAATTCAAACACATTCGCCTAAGATATCAACACGCCAATCGAATTGAATCATTTTACATTGTTTAGATACAGAGAATAGGATGGAAAGGGAGAGGGGCAAGCTCCCTTTTTTGGAAGAGATCCATTTTCCGTCCTCCTTCAATTAACATTATCCCATGTAAACCAAAATAACTTATTGATCCATTAATGAGCAGGCGAGCTGTAAGCATCAATGGTTTATGTCTCTAGCATTTAAACAGTCTCCCAGTAACAAACTCTAGAACGCGGTAAATTGTACAAATTCCACAAACACAAACCATCAACCAGTTAATAATCCTATCAATCGCATGATTTCACCTTAACAATCGATGATTGCAAAACATTGAACTAGTTCCATAAATCTGATAAACAAACAACAAATTATACCATAATCACACGAAATGAATCAAATTCCAAACAAAATCATACCAAAAACACAATAATAATTCAACCAACCCTAAAAAGGAATTTTAAAGAGAGAGTACCAGAAGAAGGTCGATGAGAATGTGATCAGGAAGACGAGAGAGATCAGAGAAAGAAGAGAGATGAAGAATAGCTGAATCTATTGAAAGGGATAGCAAAGTTGGCGGAGTTATTGTCATTCATATACCAACCACTCTCTTCACTTTTATAGGAGATTCAATTACAAAGAAGAAAGAGAAACTAATTTCGTACTATTATTATTTTTTTTATTTTTTATTTCACTTTAATTTTACGTTTTTTTTTTTTTTTTTGTGTGTGTGTGTTTTCTCTCTCTTATGCCGTGGTTTTTGTGAGGAAAATGAAATATGGAAACGCAGGTGTTGAATGATGTTGATGATGATCGTCAGATCTAACGGTTTTTTTATTTAATTAACTATGTTTTTTTTTTTTTTTTTTTTTTTTTTTTTGGTTTGGCGTGATTGACGCGCTTTTCTTCGATTCACTCTACACTCAACAGTTTTTTTTAAAAAAAAATCAATTTTAAAGTCGTTATCTTTTTGTACAGTGTATTTGATGATCCACCGACAATTGTTTCGATTTTGTATTTGGATAATTGGATATTATGGTCCATGGACTCATGGGACAACATATACTCCCTTCTGTTATTTTTTTTTATTTGCTAAAATATCTAAGAGCTTTTTGGGTTCAATGTAGCAAATAAAAAAATAATATAGGGATTAATTTTGTTATTGGATTATTAAATTTTTAGATTAGATTAATAATTTAATATTAGGTGAGTGTTACAAAGATGCGGATGTTGAGATAGATGTACAGGAACACTCTAAAGAATAATAAAAATTAAAGTCATATGCTGGAAAATTGGTGTCGTAGACGTCGCTAGCAAATTAAGGGAAAATCACTTGCGTTGATTCGGACATGTGAGACGAAGACCTGAGAGAATACCAGTGCAACGAGTGGAAGGGTGGCTGGGTGGGATCATGGAGATCTCAACAAGGTAGGGAGAGACCAAAAATGACTTGGTGGGAAGGGATCGGAAAGGATATAAAGTTTTTAGATTTACATGTAGATAGCCACATAAAATGATTAATTTTAGGGCCTATTTACTTCAGCTTAAAATCATTTCAGTTTAGCTCAACTCTTCTTTTATTTTGCTAATCATTAATCCTCAATAAAAACTTTTTGTTCAGTTCACCTCAGCTGTTTTCGGTTGAAGTAAACATGCCCTTAGTTCATGTAGTCGAACCCAATATTGGAATTAAGACTTTGATTGATTGATTGAGATTAATAATTTAATTTACTACGAGTGCTAATTAATTGATCGATTATTTTTAAAAAAATATTATTCATGTAATTTTCTTACGTTGCCTAACAACTCTACCTAATTATCTTCAAAAAGAATATATCTTAAAATTATTATTTGAAAAATGATACAATAAATTTCTAGGGAACTCATTTTACTGCTCTTGAATTATTCTAGAAATCCACACAAGTCAAAATTCATTAGCTAACTATGAATATTTATTTTCCACCCAGACATTCACGCCTATAATCATTTTGGATAACTTGATACTCTATAATTAAAGACCTTTAATCAAATGCACATTCATGTGACTTATGAACCAAGGGCACATTCATGTGACATACTGTTACATCAACAGAATCACACATTTAAATGACCACATTTAATCAAATGAACATTCATGTGACATTTAGGGGTAAGTTGGCTCAAGGTAAAGCAACTCAAAAGCAGCATAATCAGCAGATCTACATCTAAAGTAATGTGCTTTTTAGAAGACAAAAAAAAAAAAAAAAAAAAAAAACTTTTAAAAA
>PYUH01003976.1:3682482-3694184 GCA_016808085.1 Suaeda aralocaspica
AAAAAAAAAAAAAAAAAAAAACACTCTTAACAACTTCACATTTTATTGACCTTTCATCTACTTCATTTTCCAAATAAAAAAAAATTAGGCCTAAGCTATAAATGCTTTACAGCAAAAGTATATTCTAAAGTCATCCAAGTGTCGAAAACTCCGAACAAAAAATGTTCAACTACTAAATTGTAAGTATAAGAGTCTATTTTACACCGATTATTGACATGAGAAAGTGTAGTTTTTCCTTAATATCTGCAAGATCAGAAGAGTCGTTGGACGAGGTTGGTAGTTCCACCCCAGTAAAGTCATAAAGAGCCTTGAGTTCCTCTGCACACGAAAGATGTGGCGCGTTTGTGTAACCCACTATGGTCCGCATCGCATTGATGTCCTCCCATACCTTCTCCTCTTCCTGTTTTACCTGCAAAAATGTACAAATTTAAAGTGGCTTGCTTATACTTAGGTTCCATATGAATATATAATCAATGGCAATGCAGGAAAGTCAGCATGACCACCCTTCAAGCAAGTATAGTGACTGTGTATAACAATTCTTATGAAACAAGCAATAATTGTACCTTAATCAATCTATAAGGGTCAAACAAGCACTCATGAAAAAGAAGATATATCATCGAATGTATATTACTAGAGGCTTACTAACAGTTTTGTGTAAATTGTTCATAATGTGAAGTGGAGGTAGTTACTAGTTAGGCGCGCAGTTAGTAACTTAGTAACACATGAGTAGAGGTGTAGTCAGCATAGAAACATTTATAAATTTCCTGATGACATATCTTAAGATCATTGTCTATACAATCACATAATTCTACAATGACTGTCACAAAACATCTCTTGCATTATGCAGAAAAGGGTGATTTACTGTCACAAAACATTACAGAAGTTGCAGATACTTGTGTCACAAATCATCTATAATACAGATATCGTTTATAATACTAGAATCTTACTTAGAATCGTCAAACGGAATGAAGCTAAATCAAAATGCTCAAGCGCCCATGAGATATAGGACATACTTTATGGCTTCACTACATGAGTTAAAACACTGTGACAGCAAAACGAATATAGAGCTACGCTACTCGGACTCTTCATTTCACCTCAAAGTACAGGTGTCGGACATGCGATCCTTGGACATTGGCATGACACTCGGACACTTCATTTTGAACCAAAATCATGCATTTTTGTCAAAAAGTTGCCATGTCCGACACTTGGACACGTACCGGTGTCGGACACTTATGGGAGAGTCCAAGTAACATAGATATAGAGTCCTAATTGTTGACTGGTGAAAGACAATTTTTCATGATATCGCGATTTTAAGGAGTGACAAAATTGTTCATTTTTTGATATTCATGCAAATTCAACCCAAATACATAAAATCAGCAGTCCTAAAAACCTGTTACCTTGTCAGAACCACTAGTAGTTCCTTGATCCTTCGCAGTCTCTGCAGGCTCAGACACAGACACAGGCAATGCCGACCTAATCACAATCTCATAATCTACTGTCACTTCATCCATATTATTATGAGACTGTTTGTCCCCTGCACAGCCATAAGCCAGATTCAATTATATCTAAATTCAATCCCAAATTCCCAACAAAGAAAAATAATGAAATAGGGTTATTCAATATCACAATCTGGAAACAAAATGCTATGGTGTTATGATGCTATCAAGAAGTTTGAAACCTGGTTTACTAAAAATGTTACCTAGAAGCCCAGACGCCGGCATTGCCGTTTTAATTGCAGCCTCATGATAATTAGGAGATACTTCAGCTACTTTAACCATGCTATTTGAAGACTGCTTTTTATTTGAAGATTGGTCTTCCCCTGCATATCCACAAGCCATAATCAGTTCCCTCCGCTACAAAGTATTCTAAATCTAATCCCATGAATACAATCTAATATACTGTAATAAGCTTATTCAGGATCACATCTTGAAGACATAATGTTACCAAAATTGACATTAATATGTTTTTGTACAAAAAGAGTGAATCGTATAGCTTTGTACGTTAATCAAGACAGTAAAAATTGCAGGTTTTCACCTTCAACCATTTTGTTAGATGAATCCACAATTTGATGAGGCATCATAGTTTGGTTATCCATCACAACAAACCCACTTTTAATGGTTGTTTCCCTTGTGTCTTCATTAGACAGGATCAAATTTCCTGGTTTTTCTGAACTAATTCCTTGGTTAACCTCAGTCACAGTATGATCATCTGTCTTCATAGTTGCTACAAGCTGATTTTCTACAGCAGATCTTGGTTCATCTTGTTCAATACTTGTGCTTTCTAAATTCACCTCATTTTTCAGATCAAATATGTCTCCTTTGTCATTCGTGGCTGGCTTAAGTCCCTTGGGAATGACAGTGAGGCTTGTACTTTCTTTGTCTTCAGACATAGGCTCTATAGAAACTCTTCTAGGTTCTGCATGTTCTTCGGATGTTGCACTGTCTTTTCTTTTCTGGTCAGCACTGCGCTCATCCCTCATCTTCCCAATCAATTTTGTCATCTCATGTCGTAGCTCTTCCTCTTCCACGACAGCAAAACTATTCTCTTCTTCAATGTTTGTTAATGGTACAAAGGCCATGTCTTCTGCTACTTGTTCAACATTGTTCTCATTTTTTAGGCTACTTATCACACCCTTTCTAGCTGCGACAGGCTCAACTACCTCAGGGATAGTATGGGTCCTCTTTCCGTAGTTCTGAGACATTTCATTTGCAGAGGCTATTCCCGACACCTCATTTCCTGCAGCTGTTTCATTTACAGGATTGTCATTTCTTTTTTCGTCAACTTTCCCCTCATCCCGCAATTTTTCAATCAATCCTGTTGTCTCACTCCTTAGCTCTTCTGGTTCTATGTCAGAAAACCCACTCCCTTCATTTATATTGTTTCTTGGTTGTAAAAAGGAGATGTCTTCTGTTACTTGTTCAACATTGTTCTCACTTTCAAGGCCATTTTCAGGTCCCTCGTCATCAATAGCTGGCTCAACTTCCTTTGAGATATTCAGGTTTTTGTTTCCCTTATCCTGAGACAAATCTTTTACAGGAACTACTCCAGATTCTTCATTCCCTTCAGATGTTTCATTTACTAGACTGTCTTTTCTTTTCTGATCATCCCCGACCTTATTCCTTTCTTCTTCAATCAAATTTGTCGAATCAACCCTGAGCTTGTCTTCTTCCATGCCAGCAAACTCATTGTCTTCTTCTGTGCCTCTTGGTGAGACAAAGGTTGTACCTTCTGCTACTTGTACAACATTAATCTCATTCTCCCCACTTAATTGAGCTGCAACTGATGTTAATGAATCTCTTGGCATTTCAACCTCTTCCTTCTCCATCAAAGAATCCGCACTAGCTGTCTCTTCGGTCTCTTTTAGTATCTCCCGAATTGCATTTGCATCTAAAGGTTGCTCCTCATCTGACATGTACTCTCCAACATCTTCAAACTCTTCTTCACCAATCTCACTAACACCTGGCACTTGACTGTCCTTTTTCAAAGAGTTCACATTTTCCGCCTCTTTCATACCTTCTAGCAACTCTGGAATTTCTTTTGCATCTAGAAATTGCTCCTCATCTACTATGTACTCTCCAACATGTTCTTCATTTCTGTCTACAGCAACCTCACTCAACCTTATGCCCTGACCCTCTTTCTTCTCTTTCAAAGACATCTCATTCTCTGCCTCTTTGATCCCTTCTAATATATCCGGAATTTCTTTTGCATCAAGAGGTTGCTCCTCATTTTCCATGTACTCTTCAACATTTTCTTCATAACCTTCGTCAACAATCTCACTGACTTCTGGCATCCGTCCCTCTTCTTTTTCCATCAAAAAAACCTCACGCTCCGCCTCTTCTGTCCCTTCTAGTATCTCTAGATTTTCTTTTGTATCTAGTGGTTGCTCCTCATCTTTCATGTACTCTCCAACATCTTCTTTGAATTCATCTCCAGCAATTTCACTCACTCTTGTCACTCGATCGTCTTCCTTTTCCATCAAAGATATATCATTCTCTACCTCTTCCACCCCTTCTAGTATCAGAGTTGCTTCTACATCTACAGGTTGCTCCTCATCCAAAATGTACTCTCCAACATCTTCTTCATACTGCTCATTTAACTTCTCACTCATGCTTAGCAACCGACTCTCTTCTTTCTCCATCAAAAAAATCTCATCCTCCGCCTCTTTGATCATCCCTTCAAGTATTCTTGGAATTTCTACATCGATAGGTTGCTCTTCATTTTCCATGTATTCTCCCACTTCTTCATACTCTACTTCAACAACCTCATCCTCCGCCTCTTTGATCTTTGCTTCGAATATCTTTGGAATTTCTGCATCGAGAGGTCGCTCCTCACCTGCCATGCATTCTCCAACTTCTTCATACTCTACTTTAACAGTCTTATCCTCCGCCTCTTTGATCACCTCTTCAAGTATCTTTGGAATTTCTGCATCGATAGGCCGCTCTTCATCCACCATGTATTCTCCGACTTCATCTTCATACTCTACTTCAACAATCTCATCCACCCTTGGATCTCGAACCCCTTCCTTCTCCATCAATGAAAGCTCAGTTGCCACCTTTACCTCTGTGCTCCCTCCTAGTAACTCACAATATGCTTTCGAATCCATAGGTTGTTCCTCTTCTGCCACATACTCTCTCCCATTATCCCCATACCCTTCTTCAATAATCTCACTCACATTTGATGACCTTTTTTCCATAGAGCCAGGTGTTCCATCATGATCATCAAATCCTTCATTATTTTCCTCAACAAATTCAATTCTCATCTCTAACTCCTTCTTAACATCCTCTTCAAATTCGTGTTCTTCAACTTCTAACTCCTTATCCCCTTCGTAACACCAACCCTCAACATCATCTCTATAACCCATGCACTGCCCATCATCACAAATCACTATCCCGTTCTCTTCATAAGGATTTGATATTGGTAGCAAAGTGTTCATAAGCTTCTCACCACATGCATAGGAAGCAAAAACAAAGCCGGCAGGAACAGAAAACGCAACTCCAATAGCCGATAAAGCCACAAGAGGAGGTAGAACAAAGGGGGCTGATGAGACCACAACACCCGTAATCACCATCTTCTTCCCCAAATTTACCCCATTTCTCCAAATCCGACTTAACTTGCCATTGCACTCATAGGAATTTGAGTAGTCCTCAAATTCCTCCATCTTCCAATACCCTTCATCATCAGGATCAAACTCTTCCATCCTGCGATACTGCAACCACAACCAAACAGGAATTTCGAATGAAACCTCTCTTGGCATAAGAGGAAATGTTCGCCAAAAAGCACATTAACAATGTAACATACTTCGGACCAGTTAAGTATGCTAGTTTAGGTGGTGTGCTAAAAACTTATTCAGCAACATAAATGCATTCATTCAGAAGGCCCATACCAGATTACAGTCGGCAGACAGTCAGTCATTACTCATACAGATAATTGAAATTACACGGTCTTTATTCAGATCCATGCCTCTATTGTCCACAGTTTCGTACATTCACAGTGTAAAATCTACAAACTTCTTGCATTAAAGAAAATAACAAAATATACTCAAACTTGTCGATAATGTTGATAATTTGCTTCTGTTAGCTATTACTGAGTATCACTTTATGCTTAACAAATTGTGAGTAATTTTTATGCTATATTGTTGACACAATCGAACGAATAAGAATGCAATACTACTGAATCATCACTTAACTTCAAACACAAACATATTGAACATCCATCCATCACTTAGTAGCTTAATTTTGTCTGTCTTCAGTACAACAGAATAATAAGTTTATATATAGTATGATACATATTTTTTTAGGTGTTTAATTAGAGAGTCGGGTAAGTGATGAGATTCGATTCCATGATCTTTCGTAACAAAAAAAAAAAAAAACTCTTTTTAATTCATCAGCAGTAATAATATAAGCAAATTGAAAGACAGTAGCTAAACATTTTTTTAATTTATTAAACATTACCATCAAATAAATTCAATCCAAGGAATTCAACACCATATATAATTACAATAAAAGTTAAGAAAATAAACTAACCTGAGTTAAAGGGTATACAACATGTAATTGTAAGTTGGAATTGGAGCTAATGGGGTAATTTTAATGTCATAGTTAATTGTAAACAAAGGTAATTAAACAGTTATCTAACTTGTAAAATGAATGGTTTTAGCTAGAGTTTAAATTTTTGGGGGGATGAAAATGAAAAATGGGGTGGGGATAATTTGATTGACTTTGGAGGTGAAGAGAATGATGATGGAGGAAAGGACACGTGTAATGAAGAAGGAATGACAGGTGGGAGATTTTCAGAGGGTAAACTGTATGTAGTTGCATGCAACATGCACATATAATTCAATATACGATTTTATATTTTTTTTATGGACTAGTGAAAACCATATAAAGTTAATTCATACTTATGAAGTACAAATAAATTATTATTATCAATTATTGTTTTTTTAGTGGGTAAGCAATTAATTCTCCGTGGTAATAAGATTTTTAATGTATATTATCTATATTCAATGAAATTTGAGTATAACGTTTTTAATATTACTATTTGTAAAATCTTCCTATTTTATGATTTGATTAGGAAAACTCTTTTTAATTCGTGTATAATCTAGAATTTTATAACCTTGTTTATAGGTTTATTATTAATAACCAATTTTTTGAAAGTAAAATTGTCAAAAGAAACCTTTAAAAAAAATTGTGAGATGAAACGTTATAAATTCTTTTTTTCGAGATAAAATCTTAATGTAATTATTTTTGCAAGATCAAACATTTTACCTATTTTGGCGCTAATAAAAAATTCCTATGTACTGTTGACTTAATACTTACACTCTACCATTACCTATCTTATTTCTCCCTTTGATTTCCATATCTTGTCACAAAAGTCATTGGTTATTGATTGACGAATTTAATTTGTTAATTGTTCATGGTGAACCAATTGTCTTAATTTTAAATTAATTTGAGTCAAATTCTGTCATTATTCTAATATTATTTTAATTAATCATAATTTTCCAACCAAATCCATTAATACAATTTAGAATTTTTAGAAATAATAAGAGTTTAATCGCTTTCCTGAATGATTCAATCCCTACTAATCTAGTTGTATTAGTTACAGATTAAATTACTTTTGAGTGGTGTACAGTAGTGTGATAGCCTGCATCACATAGTTTGTAGATGCAGAAGAAATGAGAAAGAGAAAGAAGAAGCGAGTATTTTGTTCTTAGAGAGGAAGAAGAAATAGAACATGAACAAAGGCCGAGGCAAAAAAAAACCCAAAAAACGCCCATGGGTTGCATTTAAAGGTGGCCCAAAACAACAACCCTGACCCAAGTTTGAGCAGCAAGGGGAAAATGTACAATTGAAAACTGTTCATGCAAACAATAGTAACTTATTTGTGTTTTTTAGCATGTAAAATATAGGAAGCATTTTTTTAAAATGTTGTCATTGTTGTGGGTGAGAGTATTGGGCCAAAGTGACGAGAATAGATAAATTTAGGGCCTGTTTACCTCAACTGAAAATAGCTGAACTGAACTGAACTGAACTAAACTGATTGGAGTTGAACTGAAAGTTTTTCATAAAGGATTAATGAATAGCAAAATAAGCGAAGAGCTGAACTGAATGGATTTTAAGCTGAAGTAAACATGCCCTTAGAGGCGAGATGGTCAAAGAACGGCAAATTCATAATCGTACTAATTTTTTTTCAAGTCAGATACATGCATTTTAAAGTCATAATAAACAATTCTCAAATTCTAATTTTTATTATGTCAGGCTGCATATCTTTCAAGTCACAAACTTGATTTTAAATTCAGGGTAGCAGAAACATTGGGATGTCACCTGACCGGAATCAACATCATTAATGAACACCTTTAATTTTGGGTAGTTGTCTACAAAATTAAAAAACAATTAATAAATTATTTTGATATCATGCAAACAAATAAAGTTTATTGAATAATTAGAAAAATTATAATATGGCTCACTAACATCTTTTAAAACACCATATTTTTTGCGAAATCTCACCTCTTACCATTTCCGAAAGAATGAGAGTAACGCATAGCTCAAAAGATTAGAGCTTTACTTTCGATTTCATCAGATTATGGGATCGATTCTCAACTTACCCTTACGACTCGTCTTAACACCAAAAATAATTTCTGAAATAATTTTCCATAAAAAAAAAAAACATTTTTTGTCAATAACTACCTATAATTTAGGTGTTTTTGTCAAAAACTACCTACATATTAAGAAAAATTACATAACTACCTACATGTTTCATTTTTTTTTGTACCACTACCTAGTAACGTTTTTCATCCAAACTTCCGTTAGTGGGTTCCACAATTTTCCAATTTTCTTCTATTATTTTAAGCAAATTACAAAAAAGCCCTTGTAATAAAATGGTCATTAAACCTCTTTTCTCAATCCCTCTATTCAATTCTTCTTTCTCTTCCTTTCAATTCATTCAATTCTCCTTCTTTGTATTAATGGATGCTTAATCCCAACATTCCCAATGAAAAGTTTACTTGCATTTTGTTACCTTATTTGATGATGTTCATAGATATATAGGTTAGTTCTTAACCCATAATTGCTATTACTAAGTAGCACCTCAAACTCAAATTGGATAACTTGTGTTTTGAAATTGTTGAATTTTGATTAAAGTTCATACTTTTTGCTAATCTTAAATTGAAACATTCAATTTGGATTTTTTAAAGCAAACCTTGTTATTGCATAGTATGAGTGCTAATTGAATGTCCTTAAGAGCAATATTTATCTTCATTTTTTTCTCTTAATTTCATTGTCAAAGAATTCAATTCAACCATTTCTTAATTAAAAGCAAAATTTCCATATCAACTAAAAGCCCAAATTTGAATACACCTCAAGATCCCACCATCTTTCCCCAAATCCTTTCTTCGGTTGAAATCAAACAATTTTGGATGTAGCTAGGTGAGAGAAAGGTCAGATTAAATTAGTGAGTATCAAAATCAATTTTTTTTGGCCTTTTTTGGATTTGATGAGCTATTTAGAGGAATGAAATTGAAGGAATGATTGAAGGTGAAAGGGATTAGAGAATTTTAGGGAAGAAACCCCGTTTGTTGTTGCAATTAGTTTCCACCATTACCAAAGCTCGAAAGAGAGATGATTGAAAAAGAAGAAAAGATACCCGACAAAAAGAATAACAAAGAATAATAAAATAGAAAAAAAGAAGATAAGTGAAAAGATTGTAAAAATTATTATTATTGGGGGTATTTTTGTATATTTTTATCATTAAAAAGGAAAGAATAGTAGAGAATGAGATCCAATAACAAAAATTTAGATGGAAAAGTTAGATGGTAGTAATATACAAGAAAAACTAAATAAGTAGGTAATTATGTAATTTAAAAAAAAAAAAGGAGATACTTGTTTATTTTATCATCGGCCAAAAAAAACTCGTCACGTGTACAACCCCGAGAAGAAATTCCGTGAACCCAAACGCCCTATAAAGCCTTTTGGAATCCAATACTTTTGCGGCAAATTTTAATAATTGTTTTCCAATTCCAAATTTCCAATTCCTACTCTCCTCCCATCCATCTTCTTGTTGGAACCCCCAAAATCCCCAATTAATCTACAATAACAAAGAGAAAATCCTCACTAATTCCAACAACAAATTCACAATGAAAATCGTCCATAAAAATTACGTTCGTGGTGGTTCAGGCAGCATCAAGGTAATTACTTTAGTAAATAAATGTGAAATTTTTACTTCAATTTTTTTTTTTTTTTTGATGCAAAATTTAGAAATCGAATTTATGTAATAATTGCTTGTCGAATTAATTTTTGGCGTGTGTAGATGATTCCAGAAGAAGCAGATGATTTGTGGATTGCTTACAATTTGATTGCTGAAGGTGATTCCGTTTTAGCCTACACTGTTAGGTATTCTTCAATTCATGTTTTTCTTTCTTTCAATTGTTTGAGATTATGTCGTTTTGATTTACAAATTTTGTGATTTTTCCGGAATATTGAATTTGTAGTATGAGGTTGTAGTTATGATGATTTTTTTTTAGGGAATTTAAATTCAGTTGATTGAAGATTGTATTGCTGCAACCTTATAAAAGTGTCGAATTTCGGTGTCGAATGCACAACATTGACCATTATTATAGAAAGGGTGGCAATTTTAATGTGCAAATTGAGAGAATTTAACATGATCGCACATGTTAATATCGTATTTCTATTTGCTAGTGAATAATGTAGTTGAAAGTTGAAAGCTTGACCAAGTATGGCATGTTTTGACTCTAGGATATCTCGATTTGTAGTTTATGTGATGTTTTGACTCTAGGATGTATTTGTGAACTGTGTTTTGTGCCTTCATACTTCATATTTAGCTCTCGATATTACCTTCCAGAAAGAATTCCATTGAGTTGCTAGTTTGCTACCTTGTGACATAGTTGATATAAAAGAATGTGAATATGGAAGGTAGTGCTATTTTCTTCAAATTAATTGCTTAAATATGAAATTGTGGCCTCTTAGTCATGGATTGAAAGAGTAACAACAGATCAAAAGTTGAACCCGAGGTGGTGGTGAGCTATGAGGCTTTTGTGTGACGGTGGAGTTCATGTGTTATAATCAACTCCTGTGAGTGTCGAGGTTGTATTAGTCGGACAAATTAGACTGTAAACGCATCAATTTTCTGAAAAGAGAACAAAGTTATCGGATAATTATAGCTAATTTATATTTCTTGTACTTTGGAGAACACTTGTTACCTGATATTTCCTTAATACTTCCTTAATTTTGTAATTTGCTGCAATTATTACTCATTATTAGCTGCTTCAATGTGCTCATCATGGATAAGTATGGCAATCCAATAGGAACTAATTATTAGTATAAGTATACAACCAAGTTGGCGAAATTTCACAATTTGAGGGTCTGTTGATGCCCTTCTAAGCTTGGTAGATTTAGGGGGACAGTAGAGTAAGCTAGTTATTGCTGAGGGGGGAGGGAAACAATGCAATGTTTTATGAAAGGTCGAATTCTCATGTTGGGGATATTATTTGATTTTGCAGGAAAGTATTGAGAGAGGCTGCGTCTGGAGGGAGGGAGGCAGAGCGCTTGAAACTTAAATTAGAAATTAAAGTTGAGGTAACAATATCGTTTTTCTTTTGAATATGTTCTTGCATTGGTAAAAGCATGAAAAGTAAAAAAGAATAAGAGGTTAAACCAATTGCTAAGAAAAATTTACATTCCTTAGAAAGAGTCATCAATTTATGGAGATTAGCAAGTGAAAGTTCTTTTTATAGATAGATGTGCAAGTGGTACTGTGGTACTTTGGAGTGTCATTTTTCTGGAACTGATTTCTAATACTTTGCACAGTCTGTGGAATATGAAAAAGAAGGTTCTGTCTTACGTATACGTGGAAAAAACACATTGGAAAATGAACATGTGAAGGTACTTGTTCTAGCAATACTTTTCAAAATGTATCATGTGTACTGTAATGCTCTATTTCTGAACTCTAAACTCTTTTTGTTGTTTAATTGAAGATAGGCGCATTTCATACCCTGGAACTTGAGCTTCACCGGCCTTTTGTGTTGAGGAAGGTATACGATGATTTGTTGAAATATCTTCTCTGTGCTTAAATGATTTTAAACAACTTTTTTTTTTTTTTTGTTTTTTTTGTTTTTTTTTTTTTCAAATGTTAAGTCAAAGGTGATTAGAATGACTGTAGGAGCAATCCTTGCCACAAAAAAAAAAAAAAAAAAA
>PYUH01003976.1:3695001-3740987 GCA_016808085.1 Suaeda aralocaspica
AAAAAAAAAAAAAAAAAAACACATTAAAACTATTTTCTTCCAAATGGCTTTAGCTGACTTTTTTTTGGCATGTATGCATTTTTTTGTTGTTGTGGGAATCCTCACTTTTCATATACGAAGTATTATTTTCGCAAGGGTAAGTAAAGCACTCTTAAGATGTTTCTGGCACTTGCCTTTTCTAAAGGGACCACTTGTGACTATCTATCTACCTAGGAAGCTCGGACTTGGCAATAGACCCCACCATACCGGTGTCGACATGACACGACGCCGGTACGGACACAGAATTCGGGTCAGATCTAGCATGGAGAAAACGGGCTCTGCACAACCCTAGATCTAAAATTGCGGGTGAAATAAATCAAAATTGAAACCAACAAATTGGGGATTTTCTCCGTCATTGTAGGGCGGCTCACATGGTGCTGTTTTGATACACCAATATGCCTCTGGCCACCTTTGTCGGCGATGGCTGTAGGGTGTAAAAAACCTTTTTGCTGTTTGTTTTTTTTATTTTATAAAGTACACGGGAGAGTATACCAAGAAAAAAAGTAGGTGGAGCTTTGATTTGTATATTTGTACGCTGTGAGTCACGTGCCTTAAATTTATTCATCCTTTTTTTTCCACCTAAACAATTGTTCAGTTTTTTTTCTATTGTTTCCCTTTCTTTAGTACTCTTTTATTCATATTCCCACGCACACGTATTTTCATCCTACCATTTATCTCCCTTTCTCTCCTACTCTTTTTACATAACGTATACTCCGTACATATTTATTGATTTTTATGAGTGTCCCCGAGTCCAATTCAAATTCTGGACCCTTTGAACATGTGTCGGCTAGTCCTTAATTTTGGAAAATTACAGGGTCCAAGTGTCGGACCCATATCCATGTCGGACACTCGTACCCGAGTCCAAGCATCCTAGCTATCTACCATCGTTACAGAATTAGCTTGATCTCTTCATATTTTGTCTTTCTTTGATTACGATATACAATCAATCAGTCGAAGCTATAATCCCATAACTGGGGTCGGTTACATAAACGGAAAACGATCATTCCATGTGGTCATCCACATGAATTTTCCTCCTTCACCCCCTGCGATTAAGAACCCCGTTCTCTTGTAAACCCAAAAGCTTCATATTTTTTCTAATACCTTTTGGCCAAGTCATTTTCGGTTTCCTCCTATCTCGTTTGTGAACTCCTTGGTCCCACTCTTCCTACCGGTGCTCCGTTGGTGTCCGGCGGTTTTCTCTTAGATTGCTTGCAATGTTCTTGATATCAACTTTCTTGCGGATAACTTTATTTCCAATTCTATCCCTTAGAGTTTTCCGTACATCCATCTCAATATCCGCATTTTCGTAACCCCTACCTTTTAGATGTGCTCCTTCTTAGAAGCCCAACATAATGTATCATCAACGCTGGTCTTATGGCGGTCCCTTCAATTCTAAAGGAATGCTTTGGTTATACAACACGGGCATCCTGTGGGCCTGTCTTGGTCAATATCTCCATTCTTTTGAATGATTGACCCAAGATATTTAAAACATTCTTTCATGCCTAGAGCTTTTCCATCCAACCTCACCATGACATCGTTAGCCCCCCTTTGTGTCCCAAAGCAACATTCCATATACCCTGTCTTACTTCGAGTTAGCTTAAACCCTCTAGACTCCATCCTTTGCCTCCATTGCTCTAATTTGGCAGTAACTCCATTCTTAGTTTCATCCGCCAATACAACATCATCCACAAACAACATGCACCATGGTATCTCATCTTGGATTGATCTTGTTACTTCATCTATAACCGTTGCAAAAAGAAAAGGGCTTAAACTGGCCCTTGATGCAACCCAATTGTTATAGGGAAGTCTGATTATGATATACAAGTTTTTTTAAAATTTTTAATTTGTTTTTTTAGCTGGGGTTATATAAGAAGCGCATTACTGCCTAGGTTGTTTGTATTTCTATACTTGATTTATTCAATTGATTTAGAATTCTACTTTACTTATTGTCTCCTTGCCCTGTTCATTTTGCTCTTGTTATGTATAGGATGTATGGGACTCCTTGGCATTAGATATGATCTATCAAGCAGCAGGTATGAATGTATAATATATGATTATTATTATGCATTCTTTTCCCTTGTTATTAAAAGACCATGTGCTTCCAATCTTGTGGTGCGGAAGTAATCATTTTGGGATGCATTTTTACTTATGAAGCCTGAACTTGTCGAACTTATTGACATGATTAGACTTTATTGGAACTTATTAAACCTTATTAAAACTTACTATTAATTTTTAATAATTTTCTTTTTTGGAAACACATTGGATCCCTGGAATTAAACTTGTCTGAATTGATTGATTTTGTTTGACATGATTGTAGCTTATTTTAAGGTGAATAGAAGACATCCTTAGTTTCCTTGTTTCATTGCTATGGATTTTTTTTTAAGGTTGCATGGTTTTGTGAGTGTCATTTTTTCTGTTTTGATGATTAATAATTTTATGGTGGAAATGGTTCTTCGATTATTGTACAAAGAGAAATGCATATGCTACTTCAATTCCCCCACTAAACTAGGGCTTGAGGTGTTGAGTGTGATGGTGACTGTCTTCTCATCTTGCATTTGACTATGTAAGGCTAAATTAACTTTCAACTTGCAAGGTGCATACGTGAACATTCTTTCGTGTACTATCTTATTGACAAATAGGCCCCAGAGTTTTTTGGAGCACAATTGAAAGTTGTGACTAGAACCCTGTCTTTTTGTGTGAGAATGTGAGATACTAGGCAGTAGGCATATGCGCAGTAATGTTATACTTGTTTCTAATCTAAGTACATATGACTTGTTATCTTAAGCCTATGCTTTGTAGTGCTAAGTTTGTTTCTTTCTAATTTCATGTTTGTTTTTCATGCAGATCCTGCTGCCAGTGCTGATCTAGCTGTTATATTAATGCAAGAGGGACTAGCTCAGATATTATTGATTGGTAAAAGGTATAATTAGCATGATAAATTTTGGCCATTTTGTTAATTTGTTATTTTAAGCATGTAAAGACTACTCTGTTCTCTTATCTACGGTGCATTTCTGTGTACACGAAAAGGCTATTACATGGTTGGTTGTGGCACTTAGGATATCCATTACAAATGATTCCATCTGTGGCTATTAAGTAATTGATTTTTATCACTAAATGTTAATAAAGAGTTGACACCAAGAATGGAAGATTTAGGGCTCCGCTAGCAGTTATCTCTTTTTACTGGCTATTTTTGCTAATTATTGTAAGAAACGTTATATACAAGTTTCTTCTCAAGTTTCATCTCCTGTTAAGATGGACATGTAACTGTGAAAATTAGTTCTTGATGTATTGACTGGTAGTCCTAACCACAATTGGTGCTCGTGAACTGCAATGTGTTCTCTATGATGAACTTAAGTTGACACCTTGGGTATATTTCACTTGTTGTGCTTACAGTGTGACTCTTACTCGCTCTCGAATAGAAGCCTCCATTCCTCGGAAACATGGACCTGCTATAGCAGGATATGAATCAGTATGTGTTTCATGTATCATAGCTAAGACAAGCTGTCTTGTATCACTGCAGTTTAATGAGATTTTAATGTTGTGTAATAAATAACTGACTTCATTTCTTCGTTCTTTCTCCCTACAGGCCTTAAATAAGTTTTTTGAAAATGTTTTACAGGTTAGTTACAATGAATTTCTTTCTCATACCTTAATGACTGTTCTATTATAATCTATGATTGCGGCAGAAGTAACAATTTGATGCTTGTGTTGTAGGCTTTTCTGAAGTATGTTGATTTTGAAGTTGTCCGTTGCGCTGTCATTGCTAGCCCTGGGTTCACTAAGGTTAGCTTTAGATAGCATTTCTTTTATTGCTGAATTTTTTTCCCTGTTCTTCTGTGAAAGAGCTTTCAAACATAATCATTATTATTATTTCATTTTTAATAGCAATATATAGTTCTTTGAAGCAATTATGCAATAATTATCCTTTTCCCTCTTGCTTTTGCCTTAATATAGTTGAAGGTTTATAGGTGAAAGGCACAAGCAATTGCTGATCTCTATAATTCTATGTAGTGCTTGGTCTCTGTTCTATGGATGTTTTGAGTGCTCTAGGAACTTTTTAATATTTACAGCTCAATTGTCATGGTTAAACCTAGTTTCCTAGTTTTACTGTAGAGTAAAAACGAATGTTAACAAAATCGGGTTTGATTCTAGGTGGACTGATCTGTCTGCTAGAAATTTTAAAGGTTCCCTTGATCATTTTGAAATTGGTTCAGCAAATGGCCAATTCACCTTTATTAGTTGAAAGGATTTTAGTTGAAAATTTTCTCCTGAAAAATGTAAAAGGTTTAAGTTACAGCATTTGCTGATGTGAGTCGTTTTAAAGGATTGTGATTTTCATTGCAGGACCAGTTTCATCGTCATTTGTTGCTGGAAGCTGAAAGAAGACAGCTGAGATCTATTATAGAGAATAAATCACACATAGTTCTTGTTCATACGACTTCAGGATACAGGTATGGCAATGGTTTTATTTGATTGATTGGTTTAGTGGGGAAGATTCCAGAAGAATTGCAGCATTTGGAGTGTTATTATTATCATATCTATTATTAGGACTAATTGATAGTGTATTGCAGAAACTCTGTTTTATGTATATAGGCTTTGGAGTAAGAATAGTATATTTTTTTCCTATTCTCTGAGTATCTAATGGAGTACTTTAAGACAAAATAATTTATTTAATATGCCACTCAGCTTGGTGTAAACTATTGTGTCAGAATTCTCATTCTATGTTTTTTGTGTTATGGAATCTTTATTTATGATTCCCTAGAAACGAATTTTATTTAGTCTTGGTGACTTGGTTTTCTTTTTTTAATAGTTAATTATCTGTTGTTCTACGCAGGCATAGCTTGAGGGAGGTATTAGATGCGCCAAACGTGATGAACATGATAAAGGACACAAAAGCAGCCCAAGAGGTTGCCAACTTATCTTTGTCTCTACGTAGTACTATTTTTGTTGTGTCTGTCCTTTCAAAAGGTAGACCTTGAAGTGTGTAGTGACAAGCTGTCTATTCTTGTTTGATTCAGGTCCGTGCCCTTGAGGACTTTTTCAGCATGTTATCAAATGTCAGGTTCTATACTTGAGATCTATATTTAAGTTGCTTCTAAATATGCTTGTTACAAAGATGCCTGTGCAGTGTGTCAAATGTTAAATGTTGTCACCAATGGTTTGTCATGGGCTTTTATGAGAAATTAACTTCCCTAACTGTTATGGATCTATAATAGATCCACAATATAGCGCTATGAC
The DNA here is from genome assembly GCA_016808085.1 of Suaeda aralocaspica. Lineage (NCBI taxonomy): Eukaryota > Viridiplantae > Streptophyta > Magnoliopsida > Caryophyllales > Amaranthaceae > Suaeda > Suaeda aralocaspica. The sequence continues at coordinate 3,700,279 of PYUH01003976.1, forward strand.
ATATAACTATGCACTGATGTGATGTTATTTACATGAATATTACTCCTTAATATAAGTCAAAAAAATATAGTTATTGTGGTGCACCCCAAGAACTTACAAATGTTTCACTCAAAATTATGTTAGGGATCCACAATACTTGTGGACCTATCCATCCTTGGCATTTATATACTTTGTAGCATTTTATCCCGGAATATTGGTGTTTTAAATTGGTGTATTGGACTGTTCTTTTAGCATTTTCTCCTGTTCCAGAGGCTGTTATGTCTAGAAGACGATTCCCCATCCTTCTACCTTTCTGTCGTTTCTTTTTCCTCAAAAAGTGAAAACAGTGATTCATGTATATATCTGCTCAAGTGTGTAAATGCATTCTAATAACGTGTGCTATTGGTTTTGGAGTTCATGAGTGTGTTTCTGTTTTTTACTGCGTTCTTGTTCTCTTTATGAACCCTGACAAGGTTTTGTTTTAACTGCAGGATCCAGATCGTGCATGCTATGGTCCTAAGCATGTAGAAGTTGCGCATGAGCGAATGGCTATTCAAACACTACTTATCACAGACGAACAATTTAGGTCCTTTACTTGAACAGTTTAAACTCAGCATATAAGGATCGTTTGCGTTAGTTGAAGTTTATAATTATTTTTTTCTTATTCGGTGAAAGTCCTAATTTATGGTCTTATGCATCTGTTGCACACGTAACTTGCTTCATGTATATGATTTTAGGAACTCCACACCATAATCTCAATGTTAAGTGTTTTTTGTCCTCCCCTTCGAAACTTTGTTGATCCTTTGTTGTGCAATTGTATCAGGAATGCTGACATTGCTACACGTAAAAAATATGTCAACTTGGTCAAATCAGTTAAAGGAACGGGAGGAAACGTTCACATATTCTCATCCATGCATGTTTCAGGAGAGCGTAAGTACTTATTTCCCTTTTTTATGTACTGCATTTTATAGAGCAGACCTACTGCTTTGTGGTAAATTGCAAGATACGCATATTGTATTTATAAACACGATTTTTGAAATTTGACTGACCTTATCATGTTAGTTTTGCACTGGCTATAACAATGGGTGAAGTCCCGAAAATAGTGAAAGTTAACGTATAAACTATATCGTCAATGAAGTGAGCTTCTTTGCTTGTGTCCATCCACGATAGTAATGATGGTGACTGTTGTATGGTTGCAGAATTGGCGCAACTTACCGGCATTGCAGCAATTCTTCGCTTCCCATTACCTGATCTTGACGACATTGAAATGTGATGGGCATGGTATTATGAGAATACCATACATGTACACCACTAAGCTGTGATGAAATGTACATTTTAATTCTAGATCCCTTTTCTTTCAGATTTAGCATTCAGCTGCCCATTACATTTAGATATAGTGATGTGTTGTAATATTATGCAATACTAATTGAATTATTAGCTGTAACAATCATTCTTTGGTTGAATATAAGATATATATATATATATAGGTATATATTTTTTACTGAATTTTTGCTGCTACTTTCATAATAAAAATTGCTGCAGTTTCAGCTTACTACTTTTGCTTTTGGCCCTAATGTAAAAGTTTGATCATATGCTTGTATGCATAATGATGCTGCAAATCTGAAATGCTATTCTTACTGTAATGTTATTTGAGTTTTGACCATTTGTAGCTAATTTTTTTAATATAAAATGAATTTCATTATGAATTGATATCAAACAGGGCTGATGTGTTGATTGTTTTTGAGTCTTACATAGTTACATGAAAAAAGTTGTCCATTATATTGGAAAGGACCCTTTAGTCTTATTGGTCTTCTTGACAAGGTTTTGCTTTGGATATTTGATATTTAGAAGATTTGTGGTAGAGAAAACAGAGTACTTTTCCTAGTTTTGCATTTGTGGCTGTACTTAATGGTATAATGCAGCAATTATGTCACTTAAACTTGACTCAAATACTAGTGTCAAACACAGTAGATAGTGTCCGGTGTCGAGAATTTGACATGAATACTTAACAGCTCTTGGGAAGACTGTTTTATTTTTTGGGGGGGTTATTGCGTCTCAAGCATTTCATCTCTTATAGCTAAGCCAGGATGTACAGATCACTGGTGATGTACTGATTCCATACCCTTTTGGAATTGGACCAAATTGTTTCCATGATCCTTGGTATGAAAATATATGCAATTCATCATTCCACCCTCCGAAGCCATTCTTACATCAGCTTGATTTCGAGGTGGTGGATATAAATAATGGGAGATATCGTAATCAAGCCCTGACATTAGAGCATGAAACATCTCAAGAACAACAGATGCTGAAACTAATCATGCCACCCCAGAATATCTGTGTAGGTGATAGCCTGAAGCCAATCGACATACGCAAAAGTCCTTATCGCTTTCAAACAAAAGACAATGTTTTGATGGTGGAGGGCGGTTCAGGTAATGTTTTATTGACTGACGGGTTACAGGATATCTTGGCTGAATGTGATTCAATTTGTTCAGGAAATGTTCATCAAGTGAGAACGACACATTGTCATTGTGGAAATGGGAGCGGATGCTGCTTAGGACCAATTAGTATGCAAGTAACTACATTTGGTTTATTGAAGATGTCACTTAACGAGAGAAGAGCTCCCCTGTTGAAGGCTTGTAACAAGGTAGCTGCTGTAATTGACAACGCCTCGGCACACAATTATGCTAGTGGAATTTCAACTCTGGATCAATTACACCCTACTACTGTGTTAAGATGGTGGGCTTCATTTATGCCCACATTTAGTTATGATAATGTCACATGTGTTGGAAGTTCCAAACTTCAAACCTGTCTGCAATTTTCCTTATGAAGGAAAACCCATCTTGCCAATGGACGCCAAGGTAATATACGAACTCTTTCAGTTGTTCATCATCTGCTAGAGTTGGACTATCTAACTCTGTAATTCATTTCTTAGTTGCAAAAGAGTGTCAAAAGTGCAAAGATCGATGTCATATTGGTATATCAGGCGCTTACTATTGTAAGAATAATCCTTTGTCAAAGCCTGTTGGAATTCTTGGTAGGTTATACTCCGTAATTTAAGTTACTAAGACCATGTTCTTTCTCACTAAACTAATTTGAATTGAACAGATGCATGTAAGTTGAAAAACTCTACAAAACTGAACTCAATTGGCAGAGATTAGGTAAAAATATGGCCAAAACAATTTAAAGAAGCTCATCAATTGTCATTAACGTAAAAATTTTCATGAATTCTATGGTGACTTGGTGTAGAGTATGTCATTTACGAAGTAGATTTGCAAGAGGTATTATTGGGCTATTGTTGTTATGCTGCATAAGCCTAAATAAAATAAAATAAAAGGGAGATTATTTCAAAAACCTGTTGAAACAACAACTTTCCTTGTCTAAAGGCGGCAATGAGCAAACAAGAATGTTTGTTTACCAGCAATGAGCTGAAATCAGCCACGAAGAATTACTTGTTGATAGAATGTTGTAGGAAGATATATAATCAGTTGCTAAAAATGTTCTCTGTTGTCAACGATAATATCGTATGTGTAGCACAGCTTGTACTCGAAAGGTTACTCTAATACTATATTTGTATTATTAAATATCAAAATTTGTGCATGTATTTGCAATTAATCAAATATGTTTAGAGCTGTTCAGGTAGTCTATCGTTATTCATATATCAACGATACCATATTATTTTATGTTAAGATGGCTTCATTTATGTCAGCTTATAGTTATGATAATGACATATCTCGTATATGTCTTGAGAGTTAACGGTCAAAGGAGGGAAGAGGACAAAGGATGGGACGGGTATGAATTGGTTGTGGAAGATTAAAAGTTAGATTGGGTATGTTAATAATCACATTGAATGTCACATAAAAAATCACATTTGAAAGCAAGCACTCAAAATCGAATTAGTACTCATAATATAAACAATCACTTATATACACTTAAAATAGATATACTACATCTGTTGTTTTTTACTTGCTACATTAAACCAAGAACCAACATTGGAGAGTATAAACAATTCGACCTTTGAGCGGTTCTCTACTAAAAAACCCAACTTTTATTATTCATTTTTGGACCCAAATTTAAGTCTTGTTTCCTAATAAAATAACAATGATGCCAAATATGTTACTGATTTACAATTAAATAAATAATCCCCAATTCGCCTCCTCTTCTTCTCTCTTTCTCCTCCACCTGAAAAGGTAAAATGTATACTGATTTTAAAAAATCCAAAATCCAAAAATAATGGAGGCTATAGGTGGAATTAGGGTTCTGAAATCGACGTCAACATCTATACTATTAGTAACGGCAAAATATCGAGTGTTCCATGGGTTTCACCTTGGAGTGTGAGTCTAAGAAATCGACGTCATTTGATTAAATAAAGTGTCGTACAACGTCGTTTTCAATATTGTCTTTCCCATCTACAATCATAGTTCTTGAAATAAAATTTTATCCATCAAAAAATCAAATATTATTGTCAGATGAAGAAGATGAAAAAAGTCGAACACTTAAAAGTTGTCATTAGGGTTCGTTCCTCCTATATATATTTATCCACTCTAATACCTTTTTTTATTATTAATTATTGGTTAATGAGAAAATAATAGGGTTTTTTTTGGTAAATTAGGATAGATCGATGAAGATTCGAGATGATGAGGGTGTCCTTGCTAAGAAGCTTACACCTTTCCGAGATGCCTTTCTCAACATGCCTAGCGGCTAGCGGTGTCGATATGGCTTCACGCTTGGATGAAATTACACAAACCCTCACTCATGTATCTCAGAGTGCTTAATTCCCTACTTTTTTTATTATTACTTACTAGTACAATTCCCCGTACGATGCAAGGTTTACAAATTTGATTGGTTGGTTGTTGATGTTGAAAACCAATCAATTATTTTATCTTGATAATTGTTTAAAAAATAATTTATAGTTTATTTGTATTTTTAAAACAAATACAAATTATATAATTGATTATATTATAAGTGTAATTCATTTAAAACAATTATAAATAAATTATCACATACTCATTTATACCGTTATTATTTATTTTATTCGATTTACACATGAAAATAAATGTCATCTAACAATTTTATTTGTAACTCAATAACTTACTTCAAACATGCTATAAAAAAATCAACTAAATGATACGACTACAAACATTACTAAAATCAAAAATAAAAATTTATTGTTACCAATAGATTAAGAAAAACAGCAAAAAAATATGTAGAATAGTTTATCATTGCGATTTTTATGTGACTATAGTGTTTTTTTGAAACTATTGATATTCCATGCAATAGTTTTATATTTAAGCTATTAAATTCACGTGTAAAATTGTTGATAATTTATTATTATTAAATTTTTTGTAATTTATTACGTCTCATTGTTATTTTTTATAAAAAATTATTGGAATCTTGTGCAATAGTTTTATTATATATTGAACTATATGGTTGTACATCCATCCTTAAGCGTCATTAGTACAATTGTTTTATCTATAACTCGCACTTCAAAGCTTCGCACTCTTTTCGTTATCATAAATAGAATTGTTTGTGCGGTTTTTCTTACCGTACATTATTGGATAACCAAATTACCGGCAACTATAAATAATGATCGTGTAATAAATTGAACATACGATCGAAAGACCTGCGTAATGATGATTGGGTGGAAGATCCAAGGGAACAAGATGATGTTCCTCCTCCACCCTAGGAAGGCTCACATTAGTGCCCCTTATTATGCATATTCACTCTACGCTTTTCTTTGGATATAAGAAAATTGAGAGAAAAAGGAGGGGAGGGAAAGGAAAGGAAAGGAAAGGAGACAAACTCCTTTGTTTGGATAATTAGTTGGAGAAGGAGGGGAAGCGAGAGGGAGGCAGAGGGAGAGATTATTTTCCCTCCTCTTTTAAAAAACACTATCCCTTCAAAATTGAATAACAAAGGTTACAGACTTACAGTATATGAGTTTTCATATCAAAATTAAAAATTATACGAGTTTACTTGTTAGAAGTATATATAACATAAGAGTTATTATTTATAATTACAATGATTACTTATTCATTACATTTCACTCCTAATTCGTCTTTGACAACCTCCATTTGAGCATTTTAAGAATTATTGATTGATTAAGATGAATCTGTCAAATTTATTTTGAACTTTCAATGTTAATAAGTTTTTGAAAAAAAAAAGAGAAAAAAAGTGCCACAAATAAATGCTTGACAAAAAAGGGATGTAAAATGCTTTTTACTTGATTTTATTAAAGAAATTGCGATAACATAATTTGTGTTTGGTGTGGTTGGTTGTACTAAAAACACACCTTTTCTTAATAATTGTATGACTATGTAATTAATTAGTGGATTTAATAAATTATTAGTCGTAAGTAATTGTTTACCTAATTATTTATTTTGGTAATTGAAAATAATGGTGATGGTGGTTTAGAGAGGGATGATAACAAGTTTTTAGAGTATCCTCATATACGTATTTTTCCCCTCTTCTAGAAAGGCAATAAGATGGATGATTACAAGTTTTTAGTGGCTAAAATAGATCGTGGGAGTCCTTTGGTGGTCCATAGCACGTGATTGAAAAACAAAGTGAAAATAAGTAGGAACCCGTGGCGGCCCCTCCGGAGGCCTCAAACGAATTCTATTATTCTCTTGTTTTTGAGGTTCTCGGGTCTCGAAAAAAAAATGTTATCAAAAATATAACGGTGGGTCATTATGCTTAAAATATGAACCTGGATAATGCAATTTGGGTTCATATTGTTTTCAGTTCCACTCAATAATTCAACTCATTTCAATTCAGTTCCGTTCAATTGTTTTAAATAAACAGGCCATAAGTTGAGCACTTAAGTGATGTAAAAAATTACAAATAAAAGATTGGTCACCAATTAGTTAGTTACTTACCTACAAGTTTAAACCTTAAAAAACCAAATATTCAAACATTTATGGTGACTACTGACAAGTGACAATTACGTAGATAGATCCCAATTTAAAATTACATAGACAATTTAATACTATGAAAAAATGTCACCTCTATGAGAGTGAGAGATGATTACCAGGGTCGTATCGATCTAGAATTTGAAAACAGAATAGCACAAACGATCGAAAATGTTTTAAGTAAGATAATATATAGAAATTAAAAATTATCAAAAAAAAAAAAAAATCTTCTTCCCTTCCATATTACTTGCAATGTAAAATACATCTCTCTATATAAATTTGTTGAGTTTGTTTAGTAAAATTCTTGGATTTTTTGGATACAACTATACAAGCACTTATATATATTTTGAAATCGTGATTGAACAAGATACGTCGATACATACAATTAAAAATAAATTTAGTTTGATGAATTTGTTTAAGTTTGTTTTGTAAAATTCTATTATTATTTAAGTTAAAAAAAATGTTGAGAGCAGTGGTTATTTATTTTTATTTTTTTTGAAAGGGGAAGATAATTTCATTAACTGAAAAACCTTACGTCACCTAAAATAAACATTATAGAAAATTGAAGCACAATCTAAATAAATCAAGCAAAATTTTTCTTTAAAGAAATGGTGATGAGATACTAGATCAGACGGGAAGAAAATTCATTACTTGACCTAGTAGATCATATCTTCATTTCCAATGTTAATTGCAACAATGTACGACTTACAACCCATGAATCTAATCTTTCAAATAAAACCGTAAAAATTAAATATACGAACTCCAAACTCTCGCAAAAGGATAGAACAAACCCAGAATTTGAGAAGAAATCTCTCATAAAGAGAGAGCAAGGAGAATTATTATGACAAAAAAAAAAAAAAAAAATAGCAAAGCAAATAAAGAAAGAATTGGGGCTTACCATAATCAAAAGATGATGATAGTAGCCACTTGCGGAGTTGCGGCCTCTAAAGTTTTTAAGGTTTTTGGTTTTAGAGAGGGAGAAAGGAAAGAAGAGACTTCGACACGTGTAATCTAGAAAAATATATTGAAAAATGTTTCTGTCAATAAAACTACGCCACGTGGTGCTCGCTCTAATAAAATCTTGTAATCATATATCGCTCATTTAGTCGCACCAAAACCTATGATATTGTTATTTTTATCTCTAGTCTTTTATAATTGTTTTGCCCTTTTATTTAACAACTTATTACATTACAACTTCTGCAATCTAATTTTGCACTAAATAAAAAACGCATTAAGAAAAAAAAAAAAACACATTTGATAGTTGTAGTCGACCTGAGGCATTGCCTGGTCCAAAATTCTAGTTTTGTATTATTAATTGGCCAATCTTTTATTTGTAATTATCATAATGATCTATGTAGGTAGAATAGAAAAGATGATTGGCCATTTTTTTCATAATTTTTGTTGTTATTATCATAATAATAATACTAATAATAATTGTTGTTTGTATTATTATTAATTATCAATTGTTGTTGTTGTTATTATTATTATTATTAATGAATTGCAAAAATATATACTACGGGTATGTATTCAATTTGGAGTAAATTAATAAATTATAAATGTCATTACATTCAAATAGCCAACGGGCAACGACTTACAGTCAATCAAACCAGCCAACAATCAAATCCAAACAGGGCTTAAATCAAACAAGATATCATATTTACAAATTTCATGGAAAAAGAAAATTTAAAATTACGGACACTATAAATTGTTGTAAATAACAAAAATTTCTAAAGTAAACATGATGGTGTCGTGGTGTAGTTGGTTATCACGTCAGTCTAACACACTGAAGGTCTCCGGTTCAAGTCCGGGCGACGCCACTTTTTTAGCATTTTCTAGCTTTATATTGTATACAACAACTATTCAAGTTATATTAATAATCAAAATGCATTAATATCAATTATCCGACCTTAGCTCAGTTGGCAGAGCGGAAGACTGTAGTTGTTATGCAGATTAATCTTTAGGTCGCTGGTTCGATTCCGGCAGGTCGGATTTTTAATTTTTTTTTTGTCAATTTTTTTTTTCCTACAAATTGTATCCTTTTAATGATTTTGTGATTTCTGGGGGTTTGGATTTTGTCATTGTTGTCACTATACACAAAACTCGATCACTATACACTAAACTCTTGGTTCGTCTATTCTAATGACAGTATGGGTTTACAATCAACTAGAACATATGAACAATCAGTGCAACCAAGTATAGTATAAAATTTCCCTAATACTCTCTATAGATTAGAACAAATTGTGAACTTTCGATTGGAGGCTGCCGTAGTACATGAAACTTACTAATTAGGAGTCGAATCTTACAAATTAAAGACATAGTACGAGCATATATATTTCAACTCCTACTCTTAAATTATCTCCCTTTAAATTTAATTGCCATTTGTATATTTTGCTGATATGAACATTTTAACATATGTAAAAGATTCCTAGTTATCGAAATTGTTATGTTGAACTTATTATTTCGGATATTAAACAAATTCTGATATTGTTATGTTGTCAAGTCCGTGTGCTTAATCAAGTCTGTAAAGGACTTCAGAAGTGCAAACAAAATGAGAAATTGCTTGAAAATACAAAATTTAAGATAAAAGAGAATCAAAATTAAAGTATACTACATCTCAGTTTCCAAAGATCAAATTAAATAAATTACAAGAGAACCATAAGTTTAAGTAATCAAATACTTGCTAACCGCAATCAAGGTGAAAATAAAAGGATCTTAATTAATTTCCTAAACTGATCGAATACTTGCTACACTCCAAACTACATATATATTATCCATTCATATATGTTCGTTGATGCTTATTTTGTTGAACGAACACATCTTCTACCCTTCTTGAGCTGTCCTTTGCCGTCTCTCCAAGGGCAAAAACGAGGAGCCGATAATGCCATAACAATCACTCCTTGCTCTTGATGTTTTTCCACAGCTTCTGGTGTTTGACATTTGACAGGGTTATCAGACATCGAATTGTTTAAAGTCGTTACAACATTGATAGGAATATTTGCTCCAGACTGACCACACCTATCAGGATATTCACAAATTTCCGAAATAATGTTCTTTTTCTTGAATATCATGTCATGCAGTTGTAATCTGATCAGTATTGAATCAAGTGTATCAGTAGCCGTCAAAACATTAGTTGGTGTATATTGGTCAGAAGGGCCACAACCATCAGGAAACTCACGAATAGCCGAAACCTTCATCATCCCCGGCACTTGTAACCCAACCAACTCTGGATTTTCTGAATTGTTTGTATCAGTAGCCGTCATAACATCATTAGACATATTATCATCTCCACACCAAGTCCCAGAAATATCACCAGTAGCAACATCAGGAAACTCACGAATAGCCGAAACCAATCTTCTTTTCATCGTCCTGCCAAGCACTTGTAACCCATTCAACTCCGAATCTTGTTTATTATTTGTATAAGTAGCCATCGTCACAGCATCACTAGGCTTATGTTCTTCACACTTATCAGGATAATCCCGAAAAGCCGAAACCTTCCTCCTTTTCAACAATACCTCTTTCTCATCATCATCATCATCATTATCATTATGACCATCTTCAACATTGTAATCACTGTTAATATCATCTAGAACTCTTTCATCATCATCATCGTCAGGAAATACAAGATAATCACTAACATCAAATTCATCATCATCATTATAATTGACTTCAAAGTAGTCGTCCTTCTTCAAAACAACCCTATTATTACTACCATCAAAAAATCCTTCTTTAATCATATTACCTTCGTCAACAAAATTAGGGTTTTTTGGTGTCATACTTGTTACCTTTTTTTATTTGATTTTTTTATTAGGTTAAAAAAAAAATAAAAAAGATGATATATCTCAACTTGACATTCAAGGAAACCCACGGCTTGCTTATTTTATGGTAACATTCGTACGTTTGTCATTGGTTTTTATTTATTTGATTATGATTATTATTATTTTATTATCAAAAAGTCAAAAGATTTGTTTTCAAGATTAGTATATACGGAGTATAAAGATTTGTTTCCATTATATTTTGTTTTTTTTTATTTTTAAATCCCTAGGTTCATTGAAGTGCACTTTGTGTTTACCATCGGAGGCTTTGTGTTTTCAATCATCAAAAGCTAATTTCTCATCCTAGATAAATTTGTTTTGACTATAAATAAGCTTATAAGTAATGAAGGAAAGTGAGAGTGACCGATTATTGTAGTTGATATTATTTTCTCCCGATTTTAATTAGATTTTATGAGAATGATTCTCATCACTTGCTTTGTTAGGAGTCACATGAAGGAAAGAGATTTCTATAAGTCGAGGAGAACAAGGCCTAAGTTACCAAACACAATGTCAGTAAATTTTTTGAAACGTTTTCTATAGGAAGAAACTTCATGAGATGTTAAATGTAGTGTTTCAAAAACTTTAATTTGTGACTTACATACAAGTGTTTCCTAATGTGTTCGAGTTGATTACCGGGTTTACTATCCTCCCATGCCCGGGATTGCCCGGCCAAGTTACATTTTTGTTCAAATTCCCTCAAAAACTTCTAAAAACTGTATTTCTTGCTATTTTGATATCGTGTTATTAGCTTTATAGTCGATTTCAATTATCATGGGGTTTTCTCTTTTCAACATGTAAAATTTTAGGCCAATATTTTTCAAGTCCTTGAAACCCGAAAAGCATGACTTATAACATTTGTTTTTAACTTTTTGGAGGGTATTATGCAGCGCCATCTTGTTTTCTCCTCAAATTTCACTCACTCGCTTCTGATAAACTTGGGATAACCCACAATCATTTTTAGCCTCTAAAAAATTATCATGTTTTCTCTTTAGATGATTCCCAAAAAATGACACACTTGTCTTTTTCATTATTTCAAGACCTTTTTATGACCGTTTTTCATTAGTTCTTGGGGATCGACACCGTGTAAAATTTTTGGTTCTTTTTTTGGGACCCAAAAATCTCCAAAAATTGTGAATTATAGCCTTCGTTTTTTGCTTTTAAAGAGTTGCCTGAGATCCATCTCATTTTCCCCTTGTATTTCTCCCACATGTTATTGGTGATCCCACGCAGGACACCTCAAACTCGGTTTTAACCTCTTAAAACTTACTATCTTCACTCTTAATACAATTTTCAAGAAACCACACAGTATTCTCTTTGTTCTCAAAGGATTTGTTTTGCGACTTTTCGAACTCTAAAAAGTTGCTCAAGGCCCCTCTTTTGACCATAGTGGGTGATCGGCACATTGTAAATTTTTCAGCATTCTTTTCAAAGACCCCGTAACCCCCAAAGATATGAATTGTAACCTTTGCTTTCGAGTTCTGCAAATCTTTCCCTATCCCTATCTTATTTTTACCCTATTTTTTAACAAATATAAAAATAATACAAAGATCTTATTTAACATACAAAATGTTTGTATTGTTGAGATCACGGTATTAAACCTGTTTATATTATTATTAATTTTTCTTTGTAGTGTCAGGGAACCACAAGGGTTAAAGAAAAACTTTAAGTCCTCGAGCTATCCATCACCCACGTAGTGTTTAAATGTTGGAATTCCTTTACCCATAATGGCTTTCATTGATAATAATCGTCTTAACTCAATGTTCATCAAAGGAGGGGGCAATAATCGTAATATGGAGTGTAATCTTCTGAATTCCATAGAAAACAGTAAACGGTAAATCCTCTTCCACCGAAATTTTCTGTATTTGAAATTTTGAATATTATGCTATTTAGTCGTATTGTTTGATTGCGTAGAAGAAGTGCAAGGAAATGGGAATTTTATCCTCAACCCCTGCGTTAATTAGAAGAATAATTTTTTCTTTTTAATCAGAATAGATTCTTATAAATTTAATCTGAATCCGACCTTAGCTCAGTTGGTAGAGCGGAGGACTGTAGTTGTTTAGCAGATCAATCCTTAGGTCGCTGGTTCGATTCCGGCAGGTCGGACTTTTTTGTGTTTACTTTGTATATTTTTCCCTAAGTGATATGAATATTTCAAGGTCTTATGAGCTTCAGAATGTTAAATTATGGTGAATCGAAGTCTTGTTATATCGATATGAACCAACGACTCATCGCCCAACGTCAGTATGTGATTAGCTATAATTCTTATTAGGCTGGTTTGTCTGTCCGTCAATTCAAGCAGAATTGGTTATTTTTATGTTAACCTGAATTCTTTAAAAAACTGTCATTTACTCCGTACATTTTACTAGAAAATGCATCAGCAGACATAAGAGTATGTATTTCCTGATAGTTGTGTCATCTAATTTTGAGTTGACAAAACTCAGTTGTTTGGGTTTTGATTTATCCCAAATGCGATGTAGTGTTTCTGTTTTGACTTGTGTGAACCATTTGATCTTGAACATTTGGCCTTCAAGGTGAAAAAACTGAGGTAGTATTTCTGTGAGTGGGTGCAAGCTTAATTGTGGTCCGTGTTTATGTGGTTTATCACTTATCGAGTGTGCTATGAATCAATTATTAATAAATTTCTGCTGCCAGTCTGCTAAAGTTAATTTAATCAGCAGTTACACCGCATTCATGTTGGCCTTGGCAGGGACAAGATAATCTTCTTTGCGGTTGATAATATGCTCGATTTTGCAAAGGGCTTACTGTGTTATAGAGCGAGTAAGAAGAGTATGCTGTGTAAACTTGTCCTTTTGGTTACAACTAAGCTTCTTATCTCTGTCTCTTATTTATTGCTTGTATTTATAATCAATAATATCAAATATAAATCTCTTTTGTGCTGATAAGGTTAACACCATTCACTTCTTCGTGCTTTATATTCACTACTTATCTGTGTAAGTGCGTAACTACTCTACCGCTGTGTGAGCTTAATTTTTGTATTTAAGAGTTCATTATAATACTACACATGTAAGTTTCTGCCTCCTTAACTTTCTTACAATTTGAGAAACACTTCTTGTTGCGACACTTGATGCCAGTAGTACATATTTTAGGCAAAAGCTAATGAATTTCCAGCTTGTATACATTTCAGTTATGCAATTAATAGAACTAGAATTTGAACTTATTAGTGTCTCCTTTGTTATCAGTGGCTGTAATTTGGTTCATGTAATATGCGCTTTTAATGTGACTAACTTGGATAATTGGATTATAAAGATGGCAAAGAGAAAAGGCAGTGCCTTTGCACAGTTGCATGGCGTTTAGCAGTTTCGGTTGTTTCTTCCCAAAAGAAAGAGGTAAAGTTTATTGTTTGTATATCCTCCCTCATGTATTTGAGTGTTGAGGAGTATCAATTTTGGACTTAATTAGTATTTGATTATAGACATTATACTGGACACTATGTTTCCTGTAGGTTTCTTGTATGTATTTGATGCCATCAGAATCATAAATATATATCATGGGCCTTGCCGCCTTGGTGTTACTTTCATGACATAATTTTCAACTTCTATGTGCTGCCAAGAAAGAATGAATGGTTATATCAATTAGTGTGGGAAGATTCTTTCTTTTGTTTTTTGTTTAATTTGTTATGAGTAGATTATATATTTAGTAAGTCTTTGTGAATTTTATTGTCTACAACTGATTATTGACTTTTGAATCTAATTTAATTGGGGATGATTTGCTTCTGACCATATGATTGGTTTTGGTTTGCTTCATTCATATTATTCTTTTTAAACTAGTTGTGTTTAGTATGCATATCTATTCATTTAGGGCGTGCCTAGTTAATCACTTGATTTGCATGTTAAGCAAATCAAGTGACACTTTTGTAATTTATGTATGTGTATAACCCCACGAAGGATCATTACATGAAAAATTACAAAAGTGCCACTTGATTTGCAAATCTGGTGATTAACTAGAACATTTTTCTTTATTCATGTGGGGTGCTAGAATCGCAACAAATATTATTACCACGGACAATAGCACGATAGCTTCTGTACAAAACCCATATTAAATCTGTATTATTACCATAATTTTTTACTACAGCTGGGCGAAGGGTTAACCTATGGAATTTGGTCATGATTTGAATTGATGTATTTGGAAGGAGGGCTATGATGATAGTTTGATATTTGAAAAGTAGGATGGGGAAAGAGAAAAACTTTCAAGTTTGATTAATAGCCTGTGAAAAATTTGAATAGAACAGTCTTCAATACAATGACAGCTACAAAAGACTTTTAATTTCGGGTCCATGTAATGGATGATTATGATTAATATTATGGAAATGATCTTAGCATACATAGGTAGGAGTCATATTAGTGATGAAAGAATACAGTTTGTAAAGCTGACAATTCATCTTACACTAATGAGCCAAAGACTTTAACCAGTTTTCTATATAAATCCAGTCTATGAAATATAATAAACAGTTAAAGTTGATTACGCTCAGCTCTTTGTACTGAATGAAGGATACTAGAGTATCAAAATTCTGCAAACAGACCAATGGTGCGCCTGTTATCGCTTCTGCTTCTGCTAGAACTAGAATCAATCCGATGGTTAGCATCTGGCATCAGGATCTCGAAGCCTAATTGTGTTGATCACTGTGGTGAAGTCAAGATTCCATATCCTTTTGGAGTTGGGGTTGGGGTTGGTTGCTACCATAGCAAAGAGTTTGAAATCATCTGCGATGGTTCTATCCATCCTTCAAAACCGTCCTTGCGACAATACAATCTCGAAGTGTTGGGTATTGATTGGCCTGGAAGGTATTCTGGTCTAGATTACCGACAATATTTTACGCTGGAGGAACGTGGGCAAACATTGAAAGTAGGCCTCCACCCTAGAAACTTCTGTAGTAGTAACAGAGAAAAGAATGTCATCATGACTCAAGAAGTACATAGCATAGACTTTGGTGGGAGTCCATACCGTTTCTTGAGGTGGTACAATGTTTTTATGGTGGAGGGGTGTGGTGGAAGTGTTGTTTTAAAGAATAGGAGCAGGGAAATTCTGTCAGGGTGTGCTTCAGTTTGTGCCGATGATGGTGCTACTATGAATTCAACTAATTGTTATGGGGTTGGATGTTGCCAAGCCTCACTCATGTCATCTCCTACAGGTCAGTATCTTGATAAGGAGAAAGGTCTTGATTCTTATCTGATAGCTCTTGATCATGTAGGATTACCAAACCCCAATGCCTGCAATATATCAGCAGCCTTGATTGAGAGCAATTCTGTGAAGAATTTAACTGGGAAACTGTCAAAATTGAAATTATTCCGGCAGTATTAGAATGGTCGGCTGACTTCATGTCAAATAAAGTGGGAGATATGTATGAGTATGACAATATCTCTTGTTCTTCTGATGAATATAATGCTGTAACCTGTGAGTGCAGTTTTCCCTTCGAAGGAAACCCTTATCTTCCTAATGGGTGCCAAGGTGAACATCACAATCTTATCTTTTTGATTTCTTACATACTTCGTATGATTATTGTTTGTTTGCATACTAAATCTGTGTTACATTTTCATGAAAAATCACTTTAATAGGATAACAATTTTCTATGGAAAACACTTGTGTACATTTTCTCGTATGTTTGGTTGATTACAAGAAAATTCTTTGAGAGTAAGAAACCTGACAGTAAAATTAAGAGGAAAAGAAAGTTAAGGATTTGTGCAACATTATTTGATCTTCCACATTTACATCGATTGTCCTTTGTCTGAGTTTGCAACTTCTCAAGAGTAAAATGGATTTACTCTCTTCGGGAAAGAAACTAAATGTCTCCATTTTCTTTGAGTCTCTGTGTGTCTTAGCCATCTTTCATTTTATATATTTGCATTATATTTTTATTTTATTTTGTTTACATGGAAGCAGACAAAAGAAATTTAGTTTTGCAAATATATTTTCCTTTATAAATGGTTTTGCACTATGTTACCGGTTTTATAAACTGACTCATGTTTTAGGGTTTAGCATAGGCACGGGATTGATTCTTCTGGTCTTAGGCTGCTACTGGCTTTATAGGTTTGTAAAGAGGAGAAAAGAGATCAAGAAAAAGGCCAAATTATTCAAGAAAAATGGTGGTTTGCTATTACAGCAGCAAATTTCTTCGAATGAAGGTTTTGTGGAGACAACTAAAGTGAGCTTGAGAAAGCTACTGATGGTTTCAACGAAAACAGAATCCTTGGCCAAGGTATGTTGGTGGATGGAAAAATTGTAGCTATAAAGAAATCTAAAAATGTTGACGAGAGCCAGTTGGAACAGTTCATAAATGAAGTAGTCATTCTTTCTCAAATTAATCACCGTAATGTGGTGAAATTGCTCGGCTGTTGTTTGGAGACTGAAGTCCCTTTGCTTGTCTATGAGTTCATCCCCAATGGAACACTCTATCAACACATCCATAATGGAGCAGAAGATTTCCATGTCTCATGGAAAATGCGCTTGCAAATTGCAGCAGAATCAGCCAGTGCTCTATTTTACCTCCATTCATCTTCATCTGCCCCTATCTATCATAGAGACATTAAATCATCTAACATACTTTTGGATGACAAATACAGAGCAAAGGTATCGGATTTTGGGACCTCTAGAGCCATTACCATTGAACAAACTCATGTGACTACTTGTGTTTTAGGAACGTATGGTTATTTGGATCCCGAGTACTTCCAGTCAAATCAGTTCAACGAGAAAAGTGATGTTTACAGCTTTGGTGTAGTCCTTGTTGAGCTTCTGACAGGGAAGAAACCAATTCGCCCCAACAAAGATGGTGGATGGTTTGGCTGCTGAATTTCTTTCCTACATGGAAAGTTCTCATCTCTCTGATTTGTTGGATGCTCGTGTTGCAGATGAAGGAAAAGAAGAGGAATTTGTCGCTGTTGCAAACCTTGCAAGACAGTGTCTTGACATGAAAGGGAAACAAAGGCCTACTTTGAAAGAAATTTCTGTACTACTGGATGGCATCAGGTCACAGCAAACCACCAATTTCAGAGAACTGAATTCAGCAGAAAATGAGCATGTGATTACAGAGATGGTCAGCACAGAAAGCGGTCATTATATTGTCGGAATATTCTCTTCAGACGACAGTCATTACGGTTCCATTGATGTCCCACCACTCATGGTCAACATCTGACAACTGTAAGGTACTTCCTGAAGACTAGCTGCAGTTCTTGTGCAAAATTGGTGCTCAGATAAATCGTGTTTGCATGATTCTTAAATATACAGGAAGTTTTTTATGAACTTCTGACTCCAGTAAAATGAGTTATCTTGTTGTAATCTGAAAAATTATCTTGTTTAATGATTTTGTAATAATAATATTGAACAATTAGTAATTAAGATTGTGTGCTGTGTTTTTTTCACCTTGATAAAGTCATCTCAATTGTGTTTTCTCATACACGGTGTTTTCTGTTCTCCTACAAACCAAACAGTTCACAAAATCAACTTACTGAGTATAGTTGTGGTCTTGCTGAATGAAAATTCCTAGTATCCCTTCTCTCTCATTGCCTTGTTTAGAATGCTGCAAGATTTAACAAGATTGTGCAGCTGTTGCTTTAAAGCTAATCAGCCAATCTTCCTAGCAGCTGATGAGCTGATCCCTGGACCAGTGGACCCTGTTAAAGATTTAGGACACTTGATTTTCCAGAGGACTGATCACCATCAATGAGTAAAGCACTCAAGGCCGCAAGTGTTAGCTTATTATTAGAATCATGGCTGAAGAACTGAACTCCGGGATCTCAACAATGTGCCAAGCTGAAGTAGCAGTGAGGAATCTCGACAACACACTACGGAGCAGGGTATCATACTTGAAACAAGCTCTCCTCAATAGATGTCTTGCAAGATCTTCTTGTAGTAGTAGACCAGTAGTAGCTTCTTATCTCTACGTCTCTATTGTTATCTAGTTAGAACTTAGAAGTACTAATGACAGCGAAATTTGTGTAAGCAATTTGGTCTTGGTTATTAGGCTTCTAAGGTAATAAAAAAAGAAAAAACTAAAAGAAACCTGCGGCATTTCCTTGCACGGGTGCAAGCTTAATTGTCGTCATGTTTATGTTGTTTTCCAAGCATTGAGTGTGATACGAATCAAGTACTTATAAAATTATGCAGCCAGTCTGCTAAAGGTAATTTTATTAGCAGTGACTGCATTAATGCTGTCTTGGCAGCAATCTTCTTTCATGTTTTCTATTAAAACCAGCACAGTAGCATGCCCTGCAGCACTAGATCTCGACCTATGTTTGTGTGTATTTCAGAAGCATGAGGATTTCACAAATGCTTATCTGCTTGCTTGGTATGTTTTTCATCTGATTTGGCTTTTGGCCGATGACAATCGCCAATGAGTAGCATAGCTTTGTTAGTTGATCCTGATTCAAGAACACTCCTGCAAAACTAGGTGCTCCCATGAATAAAATGAATGTTTTGGTTTTACATTAATGCCTTTAAACAATTGTTTCTTGTGCTAGTCACATGTAAACTCAAATCACTCTGCCTATCCTACCTCCATTCACGCATGTACGGCAGTATGAATTCCCCCAACTTGTTTCATAATCGAGGTTTACGATATCTAGCTACCCTAGTCCACCCAACCTCCTGACGCATTTCACAGAATCATCTAGTATCATCTTCATGTTACATTTATACCTGAAGCCTTGCTTAATCAACTTTGTAGACGCCCACTTTATAGTCTTCTTTGATACATCCATGTACCTACAATTTTCACACAATCATTGAATCATAGTTTGTGTAACATTCAACTCGAAATAACAAAGTTAAAGTATGACTTACTTTTGTTTGGCTTGAAACTCAGGGTACGTTTGCTGAAAATGTTCCGCAATCTCAGAAGAAGAAACATAGTCACTTGCACATAAGAACCTTCCATGAAGTAGATCTTTCTCAATGCAAAAAATGTGTGCATCACAAGCATCTTCAATGTGTAATATCGGGATTTTTCCTAACAATTCCTCTAACATCCTCAACATCTGATATTGAAGTTCGATTTCTGTCAGCTGAGAAACTGAAACTGCCATGGAAAGAGGTGTGTAGGAGAGTAAAGTATCCCCTCCAACCAACCCACATGCCAAAGTAACTACCTCAACATTGCCATCATCTTCAAATTTCAAGGCTGCTTTCTCTGATTCTGTTTTCGAAATTATATAATCCTGTAACAGACATTGTTTTCAGTGCTAATTCTTGTACCTACGAAGGATATGCATGTGTGCAATGTACATGATTTCCGTTGCACGCACCTAATAACATAAGTGCTACTAAGTACATCTATAGTACCTCTTGAAGAAGGTATCTTGCTATAGCATTATTAACTACTTGGTACTTACCTGAGAAGCTGTAAAAAGCTGTTTTAGCATTAGGAAGTAAATGCTTTAATTTTGAGTACTAGACATTGTTGATAATTGATATTGTATAATAAAATTCAACACAAAAGGAAGAAGAAATTTAACACCTTCTGAGGAGAGGAAACAACAATAGGATGATGTAGCGGAGTCCAACAATTCTCATCTATGTAATCTTTAAGACCAGCAGTGTAATCTTCTTTGAGAACTGAAGCGGCCACTACACTGGCAGTATAGATGATTCGCCTCACTGTGCCTGATCTCTTGCAAGCCATGATTATGCTCTTTGTCCCAGCTACTGCAGCCTCCTCTATATCCTTGTACTTTTCAATGTATAGTACTAATTAAGGCTCTTTTCATAGTCTTGCAATAATGAAACAAGTTTTAAGCGCAATATAAGAAAGAAAGACAACATAATACGTAGTATATGATGTAATATCCATGGGAACACAATGTCATCCCAAGCTGATGCTTTCATGTTTTTCCATAAACTTTTTTTGCTAGTTGGGAGAAGTATTGGGTGGCGATGAAGTATTAAACAATTTAGGAGTAAACTAGCAATGATGCAAAAATGAAGCTGGTTATCAGATAGGTTGTGATTTTAACTCTCTGTTGCTACATTTCATTAGTTTTGTACAGATAGCAGCCTCAAATAAGAAAGGGGTGAATTAAAATAGTAACTAAGTTGCATGGAAGCAGATATGCATAATGGGTCATGCCACTCATCCGGACCTGATTAGACCTGATTCGGAAACTACAGTCGAACGTAGCAGCATAGCAGGTAGAACGTACTATTTCGAAAAAACAGAATTTGAGCATGTTTCAAGATGAAATTAGAATGATATATATATATATATATGGAAGCAATTAAGCAAAGAACATGAGATCGAAAGACCAACCTGGGAGTTTTGAGGGTGCATGAAAGGGGTAGCAACATGGAACACAAATTGGCAACCTATGATGGCAGCCTCAAACTGATCCGGAGTATATATCTCTGCTTCGAACAGTTGCAATCGTTCTTCTGCTCCTGGTAATTGCTTCAAAAGGTTCACTTTTGTCACGTCTCCTACATCATCATCAACAAAAAACCAAGTGAAATAACACATCGTAAGCACTCTTTTGTTAGTTGGTTGGCAATGATTAACAAGCTTCAAAACAAAGGATAAACTATGCAGATTTCACATTGTCTCTGACAATATTTGTCCCTTATGTGGAATTTGTGCAGAAACTGAGAAGCATCTGTTCTTTGAATGTAATGCTAGCCATTCTTGCTATGTGAGTATTGCTGGCTGGATTGGAATCCCTGTTGGGGCTACAAGGCAGCTGCAGGTACTTTGGCAGAATTGGGGGCTGCAGTATCACAGCAAAGTACTGCCGGCTGTCATTCATTGTGGCATGGCTTCTTTGGTTTATTGTGTGTGGAGGCATAGGAACAGAGTTGTCTTCGGTATTGCTCGCTGGGACAGTCATGTTGTGTGTCAAGATGTCAGGGAAGTAGTTAAGGGAACGATTCCAGGGCTGAGCCAGCAAGGATGGAAAGCTTTTGAGAAGCATTGGGTGTATAGGCTGCTGCAGTCCTAATTCAGTTCTGCTGGGCTTTAGTTTGCTGGTTGTGGTTTGTTTTGTTCTGTGGACCTTGGTCTGAAGTTTGTTTTGCTGTTGCATGCTTGCTTGTTGCTCTGTTGGGTTTGCAGTTTTGTTACAGCAGCCTTGTGCTGATACAGTTTCTACCTGCAGTGTACCTGTCTTTCTTGTGGCAGTCTGATTCTGTAGGACTGAACCTGCTTTGCTTGCAGTTTTGGCTAGGCAGAATTGGTCCTATAGTTTTGCTGCTTGAGTTCTAGTTGATGGCTTAGCTGTTGTGGTGCTGTGGTTGCTTTGGCAATCTTGTTGTGGATTTGGCCTGTTTTTGCTGTTTGGATTTGTGAGTATGCAGTGTGGTTCAATTTTGCTGTTTCTGCAGTTCTGTAGCCTGGTTATGCAGAACTGGTGCTGGTTTGGTCCCGTAGTTCTGCAGGTTTGCTGCTGTGGCCGGCCTGCTTGATTTGCAAGTGGCAGGTGTTCTGAGTTTGAGGCTGCTGATCTGCAGGACTGCAGCTGCTGACTGGGCTTGTTTTTGTGTGAAGTTTGGGCTTAGCTGATGTTTTGGCCTGGTGTGGGGGAAGGTTGTTCCTTGGTGCAGCTGGTTGTTTGGAAGATTCTTGGTTTGCTTTGGTTGTGGATGTTGTGTGAAGGCTGTTGTTTGTGAGGTCTGGTCTCAGGCTGCTGGTCCTGTTGTTTGCTGCTGCTGTGTGGAGACTCAGGTTATGCTTTGGTTGGTTGGCTTGTTGTTGGGTTGATGGGTAGCTTTTTGTACATCGTTTCTAGTTTCTTTTGTTTCCTTGGTATAGTTCAGGCTGCTGTTCTTGTATAGATGAGATTCTTTTGGTTTTCTTGGTGCAAAACTGAGTCAGTTTTGTCTAAGAAGGCCTTATGTTGTAATTATTTTCTTTTTGGTAATAAAATGCTTACATTTTACCCAAAAAAAAAAAAAAAAGAAATAACACATCGTAATTTTGGCAAAGCACACACAAATTAGAAATTACAAGGAGCAAACAGACCTAAGTTTCTGAGAGTGGCATGTACATAGTAAACACCCTTGTTTAACAGTTTATTAATAAGAGACGATCCAATGAATCCAGAACCACCTGTAACACAAACCTTGCAATATCTACTGCCTTCTTCCATAACCAATCTCTTAATCAAGTACCAAAGTCTTTTCTGTTGAGCTTTACTAGACTTTTATTACAAATATCATGTAGTATCTCAAAGAAAGAGCGACAATTATTAAATTCATGACCCAAAAGACAAAATAAATTACATAATGTGTGGCTGAGGTATGGCTCATGTTTTTTCAAATATAGGACAAAAATCATTCAATTTCGTGACAGGAACAACGCTCTACTCCGCACTAAAGTTGAAAGCGGTTATACCCTCTTTTTGATTATTTAAGAATTTGTATAAGTTATAGATATACCTAATACCTTCTAAACAATGACTTATCTAGCAATGATGTCATGGGTTGAAATTAAATTTTGACAGTATATTTCCTTACCACTTGTCTTTTTAGCTAAGATTCTAGATATGGAGTTCTAATGGATTAAGCTGGTAAAATGGTCAGTAATTTTTATTCTGCCAAGGCTGTTACAGCTGGTTTAGTGACCACATTATCACATATAGCTTCAGTAAAATCTTCTAATTTAGATACTACTCAGTATATTTTACTTGTGAATAAAACTCAGTACTTAGAAATCAAAGTTATTCTAAAAATGATGATCAAGTTATTTGTTTTTATCATTTTCGTTCTGATCAAGTTGTTTTCGGACAATTACTTTGGATTTTTCCCCTGATACTAGTGCATAAGCAGGGTAACTGTTCAGTAATTCAGTATCACTAGCATTGTATTGGTTGATGCTGAACATTTTTTTTTTTTTTGTGTTAATTATTGCTGAAGTTGTTCTGCAAGAACTGATTGCTCAAAATAGACATACGAAAATACTTAGCATCATATTACCAATATTAAGCCCAAAAACATCACATTGATCATCTCCCGATACATACTTAACCAGTTGAAAAACCACTATTGCAGTTTCCCTCCACATTATTATTTATGAAAAAATAAAGAGAAACAAAAAGACGATAAAACTATAAGAAATATGACATTCATGCCCCAACTTCTTATTATTCGCCTGAGATGCATTCATTCAATGAGTGCAATTCGGTCCATGATCTCACCAAGAACTTCCTTTGATTCCTTCAGTAATTTAATACTCTTCAGCAGCTTGTCGCGTTTCCCAACAACAGATGGTGGTTCTTCCAGTAGCCTCTCCATTCCTCCACCATAGCCAGTCAACTCATTCACAATTTCCAACTCTAAGCTCTCGTTCACCAAGTTATGAATGGTGAATAGCAAGTGCAGAGCCATGGAATCAACCAGCCTCTTTAAGACAATTTTCCAGTAGGACACTATTCGCATCTTCATGTCAAATGCTTGCTGAGCTAAATCCTTGTACTTTATCAAATGTCTAAGATCAACCTGACCGAGCCCTTCTATTTTCATGGAAGTTATCTGATCACCATTGTAAGACCGCGAATTACCTTCCACAATGTTTATAAAGGTATCCTGAGATAGCATAAGCCGATTCCAAAGTGTGGTGTATTCTGGGTCGCATGTATAATCAGCATATTTTTCCATTTGAACTAACTCCTTTACATGGAAAGCCGACTGATCTTTCATCCTAGCAATCAGGTTACCAGCTGCTCTTTTGCTAGAGCACTGAAGTGTTGGATAGTTGTCACAGTGATGAGCTAGAACTTTGAGAATCACCTCCTCTAGGTATCGCCAGACCTTGATCATGAACTCAACAGGAGTCTGCGAAGTCATCTGCACTTTCTTTTGCAGTATAGTCAGAAAAGCTGCCCGAGAAAGGAAATTTGGTAGCTCAATTCCCTTAGCTTCCTCAAGAACTCGAATCTCTTCCATCAGAAAATAACCCAACTTTGTGTCTTCAGCACTTGAGTTATCATCGATGCGGATAATCCATCCAACATTTCAGCCAAGCGAGCTGCACAATGCATGCTCACATCCTCAGGGTACTCATCATACTCGCCTCTTATCAATATTTTTCTAAGAGATTCCTTCACCAAACCCATTACCTGCATGAAAGCTGCCATAGCCTCAGCCACAGAGGTTAAGTTCTTAGGCATCTTATTCAGCTCAGAAATATTCAAATTCAGCTTATCATTGATTTGCTTAACTATGTTAGGCAAACACTTCGAAATTATAGTAGCCTGTATGTTCACTAGTCTTTGAGCTAAGACCGGTATCCCAACAATAGACTTGTCAATCTTCGATAGCAAAGGATGAGACTCGAACAAATTTGCCTCTTCAAGGCGCGATTCATCATAAGCTTCTTCCCCTATCCTGTTCCGGACACAAACATAACCAAGCCCAATACTCACATCATCATTAGTCANAAATACTTAGCATCATATTACCAATATTAAGCCCAAAAACATCACATTGATCATCTCCCGATACATACTTAACCAGTTGAAAAACCACTATTGCAGTTTCCCTCCACATTATTATTTATGAAAAAATAAAGAGAAACAAAAAGACGATAAAACTATAAGAAATATGACATTCATGCCCCAACTTCTTATTATTCGCCTGAGATGCATTCATTCAATGAGTGCAATTCGGTCCATGATCTCACCAAGAACTTCCTTTGATTCCTTCAGTAATTTAATACTCTTCAGCAGCTTGTCGCGTTTCCCAACAACAGATGGTGGTTCTTCCAGTAGCCTCTCCATTCCTCCACCATAGCCAGTCAACTCATTCACAATTTCCAACTCTAAGCTCTCGTTCACCAAGTTATGAATGGTGAATAGCAAGTGCAGAGCCATGGAATCAACCAGCCTCTTTAAGACAATTTTCCAGTAGGACACTATTCGCATCTTCATGTCAAATGCTTGCTGAGCTAAATCCTTGTACTTTATCAAATGTCTAAGATCAACCTGACCGAGCCCTTCTATTTTCATGGAAGTTATCTGATCACCATTGTAAGACCGCGAATTACCTTCCACAATGTTTATAAAGGTATCCTGAGATAGCATAAGCCGATTCCAAAGTGTGGTGTATTCTGGGTCGCATGTATAATCAGCATATTTTTCCATTTGAACTAACTCCTTTACATGGAAAGCCGACTGATCTTTCATCCTAGCAATCAGGTTACCAGCTGCTCTTTTGCTAGAGCACTGAAGTGTTGGATAGTTGTCACAGTGATGAGCTAGAACTTTGAGAATCACCTCCTCTAGGTATCGCCAGACCTTGATCATGAACTCAACAGGAGTCTGCGAAGTCATCTGCACTTTCTTTTGCAGTATAGTCAGAAAAGCTGCCCGAGAAAGGAAATTTGGTAGCTCAATTCCCTTAGCTTCCTCAAGAACTCGAATCTCTTCCATCAGAAAATAACCCAACTTTGTGTCTTCAGCACTTGAGTTATCATCGATGCGGATAATCCATCCAACATTTCAGCCAAGCGAGCTGCACAATGCATGCTCACATCCTCAGGGTACTCATCATACTCGCCTCTTATCAATATTTTTCTAAGAGATTCCTTCACCAAACCCATTACCTGCATGAAAGCTGCCATAGCCTCAGCCACAGAGGTTAAGTTCTTAGGCATCTTATTCAGCTCAGAAATATTCAAATTCAGCTTATCATTGATTTGCTTAACTATGTTAGGCAAACACTTCGAAATTATAGTAGCCTGTATGTTCACTAGTCTTTGAGCTAAGACCGGTATCCCAACAATAGACTTGTCAATCTTCGATAGCAAAGGATGAGACTCGAACAAATTTGCCTCTTCAAGGCGCGATTCATCATAAGCTTCTTCCCCTATCCTGTTCCGGACACAAACATAACCAAGCCCAATACTCACATCATCATTAGTCACTTTTTCTAGCAACCCTTCAGGAGACTTATCAGCTTTAGTCACAACAGCAAGGGTTCTCTGCCCTGATTTATCCACACTCTGAGACATCATAATAGACTCACATGTCGAAAAATCAACAGTTGCTGATAAAACATTCAGAATGATGCTTTCTTCAGGAGTAATATACTCCATAATGATCGACCTTATCTGTTCATAAATATTCTCAGGCTGACCATGGACTGGAACCCGAGTAATACCAGGCAAATCAACCATTGTTAAATCAGGAACTCCATTTTTCTTTACCACTAGCGTTACTGGGGTATTCGAGATCCCCTTAGCATCACCTGCGATTTCTTGAGTAGCAGAGTTGATAGCCTCAGAAACATTGGTTTCATTCGTCTCCACTTTTTTGCCCATGTACTCTAGGAAGAGTTCAGGGGCTGGTTTAACTTGATGCTGAAGCCGCATAATAAGTGGAACCCGGGTGCATATTCCTTGGCCCCTAGGGAGGCTGATCCCAGCTTAAGACTCAAGGACACTAGACTTTCCAGAGGACTGATCTCCAACGACCACAATTGTAGGAAGCTGGATGCCTTCATGACTTTGAGGTTTCGCAGTTTGTCTACAGCATCAAGGAGAGGACGAACACGATCATTGTAAGAAGAGATGAGTGGTGGTGGTGGTGGTGGTGGAAGATTTGGGACTGGTGGAATCTCATCATAATTTTTGACATGGGACATGGTTCCATCATTATTAGGCTTAATAAAGGATGATGATGATGGTGGTTTGTTGTTTGACTTTAGCTTGTTACGTGCCATTTTTTGACTGAGAAGAGAAAGTTGTTGCAGAGATGAAGAATGACACACAGTGGTGTTTATATATATAGGGGAATAAACACTTAAAACGAATTATGAACCGAAGTTGAAGCATTTCATGCTAGAGAAACTTCTGGCTAACCAAAAGAAAATTAAACTGTCAAGAGGAGTTGAAAAGAACAGAAGGTTAATTTAAAAAAAAAAAAAAATTGTTTAATAATGATGTTCATATCTGTTATACAGTTATACTCTTTAATCTTGAGAAGTAGAATAGAAATAAGCACTGTTTATGATATTTATTGAAGTGGAATATCAAAAAGAACTCTAATAAATTTGTGAAGAGCTTAAATTTATTTGTTGTTTACTCTTTAGTTTAATAATTTTGAAACTCAGAAGATATTACTTGACTGTTCTATTGTAGGTTGTAGATTGATGTATTCCTTCAATGGTGCGTTTTTTTTTTCTTTTTTTTTTTCTACATAATTGTAGATGGCGGTTTTTGAACTTAATTAAATTTAATAATGCTAAATCAACCTTAACCATGACACAAAAATAAATCTTGTCTTCAAACAACGTATAGTAAAATTAAACAACTGCAGTATATGAAATGCACCAAAAAAGATTATCAGAATATATGTACTTAATTTGTTTTTAAAATCTCAAATATTTACAAAGAATAGTACAATGCAAACTAGAACAAAAACAAGAAAAATATGTGCACAGTTGGTGGATGGTCTTCATATAGCAGGGTAGCACTATGCTATTTTCATCCTGTATATTTTAGTACCAACAAATGACTATTACAGAAGGGTGATCTTGGCAACAAGCACTCAACGATAGGAATCTCAAATTCACACTATATGGTACATGGAAATTTTCAAACTCGTATTTGCAATACTGACAAACAATGTGATTGCACACCCACATATATACAATTCAAGGACATCATAAAAAGTCCTCACGGATTCATGGCAGCACAAAGCAGATCATCAGGAGAAAAGAAAAGTTTTACCATCTCGGCTTATAAAATGCTGCATCATCAAGCTGCTGGAAATGACTTCTACATCTGCCAATCGGCTAGTTCGATCATAACCTTACGTTTGGTCTTTTGATTCCATAGAAGAGTACTTGTTTGTTAAAGTAAGAAGCATAGACTGGGTATTGACCAAGTTTTCTCTTAGCTTTATGTTATACTCGTACAGTTCTTGAAGATTCTTATGGATATCAGACACATTAACAGAGGAGTTTCCATTTAATTCTGCCACAACAAATTTGAGAATAAGCCCTACATCTAGAACAAGAACGACGGAAACTGAATGCTTTCCCAAAGGCAAAGTAGTCACCAGAGATAACATACCTGGTAAAGCTGGTGGAGGAGGAATATTGTCATCATTCAAGCTTTCTGGAGGTTCTGACAAATGTTTTCCAGCCTAAAAAAAATCATTAACTTTATTTATCTCGCACCCTCAGTAGTAAGAAAAAAATGTAAAACATAAAGAATCTAAACATCAGTTGATACTTTTTAACACCTTTTTTCTGTCACATGCAAAACTGGATCTGAATTCTGGTAATTCATAAGTCATGTCAAACTGGAAGTTTCAAGACAACTCGATTAAGTGTCTCATACAAGAAAGGTACTACTCTGTAATATTTCAACAGCTCTTTAGGTGATTGTAACAAGCAATCATGCAAAACCATTGACACTTATCACTTGATCTAATATTCCAAATTGCAACACCAACTAATAAACTAAAAATGTTTTATCATCCAATTCTTTTCTCCAACAGGTGAATTAAACAAAAGATGTGTTGAGAATCCTTCAAAACAATGGGTAATCAGTTAATTAATTAAATCCGTGGGTCTTGAATTGTAATTGGATAGGCATGACATTAAATCATGAGATCATGGGATAGACTTCCTAGTTCGTATCTCTAGTTAGTTATTTGTTTGTCTTTATAGGGCCATATATATTTTTATGAGTGAATTGAATGAAAAAATTTCATGTTTATGTCCTATCCATGAGATCAAGTAGAACAACAAGGTGCAAGAAGATGAAAAAGACTTATATAAGCAGGGTAATGCAATGATTACAGGCAAAAGGGAATGTAAAGGGTGATATTATGTTAAATGAAATATGCTACTTCAGGGGAGTCATAAGTCATAACTGCTATAACAAAGAGTAGAGTAACATAGAGGCGTGGACTAGCAGCCAAGGGGACTAATGACAGTAACCATCAAAGAGGAAATAACTATTAGAGGACCATCTCAACCAAAAACTTAAGCTGATGGTTGAAGCCCAGAAGTAGTTTATATACTCTATCACGTTCCCTCACCCGAAAGCCCGTTGGGCTTAAAGTTTGGATGCAGCATGGGCCCCCCATACCATGTGCTTTAATTCCACTTAAAAGGGAGGGGTGGATAAGATTTGAACCTGTGACCTTTGTGTCACGCTGGCGCTTATACCATATTAGAGGATCATCTCGACCAAAAGCTTAAGCTAATGGTTTTGAGGCCCAGAAATAGTTTATATACTCTATTAATAACATTTCTGTAGTGGAGTCAAGCAACCCATAATGGAGACTTACCATTTCTTTGTGTGAGCGATCTTTATTGTCAAAGCTAACGGCACATAAACTGATTTCACGATCACTCCTTTTCCGCAAGGATTCACTTTTTCTTCGCGAAGTACCTTTGGCACAACCGCAGCATTCGCCACTGCTAAAGTCATAATTTTCTTCAATTAATGAACTAGGGCCCCATGTATACATTACGTACTTCCTCAACTGGATGCAAATTGATCAGAGAAATTTATCAGAACTCACTTGAAAAAAGGAAAATGTAAATTACCAAAAATGCTACTACGCATAGGACAATAGAACAACACCTTATCCCAATGGTCCTGAGCTTTACACCGATTTCTGATATCCCTGAAGACCTGATCTTCCTTGCGTAGTCTTTTGACCCTATATTCACACTATTTACAAAAATAATATGTAAACTAATATATAAAAATTCAACAGTAAACAAAAGATGGAAATTTGTTGTAGTGAAATTAGTGTTTGATTATACAGTTGATTGGTAAGTAGATCAAAGATTTAAAGCCATTAATCTGATAGAAGCACGTTGGGATAAACCCATCAACCGACAGAAGGGAAGAAAATTAACAGTATGTCCTTTTCCATGGAAACAGAGCAATACTATTCTCCTTTCCAGTGGACTCAAAACAAGAATCCACTCATGAAGTTGTGGAAATAAAAACTCTAGACATAAGAAGATAGTTCAAGTGAAATGTATGTCAAAATGCAATACATAATCAAGAGTTAGCTTATACTTTTGGAAACAAAACAGCATTACATGATGACATCAACATAACATTTAATAACCAACGAAGTATGGGATTATATGGTATCTAGAGCAAGTTTAAAAAACACTAACCATACAGGCGGAAAACACTGTATATATGAAAGTAAGTGACAGGCTCGAGAAAGAGTTTCACATTTTTTTTATAAGTAGGTTAGTACCAACCTCCCATCCCCAGAAAAAAAAGATTTGTACCAATCCTAGGATACAGCGATACACCAATGCTAATAATAAAGAATAATTACAATTAACAATAAGAAAATACATACTTGCACTAAAAGGTAGAAGAAAATCCCCATACTTATGCAGTAAAGACCACCAAGATCTGCAAGAAAGCTCACTGCAGTTTCAAAGGAAGAAATAAGTGAGTAAGCAATTAGAAGAAAGGTGGAACAATAAATACCAAAAAAAAGAAGTTTGTTATGATCCCAGCTGTTGATGTCTGAATAGTTGTTACAATACTAAGAGCATCATACAAGACTCATATCCATCTCTAATAACACTGCAACATCACTAATGTGCATGCGGCTTATGCCTAGTTGAGTCTTTAATGATGAATCTAAGAAAATCAGCATCAGAAGTTTCTAGCTTCTCTCATCGCTCAATCCTTCTTGCATGCTTTCATTCACCAGTTGAGAAATTCAACAGACCATAATAAATGCTACACTAAACTAACTACTGCTTCTCATTTAAACTGAAAGCCTTTAAGAATCCTGGGTCTTAAGGAAACAACTACTGTGATTGTAGAAGTAGGGCTGTATATGTTTGACATCTCTTATGGCGTTATAGAGAAGCAATTGAGTAATGGACAGATAAAAGGGTATGAAGGGGAGAATAAGGAAGTATAACATTCATGGAAAATGGTTCAGAACAATTTATCAAAGCTGTATGTTTACATGAACCCACACACAAATTAGTAAAAGAAAATGATTCAGAACACCAAATGTAGTCTATGTTGTTACCCAAAGTACTTACCAGGTCCCAAGATATTCTGATTATCAATCTCAACAATGTAGTCTGAAAGAAAATTAATCAGCAATGTGGTATTGATCAATCCATTACTTGAATTCTGAAGGGACACTTGAAGCTCATTTGCATCTCTAACATAGGAACCTGGCAGAAACTCGTGGAACAGAGGCTGAGCAAGCTTCAGACCATGTAAATTCTGATATATTCGGGGAAATAAATTGAACTTCAATATATTTGTATCCATGCCTCTGAATGTTAAAGGTGTATCAGCCACATAAGTTCCATTTCTCACTGTACCACTGACTAAACTCGTGTGTTTCTTCTGTGCAGGGCTTCTTGCAGTAAGATTGAATTCAAACGCAACTGCACTAGCAGGCTGACTGGGCACATCAACAAATTGCCACGAGATGTATACATTGTCTCGCACAAGAGGGCAATTGTAGCATCTTAAACTTACTGTTGGTCCACGGCTAGTGTTGTGACAAGAATAGTTGGAAAAGGTTGACAGAGGTGATGCACGGTAGTCAATGGAACCTGGGTTACCCAAAAATATAGTACCAAGACCACGCAATTGAGAACAACTCATTGTCGAAACAGCTGTAATGTTGAACTCCAAATCATTCACAAAAGATACTAAATCAGGAGCATTTGCTGCCTTGAGATTATGCACCTCCACACTTCTTCCGGTTATGATTTGATACAGTAGCCTGAGAAAGAGCGAGAAAACTAGTCAACAAAGTTCCTGCAGTAGTAGAACAACCAAGTGAAACAAGCAACAAATTCTCCTTCTTTTTGATGGATTATGCATTACAGTGATCAGAAAGAATATAAGCTTGCTACACAATCATATACTCACGCTGCAAACAGACCAATGAAAAGTATCCAGCTAGCCATCGAAAAGGTTCCCCCAAGTTCAGTTTTCCTCTTTTTGACTACCTTCTGATCTTCCTACAAATAGCAAGGTAATAGTCAGTTGAACAAGTTCTCTGATGCATGTTACATAAGAAATAATTAACTATATAAAAAGCAATAGGAATGACAACCAAGCAGTGTTAGACATATTGATTCCGAAACTGAAAGGAGCCAAGCTGTTTGGTCAGCAAAGACACACTTGTTCTGTCACACAAGAATACGTACAACACTATAGGCACACATAAAATCCAACAGATTAACAGACAGTAAGATAGGCGATGCATAACTTTTCTGTTGCATTGTAGCATATAAGACAGACTGCAGAGAGACAGAATTTCAATAATCAAAATAAAGAACAAAGTACATGTAGCCAATGCCACAACTACCAAGGTCTATGGTTCTTCATCCTCCCACAGACCTAGACTGGCATTCCACCTGCCACAACTGCGAATGGATCTCGCATATAGTAACGATGTTAGGGAAGAGCTTAGGTTCCAATCATATGGAATTAGTTCCAACTAGTTTCACCACCAACACAAAAAGTCATTATCTCAAAAACAAAATGACCAAAGTACCAAACTAGTAATCAATGAACCACATCATAAACATACATACACCAATCACCAAAAGGTGAGAAAACTAAGAAAGTAGACAAAATTAATAAACACAACAAATTCAAATTTCAAACAAAGTATATGCATCCAACAAACAACCAATCACAATCAATCAAATACTTACAAAAACCACAAAAACCAAAGAAAGAAACACAATATACCAGCCAATGTCTAGTAGAAAAGCATATATCAAGGCGAGTAATCCACCACCTAATCTGAAACCAAACATTCCTTCCATCACCCAAACTGCGAAACCGAAGAAAAAAACAAAACAACAACCATGAAATAAGCAACACTGCAGTGGCTTCCAAGAACACAGCTTGAGACTGAGTGAACTTCTTTATTTGATCAAAAGAAAAGATGGTTTCTGGGAATGAAACCGCGGAATCAACCCCGGAATCAACAAGCCATTCAGGAGAGAAGTCAAAGAAACTGCAATTGTTTGTTGTGGTATTTAACAAATAGCCTGGTATACAAGCACAGAAAGTTGAGTTGTATGTGATTGAATTTGGAGGACATGGTGGTTTAGAAGCTGACATCTTGTGAAAAAAAGAGATACCCAGATTAAAAGATGCAATTTTGGGGAAACCCCAGAAAAAAGATTCAATTTTGAGGAAAACCCAGAAAAAAAAAATGTAATTTTTTGGGAAAATACAGCTAAATTGGGGTTAGAAAAAGGGGAATTTTGATATTTGATCTGGGTAATTATGATATGGGGTAATGATTGAAGTTTAATGATTGTAGATTGGATTTGTGAAGTGGGTTTAGCTGGTTTTAGAATTAATTTAGAAGTAATTGGGAAACTAATGATGATAAGAGATTAATTATTAAGGTTGAAATGTTGGAGAATGTCAAAGCGTAGAAGTAAGATTGGCGTGCTATGAAAGAGGAAAAGTCAAAATGGTTGAAGAAGGAAGGAAGAAGAAGAAGCAAAGAATGATACTGTTGTGCTGACAGAAGAAGAGAGAAAGAGGAAGAAGGAAACAAGTAGAAAGAACACAGAATACTGTGGCAGGAGCAAAGGTTGTGTACTGTATGTTTTTATGTTGACAATGCTTAAGTGTGTTAACTAGTACTA
Organism: Suaeda aralocaspica; assembly: GCA_016808085.1. NCBI lineage: Eukaryota > Viridiplantae > Streptophyta > Magnoliopsida > Caryophyllales > Amaranthaceae > Suaeda > Suaeda aralocaspica. Next base: position 3,734,561 of record PYUH01003976.1, read on the forward strand.
ATACTAGTACCTTCTAGATTTGCTCAGCTAACAGAAGTGTTACAGGTTAAAGTAGATCGGAGCGGTCAAAATTGGGTGGTTGGGTTGGGTTGGATTTACCCGAGTTTGGCCGAGTCGTGAATGTTTGAGAGTCAAAGATGAGTTATATATGATTGAGGTAAAGTTTTAAATTTTTAATGTGAAAATATATTCTTTCAGTAGCAAATTACTTGTTATATTAGAGTTCATAAATCTTGTTTGATTCGTCTTGATCTATAATTTTCAAATAAATCATTTTTTTCCTATATGTTTATTGAGAGATGTGAAAAAGTTAATGTAGCAAATTAAAAAAAAGGAAAGTATATGAAATTATGTCATTGTTTTTTTTCTTAGTAGTACAATGATAAATTGAATGTTAATATGTATTCATTCAATGTGAATACATGATGTTGATTTTGGGAGCTGTTGTTTGTATTTGTTTGATAGTGGAGTAATATTTATGGTCTAATTCTCTAATCTAATAGGACGTATGATAGTATAAATGTTATGCAAATACTATAATATGTTCTCATTCTACAAAATTTGAAACTCTTTAAGATAGAAATTATATATGAATAACGACTTGTAACCACTAAACACAAGTCAATTTTAGATCAATTGTTGTCATATATGTTGGGAAAATTAATAGCTTGATTTGTGATGAGAATATCTATAAATTATATTATGTGACTTGAGGTGAATCATAAACATGTGAAGTATTTCCCGCAAATTCTTAGGTGCACCCTGAGCACCTTCCTCTAGGTGCTCCCGGGTGCGTGTAAGACACGCGCGATAGTTTAATTTTTTTTTTGTTCTGAACTACCAGTGCTTAGGTAAAATGAACATTAGTGTTTTTGTTCTGAACTTTAATGTTTTTTAACTGAACATTAAGGTTGTTCTTATGTAAAATGAACATTCATGTTTTTTTGTTTTGAACATTAATTTTTTTATCACTGAACATTGATTCAGTGCTTAGGTAAATGAATATTTATATTTTTATTTTGAACATTTATGTTTTTGAACTGAACATTGGTGTAGTTATCTTGAACAATGATGTTTTTTGGATCATATAGTTTTTTGGTGAACTTTAATGTTGTTATTTGAACATTATTGTTTTAAAATTGAACATTTATGTTATTATTTTGAATATTAATTTGAATTTATACATATAGATCCAAAAGAGCTCGTGTACCATCTACAACAATTCATTTTTTCTGAATGCTCAGAATTTTTATGAAAAAGTTCAGAAATATGATTACATCAATTACAAGAGAAATAACTGTTTGTTATACAAATCAAATGCTTCTTCATCATTGTTCACTTTTACATTCAACAATTCAGATTCATCAGCTTCATTTACAATCATTTGGATTGAATCATCTGCAAAAATTGAAAACATTAAAATTAATAAGCTGAACACTAACTCATTGTACAACAATTAGAAAAACATAAAAGAACAATTCATTTTTTCTGAATGTTTAGAATTTTTAGGAAAAAGTTTAGAAATAAGATTATACCAATTACTAGAGAAAACTGAACAACAATTCATTTTTTCTGAATGTTCAGAATTTTTATGAAAAAGTTCAGAAATATGATTACATCAATTACAAGAGAAATTGAACAACAATTCAATTTTGCTAATGTTCAAAATTTTTATGAAAAAGTTCAGAACAACATATTAATATAGAAATTTAATTTCTGAACATTAATTCATTTTTTCTGAACATTTATGAATCTTCATCAGCATATATGCAGAATTTAGTTTACTTATGAAAAAGTTCAGAAATATGATTACATCAATTACAAGTGAAATTGAACAACAATTCAATTTTGCTAATGTTCAGCATTTTTATGAAAAAGTTCAGAACAACATATTAATATAGAAATTTAATTTCTGAACATTAATTCATTTTTTCTGAACATTTATGAATCTTCATCAGCATATATGCAGAATTTAGTTTACTTATGAAAAAGTTCAAAAATATGATTACATCAATTACAAGAGAAATTGAACAACAATTCAATTTTGCTAATGTTCAGAATTTTTATGAAAAAGTTCAGAACAACATATTAATATAGAAATTTAATTTCTGAACATTAATTCATTTTTTCTGAACATTTATGAATCTTCATCAGCATATATGCAGAATTTCAGAACAATAATTTCTGAACTCTAATTGAAACTTTTTGAACGTTTATTAAATGAAATTATGAAAAATTTGACGAAAATTATAGCTTACAAATTTCTGTAAAATCTTCATTGATTACTTCTTGTAGATCTTCGTATGTTTTTGTGTTGTTTTGATTTGTATTTCTTTGATTTTCTGTTGAATCTGCCATGATTGAAATTCTAGGGTTTGAAATTAGAGAGAGAATTGTTTTGATTTTGAGAGAAAGAAGAGAGAGAATCAGAGAGAATGAAGGATGATTTAAAAAAAAAACGCAACAAACTGTGTATTTATAGCAGTTTTGCTGCTGCAGTTTTTGGCAACTGCAAAACGCAGCGTATAGCACCCGGAGCACCTAGAGGAAGGTGCTCCGGGTGTAGGTAATCCCAATTGATTACTTCCTTAAGAGTTGTGATGTTAACCTCTCCTTTTATAATATGCACTCCATCCGTTCCTTTTTATTTGATATATTCGAAATCTGATACTATTCATAAAATGAAACAATCTTTTAAATTACTTTTAATATATAAAATATTATATAGTTATAGGATCTTCCTTGATTCGACTCAATAAATATGTTATTAATATCCAATTATAATATTTTGTATATATATATATAACAAAAAATATTTAAGGTCAAACGAATGCATTACCATATATGCAAATCAAAACATATCGAACAAATAAAAATACAGGGAATAGCATATATATAATCTTATATTGCTTTAACTCTTTAGAATTAGCCTAATTATCTTTCCTCTTTAAGTTTTATCAAATCAATAAACCAAGTACAAACACACTCCGTATTTAATAATTGTACACTTCAATAACTAATTATTTACGTTTTTTTTTTTTTTTTTTTTTTAAATTATTGCACACTCTAGGAAGAATAGAAAAAAAAAAAACATACACTACGTAGATGATAGATCTACACTTGAAAGAGGGTAAAAAAAACCCGTTTTTTTTTTCCCAAAGAAACAAAGTATTAGTGTATTTACCCTCTTTAAAAAGAAACCTCTCCTAAATAATTGGCTTTTGTTCTTAACCCCTAATTCTTTATCATCTACCTCCACCCACTTCTTCCTTCAGTCAACAACTTTTGTACAACTTAATTCATTTCAATTTTCCACACCCTTTATTATTATTATTATTACTATTACTATCTCAATCAATTTTATTTGAAGTCAATCATTGAAATGGAAACCCTCACAAATCCATTATTCAACCGATCATCAATGGAAAATCCATTAACTAATTTGATTAATTCAACACCATCTATCATTTTTGTGCCAATTTTTCTAATCATATACTTAATAGGTTATTTCATTGTATTCAAAAATTGGCCACCTAAATTCCGCCCAGAAGCCGCTAGTTGTTTCATTTCCTTGTTCCATGGGACCCCAGCAGCCATCTTTGCGGCGGCCTCCATAACGCGATATTGTCAGTCTCAATCACAAACGCGTTTTGTAGCAGTAAACTCCCGTTTCCAGAACACCGTATTAGAGTTCAGCATATCATATTTCATAATGGATTTGATGCATTACCTCATATTTGATCCTGCTGATGTCATGTTCATAAGCCATCATTTAGCTACTTTGTTCGTATTCATCACCTGCAGGTTTGTCGTTTCGAGAGGCGGGTACTCCATACTTGGGTTGTTGATGTTGGCGGAAGTCACTAGCTTGCTGCAGAATCTATGGACTTTGGCTAATGCAAGAAGGCTTGATAGTGATTTCGCGGCGAAAATGCACTCAATTTTATCTGTACCATTTTATGTGATGTATACAATTGCAAGAGTGATATTAGGGCCTTTGTTTGTGTATAATATGGGGAGTTCTTTTGTAAGAGGTGATGCTAATGGGTTGATTCCTACTTGGGTTTGGGGGTCTTGGATTGTTGTCATTGTTACTGCTATTTGTGTTAGTATTGTGTGGATATCCAATTTGTGGGTTCATTTGTTTAGGGAATCCTTTGGTAAAACATTTCAGAAAAAAGTTCAATAATATTGTTAATTAATTATAATAATTGTAATGAAGGAGAACGCGCCCTATTGGACCAGTAACGGGTTTGTATATGTTAATATATTATGTACTACCTGTTTTGATCGAGGTTAGTTTGGGGTTGTACAAGTTATAATAGAGTAGAGAAGAAAATTCTAGTAGAGTACCAAGGTAAAAACATATTGTGATTGTTGTGAAATTGTAAATTTACTGTTCCATTTGTAATGTAGGGGATTAAAACTTTAAAGTAATATTTTTAGTATGGCTAATATTGAATCTTCAATAAGTGCCCAATTGCGCACTATGTAAAGTTGGATTGATTGAATTGTTTTAATAAGGCAAATAAGTAGAGTACCAAGTAGGTAGAATACAAAAGCTCCATTAATTTGAATACAATTATTAGTCGATTTTCCCCGAAAAGTTGGTGTGTTTGGTGTAACGTTATTTTGTAGGCGATGGGTTATGAGTATGTAGCATTTGCTGAGTTTGCTACCTTTATGGCTTTATATTCCATACTTTATAGTATATACTACGTACTTAACTTTTTGTGAGAGGTTTTTTTTTTCTTCATGTCGATGGTAGACAACATTACAAAGACCAAATAAAACGATAGAAGGCATAGTTGATAAGTGGGCGATGAAAATATACAGGGAAGAAAAAAACTGAGAACAATCAGCCCGTTAGTATAGTATTTGGTGACCAAGCTACATTAATGACGGCATTAGAATTCAACTGTTGGATTTTAGTAGAAAAAGAGAATCCATATACAGTCTTTAAAGTTTCATACAAACTTTAACTTGTATCATTTACAATTCTAAATTGTTGTCACTTGCCCCTCTTTCGATACTCTCTACAGCTAATGGTGGATTGATCACTGTCTACCGTTCAAATTATGCAACACTGACCTAGTGACCTGCTCCTGCTACAAAGCAAGGCCTGTAAGTTGTAACTACATCTCAATTCTTCATTTGATTATGAAGAAAACATTTAGCTATGTTTAATCACATGAACACAAGGTTCGAAGTTCTATGGTCGGGAGCTCCCCCATCAGCTACAAGTAAATACATCAGTAAAATATGCACTGTGTAGCAAAAGAATTCCATGCTCTTTATTCATTTCATGTACTACATACGTATTTGTTCAAATTAATTCAAATGTCTTTCCCTAAGATGTAAAATAAATAGTATATAAAATTTCAAAATTGCAGAGTTTGTTCTCAAATATAAATTGAAACGGTATCAACAAAATTTTGTACATATCTTGAAAGAGCTAGTTCAATAGTCAGCTCTTCGACTGCTGGCTAGGTCAGCAACAAAACTATCAGTGACATTTTCCAAGTTTTCCAAAAATACATGATACTGAGGATCATACGTGCTAGCCATTCGCACATATTTGACAGCCTCATCTTTACAACCTTCCTTGATCAAGGCACTGCAATCCAGAAGATGAATGATATAAGTGTGGCGCCATTGCCCTGTACATGAGAACAAAGTAACCAGAAACCTACCTAGCATATACAATTAACCCCTCGAAGTAACGACTCTTTGCTACAGGCTCTTCTGGAACTTCCATGTCCCTCAATCTTTCAAAGTGTACAAATGCTTGAGCTACTCTGCCCTGATACAAAATAGCATGAAAACAGCAGAACACCAAAAAGTTACCACTTGAAAAGAGTCTAAATATGTAATATTTTGGCGCGAACATATTATACAAGTCTATTCAAACACAGAGTGTAACACAACTCCAATTAATAAGGTACCTCCAAGATTACAATTAAGATCTCTCTATACATGCCATCATGCTTTTTTCAGCATTTCATTAGTTAAATAAAAAAAAAAATTACTTTTATAGTCATGAACTTTTGCCCATCACAATTAATAGGTATAAGCTATTGATTATTACTCCAACATGAACAATTGGGGGTCTCTATAATGCAAGGTATGGAAAACAGCCAAATGGATAAAACAACCATTCAATTAATGTAATATTGTAATCCCCCTAGCTTTTTCGTATCTACCATCACTCTCTTCCCCCATCATTCATGTCCCTTCTTCAATCTCATCTAACCCAAATTCATTTGTCAAACAAAATTTCGCTTTAGGTAAATCTGGATTTTCAAGACTAGATATTTTGTTGTAAAACAAAGCAACATCCTGCTGAAGGTAAATTATCTCTCTTCCCCTTCAATTAATTGGTTTTGAATGTATTCATCGACGCAAGTTTGGTTTTGTTTTACGGTGA